>SJYX01020371.1:177107-194843 GCA_006410675.1 Oreotragus oreotragus
CTCAGCCTTCTTCACAATCCAACTCTCACATCCATACATGACCACTGGAAAAACCATAGCCTTGACCACACGGACCTTAGTTGGCAAAGTAATGTCTCTGCTTTTGAATATGCTATCTAGATTGGTCATAACTTTTCTTCCAAGGAGTAAGTGTCTTTTAATTTCATGGCTGCAGTCACCATCTGCAGTGATTTTGGAGCCCCCCCAAAATAAAATCTGACACTGTTTCCACTGTTTCCCCATCTATTTCCCATGAATTGATGGGACCGGATGCCATGATCTTCATTTTCTGAATGTTGAGCTTTAAGCCAACTTTTTCACTCTCCACTTTCACTTTCATCACAAGGCTTTTCAGTGCCTCTTCACTTTCTGCCATAAGGGTGGTATCATCTGCATATCTGAGGTTATTGATATTTCTCCCCGCAATCTTGATTCCAGCTTGTGTTTCTTCCAGTCCAGCGTTTCTCATTCTATTACTGATGTATACTTATACAGCATCCAGGTTGTTCTTTTAAATTATAAAGTAAGCTGCAACGAACCTTCTTGTACAGTGTGTTTTAGTTCACATATGTAAACACTTCTGTTGGGTATACATGCAGAATTGGAGTTAGTAGTAGGATACACTCATGTCCAGCACATAATTTAGTTCCACACAAGCATATGTACAGTTTTGCAAGGTAGTCATTCCACTAATAACGCTGGAGAGTTCCTGTTGCTCCACTTTCTTTCTTAGATTCAGTGTTTTTAATAAATGTACAATTATTGAGATTTTTCTATTTCTTCTTGTATATTTTTTGTAAATTTAGAATTTCATCATGTTCATCTAAATTTCCAAATTTAGTGGAATAAAGTAGTTCATAATACATCTTTATTTTATAAAAATATTTTTAGGATCTGTGGTAATATTCTCTTTAGATTTTGTAACCTCTGTCTTACTAAAGATTTATAAATGTTAGTACTATATATTTTCAAGAATCATTTTCCAGATATTTTGTCCTCTGATTTTTTTAATGTGGTAAAACCCCCATAACATAAAATTCACCATTTGGAAATACACAATTCAGTGGCATTTAATACATTCACAGTATTGTGCAACCATCATTACTATTTAGTGCCAGAATATTTTCATTACCCCAAAAGGAAAGCCATATCCATTAAGCCATTACTCTATGTCACCCTTTTCCCCTACTCCTAGTAGTGACTAGCTGCTCTCTCTGTGCATTTGCCCATTCTGGCTATTGCATGCAAATGGGATCACAGTATGCAGGCCTCTGTCACTCAGCGCAATATTCCCAAAGTGCCACCGTGTTGTAGCATGCACCAGGACTTCATCTTCTGACTCAACAGCTTTCTACACAATGGGTGTTCTCTCCTCGTTTTCTATTTCATAGCTCGCTGGTCTTTTTATGATTTCTACCATTCAACTTTATGTTTTCCAGTTTTGGAGATGACTTAGATACTGCTTATCTAATGCTCAGGTAGCTGTTGTGAAGTGGTGTAGTAGTGTCTGCATTTGCTTTATATACTTTGAAATTCTATTTCTGAAGTGTTAGTCGCTCAGTCATGTCTGACTCTCTGCAAACCCATGGGCTTTCCTGGTGGCTCAGAAGGAAATGGCACCCACTCCAGTGTTCTTGCCTGGAGAATCCCAGGGATGGGGGAGCCTGGTGGGCTGCCGTCTATGGGGTCACACAGAGTCGGACACGACTGAAGTGACTTAGCAGCAGCAGCAGATGGTAAAGAATCTTCCTGCATTGTAGGAGAAGCAGGTTTGATCCCTGGGTCAGGAATTCCATGGACAGAGGAGCCTGGCAGGCTACAGTCCACGGGGTTGCAAAGAGTCGGACATGACCGAGTGACTAACACTTTCTGTTTTTAGATGCACTTAAATTTAGGATCACCAAAGCTGGACATACATGTCTGAAACTCCTACATTTCCTAACTTAATGACTTTGCATAAAACAGGGATAATAACATTGGCCCCTCACCTACCAGGATGTTGTGAGGTGAAAGCACTTTTTCTATACTTGGATAGAACTTTATTATTTGCACTGCGGTTGCTCTATTTCCGCATAGCAGTTTCGCAGATTTTCTCCACTTATTTCATATAATAAACCCACAGGAACTATCTTCATTTTATTTCTGCTACTATATAAGTTCAGAAAATGACCATGAATCCAGAATTCAAGTCTGGCTTTTTTTGTTTTGGTTTTTTGGTTTTGCTTTGTATTTTTACTAGAGATGCCTCAAGCAGAATGGTGTTATTGGAGCTCTTAGGACAGTGGAGCTTCATACTTGCAGACACCTGAGAACATTGCAATTACTGCCAACCAGGTTCAGCAACTTCTAAAGGAAGAAGAGCAAGGGCAGCCACAAGATCAATCCTTTGTGCCTGCACAGAGTTAAGCCTGGCAGATTTGGTTCTGGCTCTCTGCCAATGCATTGACAGGTCCTACTGAATAGTCAGTGAGTTCAGGTTTGTGTAAGAATGAGTAGATGTGCTTTTTACCAAATATATTTAAGAACTAACATTTTAATGTGTGCAAATAACTATTTAGCATGTGAGGAGTAAAAGAGGAAAGGAAATGAATTATAAATGTCTGGGTGATATCTGAGACAGGACTTTAAAACATATTAGATTATAAGTTGCTGTGATAGAAAGGAATTCTAAGTTTAAAAAAACCCATAAAACTTCCCATTAATTTTAAACTTTTGTATTTCATGGATTCCATTATAATTTTTTATTCATTTTAACAACTCTTAAATAGGAAGTCACTGTATAATTGATAGTTTTTAAAGAATGTTGTTATAGATTAATAGCTTTTTCTTTTCTGCTGCTGCTGCTGCTAAGTCACTTCAGTCATGTCTGACTCTGTGCAACTCCATAGACGGCAGCCCACCAGGCTCCCCCGTCCCTGGGATTCTCCAGGCAAGAACACTGGAGTGGGCTGCCATTTCCTTCTCCATTGCATGAAAGTGAAAAGTGAAAGTGAAGTTGCACAGTTGTGTCCAACTCTTNTTTTTCTTTTCTGCTGCTGCTGCTGCTAAGTCACTTCAGTCATGTCTGACTCTGTGCAACTCCATAGACGGCAGCCCACCAGGCTCCCCCGTCCCTGGGATTCTCCAGGCAAGAACACTGGAGTGGGCTGCCATTTCCTTCTCCATTGCATGAAAGTGAAAAGTGAAAGTGAAGTTGCACAGTTGTGTCTGACTCTTTGCGACCCCATGGACTGCAGCCCACCAGGCTCCTCCATCCATTTTTCTTTTCTAGTGGCATATAAAATAACAAAACAATTAAAGTAGTAAAATAATAAACATAAGACCTATGACAGTTTAAAGTTAATAAATTATGGCATATTAAAGCATTCCGGAGGCTCCAGGAATGGTTTGTCAAACATTTATTCAGTTATTGAACAACATATATTGAGCATCTAACCTGTGTTAGGTGCTATACCAGGTATCGAACTATAACAATGAAGGCATTGTTATATACGTTTATACCCTAGTGAATAAAACAAAACAGTAGTAAGATACTAATAATTAACAGAGTGGTAAGAATAATAAAGAAGCATTGTGTATATGAGAAGGGTATTGAAGATTTAAGGGTCAAGAAAGACTACCTGAAATATGTTCTAAACTGACATCCGAAAGAACAAGTAAGATGTGGACATGTCAACAATGAGGAATAGAGAGGTTTTGGAAAAAGTCGTTCCAAACCAAAGAGTAGGTACAGAGGTCCAGAGGAAGAGTTCCACAGAGAGGAGGTCATTTCACAGTAACTGACAGACCGCAGCACATCATTCACTGGTCAAGAGTTTTCACTTTTTTTTGGACAAGGATTCTTTATCTCTGCCCTTGGTCATCACAGGCTTCAAGGTTGGACATATGAAACTACTGAAAGGGAATGTGAGTGTTTTGTGGGTGTGTGAATCCAAGGAGGGGCTTTACTGCCTTCAGCAGTTTCAAAGCTGGTTGAGTTCCTTCACGAGAAGTTAAAAGAATCTGTGCTCTAAGGTCTGACAGAGTAGGACAGGCAAATTGAAAAGGATACTCACATACTGTGTAATTTATACAATGAGTGAATTAGTTAACAGATCAATCAGGTCAGAAGAGGAGGAAGTGGTCTCTCTTTTCTACTCTTCAACCCACCCTTCAGTCCCATGTCTTCCTTCCTTTATCCTCATCCCTTGCCATTCATCTCTTCTTTTACCCAGTCTCCAAATTTTTGAATACCTACTATGTGCCAGAAATTGATCTAGGCATTGCGAAGGAAGATGACAGATTAGTCAAAGCCTGTGCCTTCCTCAAGTTTAAGTACTAATGAAGGGAAGCAGGCTGCATATAAGTGAGCAAACAGAGAAAAAAGATGGACTCTTATGGTGAAGGTTGCTGTGAAGGCAGGGGTGACAGTCAAAGTCCTTAACACCTGGTATCCCACATTCTCAGACTCTCAAACTAAGCAGGGCCCTCTGTGGGAGAAGAGTCTGGAGACTCTACTGTGCCAGGCAGTAGCTCCTTAGTCACCGGTCCACCCCGGGGATGGTGTGGTGGGGGGGACAGGGGGCGGCAGTTTTCCAAAGACGGGAAATGGTCCGCATTGTGGAAGACCCCTTGGGAGGTTTGAAGAAGCATTTACCAACCAGTACAGAAAGATATCACTATTCTAATAACCAGTACTTCTCTGCTGGTGCCAACCATTTCATATCAGCGCTGGGGTCTTAGTGACTGGTGGTGGGCAGAAGGCGCAAGAGGAGCTTACTATAGACAGTAACACAAGAAAAGGCCTCTCAGGAGAAGTGACATTTCAGCTAAGACCTGAATGACAAGAAAGAAAATCAAGGAGCAGTCAGGGCGCAGATAAGGGAACAGGGGACTGCTCTAGCCAAAGACTAGCAAAGGCAAGAATGATGAGGTACCATATATTTGGCATGTTTACAGAGGGATAAGAAGGCTAATATTCCTGGAACGTTCATGAGTGGAGGATAAGAAATCAGGTCCGATCACAGGCACGAGGCCAGATCTCACGTGGTCTTTTAGGCTATGAGGAGAAAGTAAACTGAGAAGCCACAGTAGGGAGGACTTGAGGCAGGGAAATGACATGGTATTATTTACATTTTAAAAAAATCACCTGCAGTGAGGAGAATGGATTGGAGGGTTGGAGAGAGAACACTGAAGAGGCTGTTTGTGCCTACAGACAATAGTAGCCACAGTGCTGATCAGTAGAGAAGGGGAGAAGCGGGCTAATTCAGCATTGATTTGGAAATTGGGGCAGTTTTAAAGATATGCCCACATATTCTTTGATACGCCTCCCCTCAAGAAAGGGAGCTTAATTCCTCTCTCCAAAAGGGGGACTGGAGATAGCTGTTAGCTTCCAGCCAAGAGTCTAGGGCAGACATGGAGGGATGTCACTTCTGTAGTTAGGTTGTTAATAGATCGTGGCTTCTGTCTGGGAGGCATGCTCTCTTGCTTGGGTAGATTGCTTATCCTGAGGGAAGCCGGCTACCTTGTTGTGCTGCAACTCTGCGGAGAGGTCCATGAAGCAAAGGACTGCAATCTGCCAAGAACTATGTGAGTGATCTTGGAAGCTGATCTCACCCCCTCCATCCCATCCTAGTAGAGCTTCAGTGGCGTTAGTGGAAAAGAACTCACCTGCCAATGCAAAAGACGTAGGAGATGTGGGTTCAATCCCTGGGTCGGGAAGATTCCCCTTGAGGAGGGCATGGCAGCCCACTCCAGTATGCTTGCCTGGAGAATCCCACGCACAGAGGAGCCTGACAGGCTACAGTCTATAGTGTCCCAAAGAGTTGGAAACTTCTAAAGTGACTTAGCCTGCACACAGCTCTATTAGTCAGGGCTCTCCAGTAAAAGAGGATGGATAGAGAGAGAGAGAGATAAGAGATTTATTGTGGAACTGGCTCATAGGATTACAGAAGTTGATATATGCCAGGATATGCTGCCTGCAAGCTGGAGAACCAGATATAATTCAGTCCAGTCTGAAGGCCTAAGAGATGAGGGGGCACTGGTATTAGTCCCAGAGTTTGAAGGCCTGAGAATTAGAAGCTTTGGTATCTAAGGGCAGGAAAGGATGCTGTGCCAGCACAAGTAAAGAGAGACAGAAGTCATCCCTTCTCTACCTTGTTATTCTATTTAGGCTCTCAACAGCCTGGGTGATGCCCACCCACACTGATGAGAGTTGATCTTATCTACTGATTCAAATGCCCATCTCTTCTGGGATTACTGTCACAGTCGCACACAATAATGTTTTACCAGCAACTGGGTCATCTCTTAGCCCAGTCAAATTGACACATGAAATTAACCGACTGTCAGTTCATGAGAGACCTCAAGCCAGAGGTATTTAGCTATGCCATGCTGATTCCTGACCCATAGAAACTATGGGTTTATCAAGAGACAAGAAATGTCTTCTGACTGTGAGATTTTTATGTAATTTGTTGTGTAGCAGTAAACAATTAATATAGAAGCAGAGCCTATGACTGATACACCTGTGTAAGGAGATGTGAGAGAAAGAGGTAGATGAAGAAAAACATCTAGGTCTGGAATTTGAGCAACTAGATGGTAGTGGTGCCATTCATTAAAGTGTGGAGGATTTGGAGGATATAACATGCTGGTGTGAGGGAATCAATAATTCTGGTTTGGAGACATTTTGAAGAGACTATAAGACATCCCAGTGGAAGTGTCAACCAGGTAGCCAGCTAGTGAGCACAAAGCCATCATCCAAGCTCACCAGCCATCATCATCCTTCATCTTTGCACGCTCGGTCATGTCTGGCTCTGTGACGCTGTGGACTGTAGCCCACCACGTTCCTCTGTCCGTGGGATTCTCTAAGCAAGAATATTATAGTGGCTTGCATTTCCTACTTCAGAGGATCTCCCTGACCTGGGGATCAAACCTGCACCTCTTGTGACTCCTGAACTGGCAGGCAGATTCTTTACCACTGCACTACCTGGGAAGGTATATGCTCACCAGCCAACCAGTCTAATGTCTAATACGGGACCACTTTTTTTTTTTTTAATCTTTAATGTTCTTTATTATTTTTTTGTATTTATTTATTTTTTTACATGAACTCCCAAACATGAACCCCCCTCCCACCTCCCACCCCACATCTTCCCTCCAGATCATCCCCATACACCAGCCCCAAGCACACTTTTCAATAGGAAGAGTGTCAAAGAATTTGTGGCCGTCATTAATCTGTTACAAGAGGTGATCAAATGGAAGCAGCAACTGTCAAGTCTAAGAGATTTTATCAGTGCTTTTTAACAGAAGCAGCAAAGAAAGCAATAGGTAGTTAGAATGTGGGATCAGAGTATTTCCCCCAGAAAACTATGAGTGAACCTAAAGCATGCCTGTATCTAATGGCAATATTCCAGAGAAGAGGAAGATGTTGTAGGAGAGAGAAGTTGTAACTGGGACCAAAATTCTTGAGAAGGGGAAAAAAAAAAAAGATACCCAGGGCAAGGGCAAAGAGAAGAGGTGGTCTCTCATGAACACTAAAGTCTCATTCATGGTAACAGGAGAGAAGGCAGAAGGTAGAGGCGCTTCCTACCCTGTTTTGCTCAGAAATCGCCTTATCGGTGATGCCTCCCTAGACACCCCTTTCTTAAATGACACCTCAGTATGCCTGCTCTGTGCCCTTCCCTGCTTTACTGTTCTCCATAGAGGATGTGCATCCGCATAATGCAAACACGGATTATCCACAGCATATGCAAGAGTGATATATTTTACTGATTGCTGGCACATAACAGGTACTCAGTGTCAGCCAAGAGTCTGGAATGAATGAACACCATAGAGAGGTATCTGATGAGAGGTGCTGAGAGAGAAGCTCGATATGCAGATGTCTGACGGAGCCACGTGGCGGTAGCCGGGTGAGAATAAACTTGTATCTTAAGAGGTGCCAATTACAGCCCTTCCTTCCTTTTGTGCCTTTTCTGGCTGAGTCACAGTGATCAAGTGACTGAACCCCTCTGAATCACAGGATTAGGACCTTGTTGGCACAAAGTGAGCGTTCCTCAAAGCCTGGCTCTCCTTTCCCACCGCTCTCCGTTTCCTCCGACCTGCCTGTTCTCCCCTTTCTGCCCGCTCTAGGCAGCTAGCTCTCTCTTTAAAGCGTCGGGAGCGCGCAGCACCTGGCTGCAGGCGCTGACCCCAACCACGTTCCCGCAGTCCCGAGCAGGGCGGGCGGGGTGAGCTGCGCCCCGGGGTGGGGGTGGAGTGGGGTGGGGCCAACCCAGAGCAGCCCTAGGCTGCAGGTGCGCAGGGTCTCCACCCCTTCTCCCGTCTGTGCGTCCGTCCATCCTGCCGCCGTCTGTCCCAGGCCATGGCGAAGCTGTTGGTGCTCACCCTCTTGGGACTGGGGCTAGCATTCTTCAGGGATTACCGGTCTTCTTATCTGTGAGTTGGGTCGCAGCCCATCCCTGTACTGTCGGTCCTATCCACTAGCCAGACCCGGGAGTCTTCCCTCTCACCCTCCACTCTTAAGCTGGCTCCAGGCTCTTAGAAAATCAGAAGGCAAGTGCAGGATGTTCATCCCAAAGCGATTTCATAAATATGCAACTTTCCCCAACCACCTGAACACCCTTGCTCACGGCCTGGGAGAGAGGCTAAGGAGGCGATTGCCCTTGGTGTGAGTGGCCAAGCTGTTGTCACACACCAATTAATTTTCCATAAATACTGGTGTATCTTGGCTACAGATTCACTTCTCAGATTTGCTGCAAAATAAATAACCAGACTGGAGCGGGCCTCTGATATTGTGAGAATTAGGGAAGAAGCTTCGGACTCAGTTGCCTGGCTGTGGCAGAAAACTTCCCCGCGTGGAGATGCTCAGTCTGGGGCCTCGCTGAGAGACAGAAAACTCCCCTGTGCAGTGGAGCAGATGGGAAGGAATGGCCACCTGCTGCGCTGGGGATGTGTCAGGGCTTAGAGGAGAGACCTTGGTGTCCTGGGTTATTGCTGTGTCCCTTCCATTGTAGGATCTCTCACATTTATTTTCCATGAATATCAGTGTATGTTGGCTACCGCGTCACCAAAGCCTCATATAAGAAGCACCCAACAATGTGCTTGGAATATAGTAAGTATTTAATAAATGTGTCCTGCTTCCCTTAAAGGGAAAAGTGCCTTTCTTAGAAGTGTTCTGCTTCCCTTAAAGGTTTTATAAATTTTTAAGTACTATACAAGGGGGAAAAGTTTTCTAAGAAAGTATCAGTAGTTTCATAATAACTTTTTAATAGGGGTTCAAAGTCTAGAGATCATCCTAACCCTAACGATTAATCGGTCATACGTTATTGACTTTGAAGTAAAACATTGCTAAAAATCAAACTGAACATTTTGGACTTTCAGAAAAAGATCATATGACCCTGTTGACTGTTTAGAAACATACATTCATTCAGAATAGATTTTTGTAAATATTGGGATTTTCTTTTCTAATTGTTG
This sequence comes from Oreotragus oreotragus, assembly GCA_006410675.1. Classification (NCBI taxonomy): domain Eukaryota; kingdom Metazoa; phylum Chordata; class Mammalia; order Artiodactyla; family Bovidae; genus Oreotragus; species Oreotragus oreotragus. Next base: position 186,552 of record SJYX01020371.1, read on the forward strand.
GTTTCTTTTGGAATCACAAACTTAGAAAAAAGTAAGAAACAGACAGTGATTTGGGATTTTTAATCATGTAAAAATTACAGTTTGTGGATTTTCACTAACCATGGTACTATTTGTTGTCAAAGAAGAATATATACTTATATACATTATGCATTATACATAATATTAATACATGTATGTAAATACATTATATGTGTATATATAATGCATATATATATACATATATCGGAGAAAGCAATGGCAACCCACTCCAGTACTCTTGCCTGGAAATCCCATGGATGGAGGAGCATGGTAGCCTGCAGTCCACGGGGTCGCTGAGGGTCATACACGACTGAGGAACTTCCGTTTCACTTTTCACTTTCATGCACTGGAGAAGGAAATGGCAACCCACTCCAGTGTTCTTGCCTGGAGAATCCCAGGGATGGGGGAGCCTGGTGGACTGCTGTCTCTGGGGTCGCATAGAGTCGGCCACGACTAAAGTGACTTAGCAGTAGCAGCATATACATATATCTATAAAGTATAGCTTTACCACTACTACCCTAAAAAGTTTATCTCTCAACATGAAGTCTTAGCTTATTTGAGCCAGCATTAATATTTCCCCAAGTTTGTTCCTTGGAACACACACAAATCACAAAACATACTCTATAAAAAATAGGTTCCTTCAAAATCACTGCAGATGGTGACTGAAGCCATGAAATTAAAAGATGCTTATTCCTTGGAAGGAAAGTTATGACCAACCTAGATATCATATTGAAAAGCAGAGACATTACTTTGCCAACTAAGGTCCGTCTAGTCAAGGCTGTGGTTTTTCCAGTAGTCATGTATGGATGTGAGAGTTGGACTGTGAAGAAGGCTGAGCGCTGAAGAATCGATGCTTTTGAACTGTGGTGTTGGAGAAGACTCTTGAGAGTCCCTTGGACTGCAAGGAGATCCAACAAGTCCATTCTAAAGGAGATCAGCCCTGGAATTTCTTTGGAGGGAATGATGCTGAAGCTGAAACTCCAGTACTTTGGCCACCTCATGCGAAGAGTTGACTCATTGGAAAAGACTCTGATGCTGGGAGGGATTGGGGGCAGGAGGAGAAGGGGACAACCGAGGATGAGATGGCTGGATGGCATCACCGACTCGATGGACCTGAGTCTGAGTGAACTCCGGGAGTTGGTGATGGATAGGAAGCCTGGTGTGCTGCAACTCATGGGGTTGAAAAGAGTCGGATACGACTGAGCGACTGAACTGAGACAAAGTAAATTTGGGAAATGTCTAGTATAGCCTTTTCCTAGAGATTGACAGTGCATTCTGGCACATTAAACACTTTGAAAAGTCCTTCAGTAACAAAATACACAAAATGATTTTGCTTTGTCATTTCACAGACTTATTTGCCCACATCCTTTACTCCCTTTCTTGGTACCACCTGTATAACTCTCTGGGATACAGTTTGAGACCAATTATTCTATACCATTGATTTGCACCAAGACTTAAATTTCAAGAGAAGTTGAGGTCTGGCCTTGGGCAGCAGGTTTCTGGAGCCCCCAAGCCTGACTTGATTTGTCTGAAGGGACCAAAGCACACTATGGTCATAGCTTAACATAATGTCAGTGTCTGGAAGTCCCCTTGGTAGCCTTGCCTGTGATTAGGGTGCCTCCCAGAAGCACTTTGCCATGGGGACACTGCAGTGGGAAGACCAGGTCTGGTTTGAAGTGAGAACTCCCTGTTTTCCTTTCACCACCTGGGTCCAGCGTGTGGGGAGGGAGCCTCAGTCCTTTAACTTCTGGCTGTAATCAGATGACTGAGAAGAGAAAGTGGCCATCCGGTGGACCTATGGTTTTTGAATGAAAAAGAGGGCTCGAAGAGAGAGCAGAGTAGGAATAATGTGCAGCTGGGAGGATGGGTGGTTCAGTGGTAAAGAATCCATCTGTCAATGCAGTTGATGCAAGAGACGCAGGTTTGATGTCTGGTGGAGCAGATGCCATGGAAAAGGGAATGGAAACCCACTCCAGTATTCTTGCCTGGGGAATCCCACAGACAGAGGAGCCTGGCGGGCTCTCCAACCCCGCATGGGGTTGCAGAGTCAGATATGACTTAGCACCTAAACAACAGGATGGGTGGTTATGGGGATGGAAGATGGTGTAGAGCCTTCAAGCAGCTCAGATGGGGGAGGAAGGGAAATTGCCAGGAAGTCTGTGTGTTTCTCCTCCAAGATGCCCGCATTCTGCCTCAATCTTGTGTGTCTCCTCCCTTTACTCTGGCTCACTCTTGCCATCTTTCCTGCCCAGCGCCAAGCACCCTCACCTGGCAGACCTTCTCAAGAGCTTGCCTGAAATCTGAGACACGACCATCCTCTCACGCCCCATTGCCCGGCAACTTCTTTACAAAGGATATTAGTAAATCCACTTTTTACCTCTCACTTTGCCTCTCCTGAACTTCATTAAGTTCTGCGACTAGGTGCACGGTTTCAGTCAGAAGATTGGGGGTTGGAGTCACATGAGGTTCACCTGGGCTCCTGACCCACGTGAGGCAAGATTGTGTTCGAATTTCCACCTGAGGTGTGCAGTTTCTAAAGGACATGCAAATCCTGCAGCCCCCCCCCACCCCCAAGTTAGAACCAGCTAAAGAGAGCCTAGAGGATCAGTAAATTACCTTTACCCCCATTTTAGAGATAAGGTCGCTGAATTTCATGAAAATCATGAATCTGTCCAAGGGAGAGAAGGGAAAAGCTGAGACTAGCAGCAAGGTAGAGGTGAAGCCTCAGAGGAGATACAACTTTTTTTCCCTCAGAGATGTGGCGTATGGGGCAGGTTCACAAGAAGTCCTATAGTCCTGGAGCTGGACGGAAGTCGTGGACGGATACTAGATGTGCCTTGAAGAGTTCCCAGATGCTTCTGAGGTGACAGCAGCAGAGAGGAAAGAAATAAGGGAGCTCCCTTGGATTAGCAGTCTTTCCCACCCATCTGTGCCGATGGCCGCTGAGGTTTTGCAGCCTGCTGACTACGCAGGCGCACTGCGCTTCCAGTGCACGGCGATGTAAACAGTGCCCCCTGGTGTATGGAATGTTGAACATGCATCTCTGGGGCAACTTCCTCATTTCTTAAATGGGTGGTGCTAGCCACCCCAGTATTCTCACCTGGAGAATCCCATGGACGCAGGAGCCTGGTGGGCTGCAGTCTATGGGGTCGCGAAGAGTCAGACACGACTGAGCGACTTCACTTTCACTTTTCACTTTCATGCACTGGAGAAGGAAATGGCAACCCACTCCAGTGTTCTTGCCTGGAGAATCCCAGGGACGGGGGAGCCTGGTGGGCTGCCGTCTATGGGGTCGCACAGAGTCGGACAAGACTGAAGTGACTTAGCAGCAGCCTCCCAAATGCAGGAGACTTAAAAGACACAGGTTCAGTCTCTAGGTTGGGAAGATCCCCTGGAGGAGGAAATGGCAACCCACTCCAGTATTCTTGCCTGGAGAATCCTATGAACAGAGGAGCCTGGGGCCTACCGTCCATAGGATCACGAAGAGTCAGACACGACTGAACAATTTAGCAGGACGTAACGCGTGAAACTCTATTACAAGGAAACAGCAAAGCTAGCGTTTATTGATAGTGTTAATATTTCTGCTACCCTGGTGCTCACTCCAGGCAACACACTCTAGTGGGAAAAGGGTAGTGGAGGATTCCAGCAGACCTGGGCTGGACCTCAGTTCTTCAGCTTTCAGGTCACTTTGTTTCTGACCTGGGTTCTTGGGCTTTTTAATCAACAGAAATTGATAACAGGTTAGAGGAGAAATTTAGGCAAGGTTTTTGGGGGACTTGTGCTGCAGCAGAGGGAGTAAAACAAGTAATAGGTTTCCTTGCTTGCTCCTTGACTGGGGAGCAATCTGGTCCCTTAAATGGGGTGAGGGTAGGTGTCTATCCAGTGGTCGGGCCACAGGGGTGGCTTGGGTGGTTGGCCGACCTGCCTGATGGAACTGTGTGTAGGAATCATGTGCAGTGCCCTGCTTTTGCTCCGACAGCTTATAAGTGGCTGTTGGATTTTTGGTCCTTTTTGCATCGTATTATTGATCATTTGTTCCAACTGCCTTATGCATACAGTTCTCTTTAGTCCCTTATAGTTTTCCTTCTGTTGCTCTGGGAGATGTTTGTCCAGGTGCAACCACTGGATCAAAGAGTCCCTGGTGTCAGCCTGCCTCAACTTTACCATTTTGAACCTGTTTCTCCACCTAAATATTATGGGCTCATAATACCTATCACAGTAGGTATATGTATAACATCTGGCCTGTGAAAGATACTCTGTAAATGTTAGATTTTATTATTGCCATATGCTATCTCAAAAATCTACCTATGAACGATCCACTAAATGAGTGAAATTTGAATAAATGTTCTGGTAGGACCTCACTGAGACCCTAGGTTAAGAACAAATACTTCTCTGGTCCTCCTCTATCAGTGCAACCAACATCCTCTTCTCCATCTGATGCACTAGCCTGCTAATTCCACAAAACAACGTGGCAGACGTCTACCAAGTACTTTCGTTTTGCTTGGGGTCTATGTACTTGTGCAAAGTCACAGGACAGAAGAGGATGCAGTATTCAGTCACAGATTTCAGAATTTAGTGTTAGCAATGAGACTACAAACTGATTGCCATAAAATGACATGGAAAGAGACTCTGTAGATGTATATGTGAAGATTTGTGAGGATACACGAAGGGGTTACTAATCCTATCACGAAAGATCAGGAGGAGCTGCAGACTGGTCGTGAGTAGGAAACTTCCAGGTGGATTGGCAGGAAGGACTAGGTGGAGGGAAACTTGCATGAGCAAGTGAAAGGAGAGAAAGGGATGTAGAGAAAAGGATTCTTGGTGTCCTGGCACCTGATTTCAAATCCAAATGCCAGGGCTTCCCTGGTGGCTCAGTGGTAAGAATCTGCCTGCCAGTGCAGGAGACATGGGTTCGATCCCTGATCTGGGCAGGAAGATGCCACAGGTCATGGAGCAACTAAGCCTGGGCACCACAGCTACTGAGCCTGTGCTCTAGAACCTGGGAGCCACAACTGCTGAGCCTGGTGCTGCCCCACTAAAGCCACCGCAGCCTGGAACCCGTGCCCTGCAACAAGAGAGGCCACCATGATGAGAAGCCCACACTTGCTGCAACTAGGAAAAAAGCCTTTGTTGCTAGAGGAGCAACAAAGACCCAGCTAAAAGATAAAAACAAGCAAGCAAAATCATAAAAAAATTCAAATTCCATCCTTTTTAAGGATAGTAAGCCCCAATGCTGGGAGGGATTGGGGGCAGGAGGAGAAGGGGACGACAGAGGATGAGCTGGCTGGATGCATCACTGACTCGATGGACATGTGTCTGAGTGAACTCCGGGAGATGGTGATGGCCAGGGAGGCCTGGCGTGCTGCGATTCATGGGGTCGCAAAGAGTCGGACACGACTGAGCGACTGAACTGAACTGGACTGAAGTCCCAATAAGAAATATTGAAGAATGAGGAGTGTGCAGTGGCAGAAGATACACGGGTGAGGATACATATGGCCCCAAGGAAAGTTCTAAAATGGATTTCTTAATGCAAAGCTAAAGATCCTCACTTTGTTTTGTAAGGAGCTGGCATGTATTTGCAAAGAATAATTCATAGCAGGGAGTATGTGATATTCACTTCAGCAGCTTATTAATCAGCAACACATCCCAAACATTGAACTTTGTCCTTTAGACCTGAAACATTGGGACTTAAGCCCTCGACAAGATATTTCCTGATATCTGAAAGTAAAACAGAAAAACATGAGCTGGATTATAGTAACACAATCTGAGCTGTCTTTTGGCATTTCTTCCAGCCTTTTGGAAGCAGTAATACCGGTAAATGATGCTGGGCAGAGGGCTGAGTGCGATCTTTGCATTCATACTTGTGTTCCAACCCCAGCTCCGCCACTTCATAATTTTATAGACTTGAAAAGCCACTTAATCTTCATCACCTGTAAAATAGGGAAAACAGTACCTCAGGGAGAGATTTGAGGATTAAAGCAGAGTAATTGAAGTATAGTAACAATGATTAATCTGTTGGGATTTGGGCTTCCCAGGTGGCGCTAGTGGTAAAGAAACCGCCTGCCAACGCAAGAGACACGAGACGCGGGTTCAATCCCTGGGTCAGGCAGATGCCCTGGAGAAGGGAACGGCACCCCACTCCAGTATTCTTGCCTGCAGAATCCCATGGACAGAGAAGCCTGGCGAGCTACGGTCCATGGGGTCATGCAGAGACTTAGCACCCACGCGTGGCCACAAATTTGAACCAAAAGCAGCTGGGTGCTGACTGAATGCCTCCTTATCTACAATTGGCTCCCTTTAGCTCTGATTATTCTGCCTTTTCCAGGTTAGAGATCAGCTTCCATGAGAGAGAAACCTGAGTAAGAATAGAGGCTAATCATTTCTGTCCTCTGTGAACACATCACACGCACTGAACCTTGCAAGCCAGGGAGCCTCTTCTTCCTGTGTGATTTTGACTCTAAAAAGCTAATATGGCTATCCTTGGCATTTTCCTCAAGTCTTCACCCACTCACTGATGGCTTGTCATCGACTCTCTTCTTCTGTGTCAGTCTTTGTATTGCCCTTGACTGTGACCGCTTGTACCTGTCTTTTCAGTTCCCTGGGGCACTCTGTACATATTCGCTAAGCTTTTTGTAAAGCGGGCACTCTGTACATATTCACTAAGCTTTTTGTAAAGCTATGTTTTCAAATGGAGGATCACAAAATCAATTTAGTAAAGTATGCTCAGCCCTTATTTATTTATTTTTATTTTATTATTTTTAAAATTGAAGTATAGCTTCCTGGTGACTCAGATGGTAAAGAATCTGCCTGCTCTGCCTGCAATATAGGAGACCCAGGTCTGATACCTGGGGTGGGAAGAGCCCTTGGAGGAGAAAACGGCAACCCACTCCAGTATTCTTGCCTGGAGAACTCCATGATCAGAGAAGCCTTGTGAGCTACAGTCCACGGGGTCACAAAGAGTTGGATATGACTGAGCGACTAGCATATAGTTGGTTTGTGATATTATATTAGTCTTTCAGGTATACAGCATAGAGTTTCAATATTTTATAGATTATACTCTATTTATAGTTATAAAATATTGGCTATGTTCTCTGTGCTGTACCATATATGCTTGTAGCTTACTTATCTTATATACAACAGTTTGTACCTCTTAACCTTCTACCCTTATATTGCCCCTCCCCACTTCCCTCTCCTATTGGTAACCACTAGTTTGTTCTCTGTATCTGTGAGTGGGTTTCTCTCTTGTTATATTCATTCATTTCCCAGATTCCACATATAAGTGATAATATACAGTATTTGTCTTTCTCTGCCTGACATTTCACTAAGCGTAATACCTTCCAGCTCCATCTGTGTTGTTGAAATGGCAAAATTTCATCAGTTTTCTATGACTGTGTAAAATTCATCCATGCACACACACATATACATATTGCATCTTCATCCACTGATCTGTTGGTGAGCTTAGGTTGCTTCTGTATCTTGACTCTATCTTGGCTGTTGGAAATCATGCTGCTGTGAACACTGGGGTGCGTGTATCTTTTCAACTATGTTTTCGTTTTCTTTGCACATATATGCAACTGTGGAATTGCTGGGTCATACGGTAGTTCTTTTAGTCTTTTGAGGAACTTCCATACTGTTTTCCACAGTGGCTGTACCAATTTATATTTCCACCAACAGTGGAATCACTTCAGTTCAGTCTCTCAGTCATTGTGTCTGACTCTTTGCAACCACATGAACTGATGCACGCCAGGCCTCCCTGTCCATCACCAACAGCCAGAGTCCACCCAAACCCATGTCCATTGAGGCAGTGATGTCATCCAACCATCTCATCCTCTGTTGTCCCCTTCTCCTCCTGCCCTCAATCTTTCCCAGCATCACGGTCTTTTCAAATGAGTCAGCTCTTCGCATCAGGTGGCCAAAGTATTGGAGTTTCAGCTTCAACATCAGTCCTTCCAATGGACACCCAGGACTCATCTCCTTTAGGATGGACTGATGGGATCTCTTTGCAGTCCAAGGAATTCTCAAGAGTCTTCTCCAACACCACAATTCAAAAGCATCAATTCTTTGGCACTCAGCTTTCTTTATAGTCCAACTCTCATATCCACACATGACTATTGGAAAAACCATAGCCTTGACTAGACAGACCTTTGTTGGCAAAGTAATGTCTCTGCTTTTTAATATGCTGTCTAGGTTGGTCGTAACTTTCCTTCCAAGGAGTAAGTGTCTTTTAATTTCATGGCTGCAATCACCACCTGCAGTGATTTTGGAGCCCAGAAA
>SJYX01020371.1:196885-215415 GCA_006410675.1 Oreotragus oreotragus
GCTGAAGAATTGATGCTTTTGAACTGTGGTGTTGGAGAAGACTCTTGAGAGTCCCTTGGACTGCAAGGAGATCCAACCAGTCCATTCTGAAGGAGATCAACCCTGGGATTTCTTTGGAAGGAATGATGCTAAAGCTGAAACTCCAGTACTTTGGCCACCTCATGCGAAGAGTTGACTCATTGGAAAAGACTCTGATGCTGGGAGGGATTGGGGGCAGGAGGAGAAGGGGACGACCGAGGATGAGATGGCTGGATGGCATCACGGACTCGATGGACGTGAGTCTGGGTGAACTCCGGGAGATGGTGATGGACAGGGAGGCCTGGCGTGCTGCGATTCATGGGGTCACAAAGAGTCGGACACGACTGAGCGACTGAACTGAACTGAACTGAGGACTAGTGGGAACATGCTACGCTTTTTTTCTGAATGAAAAGATGGAAGATCAGTCACCGCCAAATCGTATTATTTTATACCAGGTTGTTAACAATTTAATTCAAAGTGTCTAGTCACCCCTTCTGGAAAAGGCAATGGCACCCCACTCCAGTACTCTTGCCTGGAGAATCCCATGGATGGAGGAGCCTGGTAGGCTGCAGTCCATGAGGTCGCTAAGAGTCAGATAGGACTGAGCAACTTCACTTTCACCTTTCACTTTCATGCATTGGAGAAGGAAATGGCAACCCACTCCAGTGTTCTTGCCTGGAGAGTCCCAGGGACGGGGGAGCCTGGTGGGCTGCCATCTATGGCGTTGCACAGAGTCAGACATGCCTGAAGCGACTTAGCAGCAGCAGCAGTCACCCCTTCACCCATCCTCTCCCTTCTATGAGAGGAAATGATCAGTAAGGCAAGTGAGAGGCTTCTCCCCCTGACTATCTCTAGTCAAATTAGATTTCTAGGGCTGATGGGATCAGCATTGCTACTCACTCTGACTATATTGTATCATTGTTGTCCTTGTTCAATCACTAAGTAGTGTTGGACTCTTTTTGACCCCATGAACTGCAGCACACTATCCTTAGTGCTCAAAACCAAACAAACAAACAAACAAAACCCCACAATGTTTATTGTGTAAGTCTCTTGGCTGAGCTAATGTTGTGGTCCTTTTCTTTCAAATGCCACGTCAGCAACTCCACAGCTGTGCGCCGCGTGCGCAGGCAACCTGCTGGTGCCTCCTTCTCACAGCTGTTCTTTTCTCCTTGGTCCTTCATTCAGACGTTCCGCAGGAACTTTATGCATTCCGCTTTACGTTTATGTGCATGTGTGCTGTGTGTGCACGCATGTGTGCGTGCAATGCCTTTCAATATGCTGGCCTTGCGTAGGATTTTCTGAAGCTATAAATCCTTTAAGCACACCTGCATTTTTCAGGTAACACACCTGAAATCAGGTGCCCAGTCCAGGCTTTGGGTCCACATTGGGCAGATGGGCAGGAGGCCTATCTGTCAGCAGCCCTAAAACATCAAATGGAATCAACTGGACCTGGGTTGTTATTTAACCCAAACGTCCACTTAGGGCTCCTGACATGGTTGATGAAATAATTCCTGTTCTGCCAAAGGGCGCCAAGCCCTGAAAGGACACTGCACATCTCTATGTATCCACCCAGGGCTTCCCAGGTGGTATAGTGGTAAAGAATCCACCTGCCAACAGGACTCTCAAAAGGCGCGGGTTCAATCCCCGAGTCAGGAAGAGCCCCTGGAGAAGGGGCTGCCATCCCCTGGGATGGCAGTACTCTTGCCTGGAGAATCCCACGGACAGACGAGCTTGGTGGGCTGCAGTCCACGGGATCACAGAGAGTCGGACACGACTTTGCACACAGCACATCTACCCACCTCTGGTAAATACACACTAAACGCTGTGCCCAGGGGCCCTTCCTGTTCTGCCAAAGGGCGCCAAGCCCTGAAAGGACACTGCACATCTCTATGTATCCACCCAGGGCTTCCCAGGTGGTATAGTGGTAAAGAATCCACCTGCCAACAGGACTCTCAAAAGGCGCGGGTTCAATCCCCGAGTCAGGAAGAGCCCCTGGAGAAGGGGCTGCCATCCCCTGGGATGGCAGTACTCTTGCCTGGAGAATCCCACGGACAGACGAGCTTGGTGGGCTGCAGTCCACGGGATCACAGAGAGTCGGACACGACTTTGCACACAGCACATCTACCCACCTCTGGTAAATACACACTAAACGCTGTGCCCAGGGGCCCCGTGTGTCTCGCTTAGGCCTGGTCTGCAAGAATCACTCAGATTTCAGGGACCACTAACCCTGGGGTTGAAACCCAGGCAAAGTACAGTTAAGGAGAATTTTACTGGCTACTTACTTTTGCAACTTAGTTAAATTTCTGGATAGTTTTATGCATGTTTTATTCCTTTTTTTTTTTTCTTTCTTTTTCAGAGCAAGAATGAACGCTTCCCGAGAAGTAAAATCGGTAGAACTTCCTAACTGTAAATTAATAAAAGGAATAGGTAAGCATTTGAGAGGAGGAAGTATTATCAGACGTATCTGATAATACTCCACTTGAAGTATTACCTTATGAGTTATTTGATTATACACCTATTTAATTCTGTTCAAAAATAAAAACTACTAGCCAGGAGAGTATTATCAAGTCAGTAGTTAGTTGTAAATACCAGATTACTTGACCTTCAACTCTACCAACCTGTCATCAAGGGGTTGGACCGCTTTTTGATTATTTTTTGTTGTTTGGTTCATTTAGCAGAAACAGTGGTCAGGAAGCATTTGATTTTATGGTAATATAACCTGAACATATGGCAGAGGAGGGACAGAAGGAGAAAGAGTAATGAGTAAAGGGTAAATGTTTATAAAGGCCTCGCACACCTTTGCCAGTACCACAGGCCTTCTCCTTATGCATTTCGCTTTTAATATCTGGGAGGCAAAATTTTCCCAGAAGCTCTCAGTAGATTTCCCCTCAGATCTCATTAGTCAGAGCTAGACAACAGGCTGGTGCCCTAGCTGCAAAGGAAGCTGGGGAAGTAATTAGGGGGCCTCCTTTGTGGGAGGCAGGCCCCTCAGCAAAGATAAAAAGGACGGGGTAACAGAAGCTGGTAGACAGCCAACAGGGAGGGTTGGAGGACTCAAGTCCCCATCTGGTTTCAACCAACCAGCTTTGTTATTTGAAAACAACGTGTCTGACATTCATGCTTTTGTTATGTTTGAGGGTTTGTTTTTTTAGAATCATTTATCTCAGTTGTGTTAGAAAGGCTAGACCACATGATTTTATGCAGATAGCATCAATTACCTTGGTCAGATATCTTCTATTGCAATCTTTTTTTCTAGAAAACAAGCATGATATTGATATTAAATATCACTGGATATTTGTAAAATGAGCATCTCCACTAAAATTAATAACAGATAAAAAATCACATATGTCTTGAGATTGATTGAAATTCAAAAAATTTACATGTATTTAAAGCATAACTAACTTGGCGAGTTATTTATTGATGTTTGTAAAGGCATATTCAGAATATGAAATGTATCCTCACTTTAACCAAAACATTTGAAATTTGCTTATGTTTCCAACAGGGCTTTTCAAAGAGTTTATTTGATTTGGACTGATTAGGTGTCAACATATATGGGGAGTTTACTCTGTGTCTTTAAAGACTGCAAGCTATTTTCAAATTACTATAACTTTTGTACATTTAATGAATTTCCGTGAACTTTAAGAGATTTCAGACTCAGGAAAATGTTCNATTTGCTTATGTTTCCAACAGGGCTTTTCAAAGAGTTTATTTGATTTGGACTGATTAGGTGTCAACATATATGGGGAGTTTACTCTGTGTCTTTAAAGACTGCAAGCTATTTTCAAATTACTATAACTTTTGTACATTTAATGAATTTCCGTGAACTTTAAGAGATTTCAGACTCAGGAAAATGTTCTAGTTCATAAACTTAAAGCAAATATATTAAGTATAAGTTTTAAATACACTTTATTATATGAATCTCTACATTTTTAAATAATTATATGAATCAATTTGAATACATAAAGGAAAGAATGATTTATTCTGAACCTATCAAAGAAGAACTAAATATGTGGCCCCATTTTCAAGTTGGGAGTAGTGAAGACAAGGCCCCCTAACTTCCTGCACCAATCTAAACAATCTGTGCTGTCTGCGCTCTGTTTTGAAGAAACTGGCGCTGAAGACCTGGAGATACTTCCTAATGGACTCGCTTTCTTTAGCGCCGTAAGTGCTGCCTTTCATATCCTGTGCTCTGAACCATTTTCTAAGACCAGCAGCTTGCCTTTCGTTTCAGCCTTCTTATACCAATGCCCATCTTCAAGTAAAATGAGCGGTGATATGGTTCAAAAAACAACCTGTGTAGACATTCATACTGGTGTTACGATTATGATCGTATGTGTTCTACGCAGCTTTGTATTCCTGTGGGTACACTGAGCTCCTGTATTCCCTTATCTTCCACTGCGACAATTTGAGTCCAGTGAGTTCAAGAACGGCTTCCCATTCATCTGTCTGTTCCTTGAAGAACATAAGCAGTGTACTCAAATATCTGCTGACTTGAGTGTGTGTGTGTGTGTGTGTTCCCCCTCACATATCATTTAGATTTTAATCCTTCTTTTTACACTTTTTGGAATAAGCCTTTTACTTTTAAGATGTTAGTAGGTCATGCCACAATTTCCAAACTTTTGGAAAGAAAAGCCCCTGTATTGTGAAACTCTCCTGCGTACAGATCATTGTGGTCGATGATATAGCTCAAAAACAAAAGTCATCACCCCAATGAAGGATAACAGAATTGATAGAATACAGTATTCAAGTCATCCAGCCACTGAAAATCCTTTGCTGCTTGTTGTAATTTATTTAATCCAGTTTTCTCCTATGAAGACTGATCGTCCTCTGAAGAGGTGTCTTGCCAACTTTTTTTTAAAGCAAAAGAATATAAATTTCCATTAACCCTTACACAGGACCCCACTATCTAAAACAAATAGTAGCTGTGCTGTTCTACCTTCAAGCTAAGGAAGGAGTTGCTCCCTGGAGTGATTAGACCCCAACCCTAAACCTTTGTTTCTGAGATGCTTCCATGAGACCTGGCAGGGGACGATCCATAACCCGTGTTCTATGTTCCTTGCTTATATTACTGAAGCTTATTAGTAAATGCCTCTTTGGTCTGCTCTTCATTTTTTTTTTTATCATCATCATGGGTTGGTAGCTGTGATATTCAGCACACGTGCTTTGCAGCTGGTGATGGAAGGGTCTGTGCCCATTATGTGGGGTCGCCTGGGAGCATGTGACTTCCAGAGACCCCCAAGAGCTGCTTGCACAAGCCAGCTGGTAGGCTTGCTATGTGGCTTGCAGCCTGAACCAGACGGTGCTGAACCCATGTGCTGTCTACCACCTCCATCAGCATTTGAAGTATTTGTAAAGTAAAGTGTTTGTAAAGTTTTCTCCTCTGTTATTTTATAAGGGATTACAATATCCTGGAGTAAAAAGCTTTGAACCTGATAAGCCTGGAAAAATACTTCTGATGGACATGAACGAAGAGGATCCTACAGTGCTGGAATTGAAGATGACTGGAAGTAACTTTGATGCGTCTTCATTTAACCCTCATGGCATTAGCACATTCACAGATGAAGGTAACCAATTCAATGTCTATTAGAAATAAAACCAATTAAAAAAAAAACAGAAAATGTTAATGAATGAATATTTCTTTTCATCCAACTAAAGTACAGTCGTGAATCATGTTCTCACTCAGGGTTTTAAACTTACCTCCTAGATAAATTAAACATAACATAAGCATGTAAATCCATCCTTCAGAATGCTAAAATACTTGAGATTTGTAAAGCACCTAATGTTTAAAAATAGCAAAATTCACATAATCCCTGTAATTACCATAGTAATAATATTCAGCCCTAATAGGAATGAGTTTTTCCATTTTAAACCATTATGCAGATCCAGGTGTTTACAACAACAGATTGCTCTAATGTAAGACATTTGCCGCCTACAGCGCCACCGCCGGTCACCTTCACTGCGTCGCTACCCACTGGTTCCTTTGTTTGTCTTCAGTTCCCCCAGTTTGACAAATTGCCCCATCCATCATGCTTTCTGATTTCTTCCCTTCTTTTTGCAGCCATTGCCTTGGTCTCTACATTCATTCTCAGCCATCGTTGTGCACCCAAGCACCTGGAGAGTTTTAAAAAGCCTGATGCCCAGGCCCCAGCCCCAGATATTTTGATTCAGTTGGTCTGAGGGAGGCTTGAGTGGCAGTGGTTGTCACACGCTCTCCAGCAGATAAGAATGTAAGACCAGGGTTGAGAACCACGCCTATCCCCATGGCCTCCATCAGACAATCCCTTCTCGGTCCTTGCAGACTTGTCTGCAAGGGGGGCGACGAAAATCGCTGCCTTGAAAGCCATCAGCAATGTCCTTATTAAGAAACTCTCGCTCGCAACTCTTCCCCTCCTTCCTTCACTCTTACTATACTGTCGGCCACTTGGGGGTAAAGAATCTGCCTACAGTGCAGGACCCTCAGGAGACCCGGGTTCACTATCTGGGTTGGAAAGATCCCCTGGAGAAGAGAATGGCAACCCATTCAGGAATTCTTGCCTGGAGAATTCCATGGACAGAGGAGCCTGGTGGGCTACAGTCCTTGGGGTCACAAAGAGTCAGACACAACGGAGTGACTAATGTAACACCTACAGCCAAATTAAACTCAAAATGTTAAAAAGTAATTCTTCATCCTCTTATCTTCCCTTTTTCATGTTTACCCCAGATGACTTCCCTTCTTGCATATATGTATCCATTGAAATTTATATACATACATATGTATTTCCCTTTCAGTGATCTCTTCACCCATTTATTAACATTATATTTTATTTTTAAAATATTGTAAGTGCAAAGAAATAGGATGTGGGGTGTGTGCATGCTCTTCTGAATTAAAAAGGGAAAATCACCACATAAATATGATACAGGTCCTTGCATAAATTACCTTTGCGTTAGACACTGCTTCATGGATTCCTTTCCCTGACAGTGCATTCAGGGCTGCTTTGTAGTGGCTGTTTGGAATTCTGTGGCATGGGAGAACCATTATGTAGTTCATCTGTTGATGGATATTGAGCCTGTTCCCACCTTTATGCTCACTGAAAACGAATGCCAGAATAAACATTCATATGCATGTAGCTTCTGTGACTACTTATGATAAATCCCTAGAGGTAGATTCTGCTGTGCAAAACATGAATCTGGGTTTTAATCCTCACTTATGGTTGATTTCCACTTCCCATATTCCTCAGCCATCATCAGGGACTTTTGACACTTCCTGTCAAATTCCTCTCATATCCTTTCCTACCTTTTCCTGTTGGTAGGATAAGGCTCCAGGGCTTACTTACAGGGGACTTTCAACCAAGGAGTATATGACTGTGGGTATAGCAGTAATCCAGGCATGTGGAGAGAAGCAGTGTCCTCCTGATCTAGCACTTCTTTCCACCTGTCTGGATTACTGCTATACCCACAGTCATATACTCCTTGATTGAAAGCCCCTGTAAGTAAGCCCTGGAGCCTCACCCTAACCCCTACAAGACTACCCTGGATTCCTGTGTCTATGGCTTTAATCCACCCACTCTTTCAGTCACTTCTACTCCAACTACAACCTCCAGCTAAGCTCCTGCCTCAGGCCCTTTGCACCTTCTCTTCCTTCTGCCTGGAATACCCTTTCCCCAGATATTCATACAGTACAGTCTCTCATTTCATTTCGGTATCTGCTTTAGCATCAACTTCTCAGAATTTGCCTGACTCCCATGAACAAAACATCTCATTACTCTGCATCCCTTTATCTGGTTTTATTTTCCTTCTGTAACACTTAACACGAATTAAAATACACATCTGATTGGCAAGGGCCCTAATGGGACGTCTCATAGCTGGCTTTTCTGTTCAGATTTCTTCCATTCAACCTCCTAAGCCTGACACTATTTTCCTTTAAACACCAATTTGGTCATGTCAAAGCTTTCCAAAGATGCACTGCTTCCGAAGGCAGACTGTGGTCTAACATCTGATCACTCCTTCTTGACCACTTAGACTGGTCTCTTTCATGCCGCAGAGTTGCACCAACTCCTGGAAGCTAAATCCCTTTGATATTATCTCTCGGGTGCTCTTTGTATGGAATTTATCGTCTCACACTGTGTAAATTACACCTGAGTACGCCTTCTCTTATTGATATTCTTCTCATCTTTTATCTCGTTTATCTCAGTGCTGCATCTTGCTGAGACCGTTTGCAGCAGAAAGCTTAATAAGCTCTTTGGAGTTTTATGTCAAGGGCTGCTCATTCTTAAGTTGAGGACTTTTTCCCCCTGTGGAGTCTGGTGGTTTTCGACTGTCACCGGGTCTTCCTTTAGCCATTTTTCTCTGGAGCAATCACAAATGCTTCTCTCTACAAAGAGATGAAAATATTCCATCTGCCTGACATCCTAAGTACTGGTTGGAGGTGGGTAGAAATTGCTTTTTAGAGACAGAGCTGACAGCTGAGAGCTCAGTTAATGTTTCGATTTTTGTTTTTAATCTCTTCTCAGATAATACTGTGTACCTGCTGGTGGTGAGCCATCCAGATTTTAAGTCCACGGTTGAGTTGTTTAAATTTCAAGAAGAAGAAAAGTCGCTTTTGCATCTGAAAACCATCAGACATGAACTTCTGCCTAAGTACTGAGATATGTCATATTCCTATTTTCCTTTAACACCAGGGGATGGTGTGTCTACCTTTAGTGTTTCCTTTTGGCAGGGGTGGGGGGATAATGGCAACTCTCCTTTCTCTTTTTTAAAATTTTATTTTACTTTCATTTATTCCTCTTCTAATGCGCTTTTCCCTCTTTCTTATTTTTTAAATTATGAAAGTATGATAATACATTTACAGGAGATGAAAGTTACTTAAAGCTCAACATTCAGAAAACTAAGATCATGGCATCCAGTCCCATCACTGCATGGCAAATAGATAGGGAAACAGTGACAGACTTTATTTTGGGGGGCTCTAAAATCACTGCAGATGGTGACTGCAGCCGTGAAATTAAAAGACACTTACTCCTTGGAAGGAAAGTTATGACCCACCTAGATAGCATATTAAAAAGCAGAGACATTACTTTGTCAACAAAGATCTGTCTAGTCAAGGCTATGGTTTTTCCAGTGGTCAAGTATGGATATGAGAGTTGGACTATAAAGAAAGCTGAGCACCGAAGAATTGATACTTTTGAACTGTGGTGTTGGAGAAGACTCTTGAGAGTCCCTTGGACTGCAAGATCTGCAAGATCTGCAAGATCTCCATTCCAAAGGAGATCAGTCCTGGGTATTCATTGGAAGGACTGATGCTGAAGCTGAAACTCCAATACTTTGGCAACCTGATGCAAAGAGCTAACTCATTGGAAAAGACCCTCATGCCGGGAAAGATTGAGGGCAGGAGGAGAAGGGGCTGACAGACAATGAGATGGCTGGATGGCATCACCGACTCAATGGATATGAGTCTGAGTGAACTCTGGGAGTTGGTGATGGACAGGGAGGCCTGGTGAGCTGTAGTTCATGGGGTCACAAAGAATCAGACACGACTGAATGACTGAACTGAACTCAACTGAAAGTTACATATAGTTTCACTGTATATTATTAATACAATTAATTTTTAAGTAGGTAAATTAAGACTTTTAGTTGGAGTTTCAATATCAAACTCTCAAAAATTAATAAAATGAACAGACAGAAAAGTAGAAGGATATAGTAGACCATGAGCCAATTCAATAAAACTAAGATTTATACAATTTTCACACAACAGTAGGATCCAAATTCTATCCAAGTTCCCATAGACTGTAAATGAGGGCGACTCTCCTTTCTGATGAGCATAAACTCCAAATGTTCATCCGCAGAAACTTTTGAGGACTCAAGCTCCAGAGAAGACACCCCTCCTTTTCCTCCCTCATTTCCTGGGTTGGCTGGATGCTAGTTTATGCCTCCTGGTCCCAGAGAATGTTCCTTTATGCTTTTACCAAGGAAGCACTCTGCTCTTCTGCAGAACCAGACTTAGTATCTCAAACCCAAACTGGTTTCATTTGGACAAATTTCACCTCTTGAGCTTATCTGTTCTTGATATTTATAGTGAAAGTTGGAATTGTACATGTTTCTAAGAAACACAAACCCAAGAGATCTGTGATCCAGTGCCTCTAAGACCTCCCAGTGCTGCTTCTCCTGCGATTCATTTGCACATGATTCCTGAAACAGCGGCTCTGTGGTTAAAAGCAGCTCCACCCCAGCTTCCTCCACAGCACAGCATCTAGAGAAAGGAAACACACACAGATCCCTGATCCCAGCACAAAACCGACATCCTCACTTGCCTTTGTTGTTGTTTACTCGCTAAGTCATGTCTGCCTCTTTGCGACCCTGTGGACTGTAGCCCCCCAGGCTCGTCTGTCCACGGGATTCTGCAGGCAAGACTACTTGGGTGTGCTGTGGTTTCCTTCTCGAGGGGATCTTCTCAACCCAGGGATGGAACGCATGTCTCCTGCATTGCAGGCAGATTCTTTAGTGCTGAGCCACCAGGGAAGCCTTGTTTATGAGGTAATGATGGGTTTCAGAAAATAATTTGACACTATCTTCCCACAGTTTTTATCCTCTAATCGTTATGGTCTTTTTAGATTCTTAACCTCTATTTGAATATTTACCTGCAGAACTCAATTATCTTAGAATGTGTAAATCTGGATTTCTTTTAAACCGTGTAGCAAAGCACCTGCTCAGTGTTACCAGGGTTTCTCCCTCTCTTATCTTACCCAAAGGGGCTGAAGCTGAGGAAATTGAGACTGCAAAAAATCAGGTTACTGGATGGAGGCAAATTAGCCAATTGGTGACCATTACAGACTACAGCCCAGGTCTTCATCTGCATGAAAGTTCAGAGAACAGCTTTTGGTGGGAGAGTTTGTTCATACCTTCATTCAACAAATATATTTTGGAAAGAGCATGAGGACACCGAGTGTCTGGAGACTGTGCCAAATACTGAGATCTAAATTAGGGCAGAGTGTGTGGACTAGAGAAGCTGGACTAATGGTAGAAATGATGGTGAGAATAAAAGTTGAATGAGCTTCCGCTATAACTCAGGTGGTGCAAAGCCACTTTAACAGATTATTTCATTAGCTTTTTACAAGCACGTTCTTAATTAGGTTTTACTACTATACCATATTAAATTTAAAACAAATGAAGCTTGGGGACACTGCTTCGGGGGGCACTGTCAGTAAATGACACACTGAAATTTTAATCCTGGAGTCTGGAGCTTGAGTCTGGAGCTTCTGCTCTGAGTCGCTATGAAATAGTGAAACTTATTTTATTTCTTTGACCGTTTAACCTTGGAAATCTTAGTTTTGTCCGATTTCCTAGGGTTAGGGCTTTCTTTTTTGTTTTGTTGTTGTTCAATCGCTAAGTCGTGTCCAACTCTTTGTGACCCCATGGACTGCAGCACACCAGACTTCCCTGTCCCTTACTATCTCCTGGAGTTTGCTCAAACTCATGTCCATTGAGTTGGCAATGCCATCCAGCCATCTCATCCTCTGTTGCCCTCTTCTCCTCCTGCCCTCAATCTTTCCCAGCATTTTTCAAGGTCTTATCCAATGAGTTAACTCTTCCCATCAGGTGGCCAAAGTATTGGAGCTTCAGCTTCAGCATCAGTCCTTTTAATGAATATTCAGTGTTGATTTCCTTTAGGATTGACTAGTTTGATCTCCTTGCTATCAAAGGGACTCTCAAGAGTCTTCTCTAGCACCACAGTTTGAAGGCTTCAATTCTTCAGTGCTCAGCCTTCTTTATGGTCCAACTCTCATATCCGTACACGACTACTTGCAATTGCAAATGCATTGATCTTTGGCAATACAGAACCAAACTATAGTTAGTATCACAATTAACTAAAATTCTGCTCTCCCAACCCAAGGGTTAGCCATGTATATTTTCTTCTTTATATTCGATGGTTGTTTGTATGGTTGTCTATAGCATTAATGGGCTTCCCTGGTGGCTCAGATGGTAAGAAATCTGCCTGCAATGTGAGTAGGCCCAGGTTTGACCCCTGGGTCGGGAAGATCCTCTGGAGAAAGGAATGGCAACCCATTCCAGGATTCTTGCTTGGAGAATTCCATGGACAGGGGAGTTGTTGGGCCATGGTACATGGGGTCACAAAGAGTTGGATACAACTCAGTGACTAATATAGTGACAACAATGGGATAGCATTAATATTCCAATGACTAATCCATTATCATAGAACAGGTTATTAATAATAATATTATTGATCATTATTGATCATATACTATATGCCAGGCATGGTACCAAGGTCTTTGATTTGTTATTTCATTTTATTCATACCCCAACCTTCCAAAATATGGAGAGGCTCCGAGCATACTGACATGCCATGGCCACATACCACGTTGAGAGCAAGCAATAAATGGAGGATTCGAATGGAGCCCATCAGATTTCAAAGCTATGACTCTAAACCTTTCTGCTCTGCTCTCTTTTTAAAATGAAAAACAGCAAAGGGTTAAAAAAATACTAATTTCATACATTTACCTTTAAAAAAGAAAAGAAAAGAAATAAAACATCTTTGCAGGCTTCTGCCTGAAGCCCATACAGACTAATCCTAAATTCCTAGACCTCCCCTTTCTCATATAGGAACAGTGGTTGCCATTGATGAGGCTTTGTGAGTGGCAGGCTCACTGCAAAGCAGACAGCAGGCATTGTCTCATTGTAATTCTCACTGCAACGCCACAAATGAAGATGCTGACCCTTAGTCTTATACTAATGAGTTGTATGACTTTGGGAAAATCATTTAACCTCTCTTTGCAGATGAGAAAACTGAGGCTCTGTATGCTTATCAAAGATGCCCAGGAGCCTGGGTCGGTGTCAGAGCTGATGTACTGGGCCGTGACGCCCTCCGCAGTGGAGCTGAGATAATTCTGTCCTGGATAACGGCCCAGAGGAACTTCTGTCACCTCAATCAGCACAGAATGGCTCACTTATGTGCTCACTGTTGTACCTGTTAAAGCAGAAAAATAGACTCATATAGCTTAGATTTTCAGTAACACAGAGTGAATCAAAATCACAACAAGAGCAACAAAAAATGCCACCACATCCTATTTCTGAGCATTCTTGCTCACGGATGTTTCACTCCGCTTAGAATCATGAAACTTTACAGCTGAAAGTGACTCTGTAAGTCTGGAAGATAGACCAGTCCATCTCCTCCTTTTTTTTTTTTTTTTAATTTTTTAAACAGATAAGTAAACTGAGGCCCTGGCATGTTAAATGATTAACTTTCCCTAGATCACACAGCTAATAGTAGCAGTTCAGTTCAGTTCAGTTCAGTCGCTCAGTCGTGTCTAACTGTTTGCAACCCCATGGACTGCAGCATGCCAGGCTTCCCTGTCCATCACCAACTCCTAGAGCCCACTCAAATTCATGTCCATTGTGTCAGTGACGCCATCCAACCATCTCATCCTCTGTTGTCCCTTTCTCCTCCTGCCTTCAATCCTTCCCAGCATCAGGGTCTTTTCCAACGAGTCAGTTCTTTGCATCAGGTGGCCAAAGTATTGGAGTTTCAGTTTCAACATCAGTCCTTCCAATAAATATTCAGTCCATCCTTTAGGATGGACTGGTTGGATCTCCTTGCAGTCCAAGGGACTCACAAGAGTCTTCTCCAACACCACAGTTCAAAAGCATCATTTCTTCAGTGCTCAGCTTTCTTTATGGTCCAACTCTCACATCCATACATGACTCAAAGCTTTGACTAGATGGACCTTTGTTGGCAAAGTAAAGTCTCTGCTTTTTAATATGCTGTCTAGGTTAGTCATAGCTTTTCTTCCAAGGAGTAAGTGTCTTTTAATTTCATGGCTGCAATCACCATCTGCAGTGATTTTGGAGCCCAAGAAAAGAAAGTCTCTCACTGTTTTCATTGTTTCCCCATCTATTTCCCATGCAGTGATGGGACCAGATGCCATGACCTTAGTTTTCTGAATGTCGAGTTTTAAGCCAACTTTTTCACTCTCTTCTTTCACTTTCATCAAGAGGCTTTTTAGTTCTTCTTCACTTTCTGCCATAAGGGTGGTGTTATCTGCATATCTGAGGTTATTGATATTTCTCCCAGTAGTCTTGATTCCAGCTTGTGCTTCATCCAGCCCAACATTTCACATGATGTATTCTGCCTATAAGTTAAATAAGCAGGGTGACAATATACAGCCTTGTACTCCTTTCCCGATTTGGAACCAGTCTGTTGTCCCATGTAGCACAGCTGTAACTAAAATGCAAGTCTCAGGATTGCTGGGTTTTCCCCCACTGCCTGGTGCTGCCCTGAACTGCTCTATATGAGCGTAATGTGGCCTGGATAATGATTCCTGGACTAATTTAATGTCTGTGAAGTTTAGTCTGTCTATACACACACACACACACACACACACACACCAGAGCACTTTTTTCCACAATACAGTTAGTAGGTTTTTTCTGTTCCATTGCTATAATAACCTCTTAGGGTTTCTTTGGGTAATTACGGTCTTTGAGGATTGTATAGGCGGGACTGATCGCACACAATTCCGGGCTGTAACAGCTGTTGTGAAGGTTCCATCGCACATCCTGATTTTACGAGTATGTATTCATGAGCGCCAGCGTGTAAGCCTGTCAGGTTCCATGCCATCACCTGCCTGTGTCACATGTGTGTGTTTCAACTGCAGTTTGAATGACCTTGTCGCTGTGGGCCGTGAACACTTCTATGCCACCAACGATCACTATTTTGTTGACCAGTACATGAGATCCTGGGAATTATATTTGGGCCTAGCATGGTCAAATGTTGTCTACTACAGTCCAGATGACGTTCGAGTGGTGGCCAGTGGATTTGATTTTGCTAATGGAATCAGCATGTCACCTGACCGCAAGTACGTGAACGCCTTAAAATACCACGTTTGTCCCTAGATTCTCATTTGACATATTTAGAACATATTCATCTTCTAAAAAAGGGGATACATTCTAGCATGTTGTTCCAGTAAAAAGAAATTGGGGAAAATGTAAAAGATCTTCATTTCCAGGGGATAAAATATACCAAATCATAATGTACTGTTTTGTGAAGGCATACTCTTTTAAGGGTTCCCAGGCGGTGCAGTGCTAAAGAATCTGCTTGCCAATGCAGGAGACACAAGAGACTCGGGTTTGATCACTGAGTTGGGAAGATCCCCTGGAGGAGGGCGTGGCAACCCTCTCCAGTATTCTTGCCTGGAGAATCCCGTGGACAGAGGAGCCTGGTGGGCTAGTTCATGGGGTCACAAGAGCCGG
Source organism: Oreotragus oreotragus (assembly GCA_006410675.1). Classification (NCBI taxonomy): domain Eukaryota; kingdom Metazoa; phylum Chordata; class Mammalia; order Artiodactyla; family Bovidae; genus Oreotragus; species Oreotragus oreotragus. Next base: position 212,138 of record SJYX01020371.1, read on the forward strand.
ATGCAAATGAACAACTGAGCATGCACACTCTTTTAAATTCCTTTGTAGGGGGAGTGCATTTCAAGACGGGGTGCATACAAAAAACATTTAGTAGGATTTTGTTTGCTTTGAAGGAAGATTTTTGATTGTATCATGAGATTAACAATTTATGGGTATGTTTATATCCGTAGCACTGGTTTGTGACTTGACAGAGAGTTTGTACCAAAATGTAAATCAAGCCACTGCTTCCTTCATCAAAAAGTGTTACTATGGGGAAAAAGTCAGCTTCATATGTATGCTTAGTGATGTAGCTGATTCATGTTATTTTCTGGTGGTCATTCTGAAACAATTCACAGACCAACACTGGGTCTGGGGACCACACTTTGGATAAGACTGGTGTATGTATAAAATCCTCCTCATCTCATATCATCAAGCATTTCTAACATACTTAGAGGCTCAGTAACATATTCAGAAGGTAGTAACATATATAGAGAAAGCAGCACACTTTTCAATTACTCATATCATCTCCTGGTCTTCAAAAATAGCAGCTAATCATGCAGTCATTTCTCTCTTTGTTCTGGGGGGCACTGTGCTTGGACTAGCCAGAGATCTTTATGATGAATGTGACACTGTCCTCTCGTAGAGGGGAGGGAGTCTTCTCTCAGATCCAGGCCAAGCACTTGTCTTCTCTTATATTTTCTGTGGCCTAAAACAAGGGGATGAAATGCAGAACCTGGGGCTTGCCATTATGTTGACCAACCAATAAAAGCGATGTCACGCTTCTGCTCGCAGATGCTAAGAACTGGCGTTAGAGTTAAGTTCCTTGACTACTAGTTAGGGTCAACTAGTTTCCCATCTTTTGAAATAACTTTTCAGGGATTCAGACTCCCCTGCGTGCTGTCAACTCATTGAGTCCCTTCAGAATCTGGTGTGTTTTGAGACAGCTTCCACTTTCCAGGCTCTAAGCAAAGTTCTCCCCCAGCAAGGGTTATTATGCCCGCATAGTAACCTTCTGAATTGCTTCCCTTCATGGGCTTTGATGTAGCTCTTTCTTCTTTGTAGGTATGTCTATATAGCTGAATTGCTGGCTCATAAGATTCATGTGTATGAAAAGCATGCTAATTGGACTTTAACTCCATTGAAGGTAAGATGTATTAACATTATAAGTTTGTGGGGTGATAATTAGATTCTAATTGATTTGTGAAATTAGAAGTGAGGAAAAAGGATTGTCTAATTGGAGTGGGTGAGAATCAATTTTTCACTCCTTTATTAGGAGACATCAGCATCGTCTGGATTTGTTGTTCACTTTTGCTCAGCGGCCACATACATCGTCTATGCAACTTTGATTCTCTCTGTTCTAGAGAATTTCTGGCTTTGTCCGGAAATTTGTTCGTCACTTCCCTCTTCCCTCCCCTCTCCCTTCCTCCTTCCCTCCTTCTCTCCTTCCCCTCTTTCCTCCTCCATGTTGATGGAACAGACAAGAGCCTCAGCTTGCACACGACAACACTCAGCACAGTATTTACAAAGCCCAGGCACCGCGTGGTCACGTTACCGCCTCTCTCCAACCCTTGCCCCCGCTGCTGAGCCGATCTTGCCTGAGCATTTCTGGAACTCTCCTGGCAATGTCCTTCCTCAGGATGGGGCGCTTGTCCCGCTGCTCAGGTTTTCTTCCTCCAGGTCTTCACGCCCCTCTCCTTCACATCTTTCCAGATTTCCCTAAAATGTCACTTCAACGAGGCCTTCCCCAGCTGCCTGAATCTTAACTTACAACTCTGCCTCTCCCTAGACAAACGTGCGTGCACACACACACACTTCCTATCTCTTCTATGGCTTTATTTTTTTCCCTTCAGCATCCTTTGCTAACACGTTTTGCAGTCATATTTTCCTTCTCCTCCCCAGTGTCTGTCTGCCCGTCCCACTAGGGTGTAAGTGCCATAGGACGGATACTTTCTCTGTGTGTTCCAGGGACAGTTCCCCACACCCACTAGGCACTCAACAAATTAATTGTTTGTTAAATTAACACGCTGGTGCACGGGGACGATCCAGAGAGATGATATGGGGTGGGAGGTGGGAGGGGGGTTCAGGATTGGGAACTCATGTACACCCATGGCGGATTCGTGTCAATGTGGGGCAAAACCAATACAGTATTGTAAAGTAAAATAAAGTAAAAATAAAAATTTAAAATAAATAAATAAAAGAACAACAACAAAATTAACATGCTGGGGCTGGGCATTCTTCAGGGGTTCATCTCTACCTGTACCAATTCTGATCCAATCTGAAGGTTTGGATCAAAAGGGGTAAAAACACGAAGGAGCAGAAAGAAGAAGTATGTGTAAAGCAGACCATTATGAAAGTGATGCATTTGTAAAGACGCAGAGGTCCCTCTCCCCTGCCAGCACTGCCCACGGCACTGGGAAGCACACTCACAGGTGACTGTGCCCATCAGCATGTATCAGGGACCATCATGAGGGGCTTTATTCTGAGAAAATTGCCTTGAAACCACATCAAATGTAGTATCACGTTTGACATTAAAAATCATTGACAGGGCTATGACAGTTTGGTATTTGCTGCAGTAAAATGGAATTTCACACACTCAGACTGGCTGAAGGGATAAAAACAAGTTGTGGTTATCACAATAGATACTTCTACAAATTAAAACATAAAGGATTTTATAAGAATAAAACCCCATCCAAGGTACATGCAACACCAAACGATAAAGGTGCTACTCCTGTCGACTGAGGGCAAAGTTTATTTCAGGTGTGGCTCCCACTGCTGGCAGAAAATCCTGCTGCTGTCCTGACATAATAATTCAGGTGAAACTCCCCTCTCCTCAACTAGGTAATGTCATTCTTTTTCTGGAGGACTGTGTTAATCAAGTCCAGTTGATTACTACTGAAGTGCCAAGAAATTTGACAAACTAGCTGGGTTGTTATTAGAATTTGTGATGAAATGTGGATGGGTCTGTGGCCTAAGTGTAGTGTATACATGGAATGAAATATTACTCAGCCCTGAAAAGGAATGGAGTGATTCATGCTAGAACACCAATGAATTTGAAGACATGCTAAGTGAAGTTATTATGCTAAGAATACTTAGCATAAAAGTCCTTATGCTAGACACAAAAGGACAAATATTCTATGATTCCACTTATATGTGGTACCTCAGTTCAGTTCAGTCGCTCAGTCGTGTCCGACTCTTTGCGACCCCGTGAATCACAGCACGCCAGGCCTCCCTGTCCATCACCAACTCCCGGAGTTCACTCAGACTCACGTCCATCGAGTCGGTGATGCCATCCAGCCATC
>SJYX01020371.1:215637-248122 GCA_006410675.1 Oreotragus oreotragus
GGGTCTCCTCTGATGAGTCAACCCTTTGCATGAGGTGGCCAAAGGACTGGAGTTTCAGCTTTAGCATCATTCCTTCCAAAGAAATCCCAGGACTGATCTCCTTTAGAATGGACTGGTTGGATCTCCTTGCAGTTAAAGGGACTCACAAGAGTCTTCTCCAGCACCACAGTTCAAAAGCATCAGTTCTTCGGCACTCAGCCTTCTTCACAATCCAACTCTCATATCCATACATGACCACTGGAAAAACCATAGCCTTGACTAGACGGACCTTTGTTGGCAAAGTAATGTCTCTGCTTTTCAACATGCTATCTAGGTTGGTCATAACTTTTCTTCCAAGGAGTAAGCATCTTTCAATTCATGGCTGCAATCACCATCTGCAGTGATTTTGGAGCCCCCCAAAATAAAGTCTGACACTGTTTCCATTGTTTCCCCATCTATTTCCCATGGAGTGATGGGACCAGAGGCCATGATCTTCGTTTTCTGAATGTTGAGCTTTAAGCCAACTTTTTCACTCTCACCTAGAAGAGGCAAATTTGTAAGAAGAGAGCAGGACAAGGGTGACCAGGGGATGGGGAAGGGAGGAACGGGGAGCTACTGGGTACAGCTTCTTGTTGGGGATGGTGAAACAGTCTGGAAATGGAAGGTGGTGGATTCATGACATTTTGAATGTACCTGATGCTACTGAGTTGTACACTGTAAAATGGTTAAAATGATCAGTTTCATGTTATGTGTATTTTACCACAGTAGAAATGATCCCTTCTTCAAAACATGTTCCAAGACACAGTCAATGAATTAGTCTCACTTCAGTGAGTTCTGGTTCTCTAAAAACTGGGATGTTTGTTAATAGAGGATACCGTTTCCCCCAAAGAGAACCATTTATTAAGTTTCCACTGGACTTTGTGGAAGCATGACACATGGTCTGTACCTGCGTCCTGGTGAGTTGTTATTGCTGGGAATCATGGATTTGCAAGGGAAGAGTTTATTGCTGAGGCCAAGACAGGCTCCCTGTTGGACTGTCCAATTCTTCCTGGGCAGAACACAGTCCTGCCCCTTGCTCAGCTGGTGCCCCTGGCAGGAACTTGTTACTGGTGTGAAGAATGAATGGGACCCTAGGCTTCTGGGTCCATCTCCCACTCTCACTGCCTACCCTCATCTCTGCAAGTTCTTATCTGCTGTGGAATTCACTGGTTGGCCATGACCCCTTCCAAAGATAGTAGCAGCACCCCGAGACAAGCATTTTCCTCACAGAAAGATGCACCGATTTGCAGGGCCATAGGGCAGGGATGTAGAGAACCGACATGTGGACGCAGTGAGAAGGGGAAGGTGGGACGAATTGAGAGAGGAGCTTTGACTTATCTGTGCCACCCTGTGTGAAATAGCCAGCTGGTGGGAACCTGCTGGAAAGCACAGGGAGCTCAGCTTGATGCTCTGTGATGAGCTAGAAGTGTGGGACGGCAGCTGGAGGTGAGAGGGAGGCTCAAGAGGGAGGGGATAATAAATACACACACACACACACACACACACACACACATCTCCTCCCTATAGATAGATAGATAGATAGCTGATTCACTGCATTATACAGCAGAAAGTAACCCAACATTGTACAGCAATTATGCTCTGATTAAAAAAAAAAGAATTTAATGTATCAGCCTAGAATGCCTGACACTGGGGTAGATGGGGTTTGGGGATGGAAAAGACTTAGAGATGATTTTGGCCAGAGAACATTTACTCAACCGCCTCCCTTGGCCAAACTTGCCTGTTTCCAGGGTAGGAATGAGTGATGGCACTGCATGAAGGTGAAAAGGTTGCCCCTTGAGCATCCTTGTCCCTCACGGCCAGGCAGGGAGCTCTCGTTTTGGGGAAAGCACAGGGTTCCCACAGCTGTCTGCCCACGCTCTGGCCTTTGCAGTGAGTCACCGCCAATTATTCCAGGCTTTCTGGGCACTGAGGTATGCTGGCCTCTGTTTGAGGTACATGGTAGATATTGTTTATCCAACTGAGAGTTAGAGGTAGACAAATAGATGTGATTTCTCCCCAGTAGAGGCAGCCAAGATGATGAATGATGGAATTAAGAATCGTTGGTATTATCTATGATCCTGGTACAAAGCCGTGACAGCAATCTGTGCAGTCAACACACGCTTGCAACTTATATTTAGAAAATAAACAGCAGAGGAACAGGGAGTCGAATAACATCAGGAAGCTGAAGAAGAAACTTTTCCTCAACTTCAAGGCACAAATGAGACCCTGGGTGACCATTTCTCCTCTGGCTGCACAGCCTATGATTAGCCATTAAAGAAGAGCCTACACTTCACTGATGTTCTCATCAGAAATGAATCCACATTTCCTGGTTGTTTTCAGAATGCTTATAAAAATATCATTTGCACATTACTGTTTTAGAAGAAACTGTTTTATGCTGCACTGAAAAAAATTTTTTTTCCACTTTCGGTTTTAAGTTCATGCACAGATGTTAGTCCAAATGCCTTCATATCACTTTTAATAGTCTTTCTTGGTTTTTCTGATCTTCCCCTTCCCTCACGTTCTAGAAAATGGCAAAATACTAACACAGATGGAGAGCTAGAGGAATTCCCTGAGTGCTGGTGAGATGGGGCAGGGGAGCAGAATTGTCTCATCCCTGGAGCAGGTGTATGGTGCCCAAGGACACCACGATAGCTTTCTCTAATGTATTGCTCCGTCTCCTCTCAAATTTTTTGTTGCTTGTTTTCTTTCTCCCTTTGGTTTTAATCTGCAAGTCTCTGGACTGTGACACGCTCGTGGATAACATATCCATGGATCCTGTGACAGGGGACCTGTGGGTTGGCTGCCACCCCAATGGCATGAAAATCTTCTCCTATGACCCAGAGAATCCTCCTGGATCAGAGGTTAGTTTGAGAAAAGAATCATATCAGCGCCCTCATTCCCAGCTAGTTTTCTATTGAAAACATAAATCTCAATTATATGTGCAAATAAAAGGGAGACGGGGATAGAGGACCTCAATGATCAGATAAAGATGGAATTTGACTTTGGGAGGCATTTGAGACAGAGTCTAGGTGGGAGACAGATGGTACCTGTAGACTGGGTGATTTGGGGGTTTAATGAGGGCGCTATGTACAGGGGTGTGGGCACAGGTGGGGAAATGAATGGGGGGAGTAACGCGGTACCCCAGGGCTACCACGGGAGGTAGGCGTGGTTACCAGAAGCCCAAACAAGGTGAGAGCTGTGTGTGGGGAGGGTGCTGGGCGGGGAATCTGACCTCTGGCTGAGGCATGGCGCCAACCGGAGGCGGTCATGGCCCCACACGGGCTGGGGGTGCCGGGGGCAAACACTCCGCCTCCTTCTCCGGCTGCCCATCCCTCTCCGCTGCTGCTTCCTGTCAGCCTTTACTGGGAGGTGGAAGGAGCCCTGAGCAGGCTCTGGAAAGGCTGAGCGGAGTCGGGGATGAGCCTGGAGGGCTGGGTTAGGACAGCCAGCACTGGATTGGGCTCCGTTCTTTATTTCAGTAGTGAGTTTCTCCGATTTGGCCATTAACAATAGTTTACAAAATATAACAGATCACATTGTCATGGTCTAAACATGTGTGTGTTCCCTGCCTTCCGATCAACACCCTTTTCCTGCGTGCCAGTGCCTTTGCCAGTTCATGTAATAGAGCAGCTGCAAAGCAGAGACGCCATCCCCTCCAAACCTTCCAGGCAGATGGGAACAGGAATCCTTGCAGGAAAGATCTGAGTTTGCGAGGCCTCTTCTATCTTAGTTTTAGTACCCACAGACTCTAGTCACGTCCTTGGTCTCTTTCTCAGTGGATTATTTGGACAGTGCCAGCAGGGATTTGAAACTCCCTTTGCCATGAGCATTTGAACGTCTACTGTGACTTATCTAGGCTTTTCTACTCGGTTTTCAGTTTGTACTAACTATGCTGGCTATTTACATCAAGTACACGTACTTTGTGGCATGGTTTACTGTTATGTATTCTTTTTAAGGGGCTCCCTTGGAGGAGGAAATGGCAACCCACTCCAGTATTCTTGCCTGGATAATCCCATGGACAGAGGAGCCTGGTGGNTACTAACTATGCTGGCTATTTACATCAAGTACACGTACTTTGTGGCATGGTTTACTGTTATGTATTCTTTTTAAGGGGCTCCCTTGGAGGAGGAAATGGCAACCCACTCCAGTATTCTTGCCTGGATAATCCCATGGACAGAGGAGCCTGGTGGGCTACAGTCCATGGGGTTGGAGAGCTGGACATGACTGAGCAGCTGAGCATGCATTCTTTTTAAAGCTTTAAGAGTCAGTCTCATTCCACCCTTCACCCCTAAAAAAATTTTTTTTAGTCTGTGTCTCTTGGATAAGAAACAAAAGCCAAATATGTATTTCCAATTACATGTTGGCCCTTCATAACCTTTTCTCTGGGTTTACAAGACAACTGTGATTATGGTGAATGGCAATCCTTTGTGCCTTTTACTAGTTCTTAGCTATTAGGACTGCTGTATGGCGTGCTCAGTAGAATTGAGGAAATGTATGCTGTGGCGTGTTCACTGTTCAGAACTGGGCAGAATGTTAGATTCTAATTTGCTCTTGCTTGTTAGCTCATTTGGTGAACTTGAACCATTTGCTACAGCACGGATTCAAGTTTCCTATCCTAGGGGAAAAAAAATGCTTCCTTTCTAATGATGAATCTGGTAAAGAATAGCAAAAAGTAATAACCATCCATTATCTGATGCACTGCCCCACAGAAGAGTGACTTAGTTTTAATAGAAAGTGGTTTCCTAAAGCCAAGGTACACCATCAACTACTTCCCAGTAAGTAACTACTACATGTGAATGCTTTAGGAATTTCCTAAAACATCTGTTTTTGGTGCCGGCTGTTTTGGAGTGGTCCTTTTAAATGGGCGCATGGACCTTTTAATCAAGCACAAGCCTTCCTAATCTGTCATATTCAGCGTTTCTGTATGTCAGTATCAGTTCTTCAAGTCATTGCATTTTATCTTAAAGCCTTCAGAACACCAACTTAAAGATGAAAGGGAATTTAGAGTTAATGTAGTCCCACCTGAGCAGGGCATGGCAACCCCCTCCAGTATTCTTGCCTGGAGAATCCCATTGACAGAGGCACCTCATGGGCTGCAGTGCATAAGGTCGCCCAGCGTCAGACAGGACTGCAGCACACAGCCAGCACAGCGCAGAGCCCCACCCATCTCATTCTACAAACAGAAACACAGTAAGCGGAAGATCCCGAATACAGCCCTGCGCTTCTGCCTTACAGCGAGCTTCTGATAGTATGTGAATCATATGAAATTACCATTTCATTGGCCCAAATTGTCAAATACTGGCTATCTTGTGTAGTCAGCTTGAATACTACTACACTGCTGCTAATGACATAATCATGTTTCTGCTCAACTAAATGAAGCAAACTGAACTCATAAAATCTTACATACTAGGAGTTGGGACCTTAAGTTCAGAGGAATAATGAGTGTGGAAGAGAGGTATGTTCTTTTTGGGCAACAGTCTTTTTGTTTTGTTTTGATTCCCATATTTAAAAACCAAGAATTAAGTGTAAACATCCAAATTCCAAGCTTACCTGAAAATACACAAAAACTGGCCTGAATTCCAGCATGGCAATACTTTGACGCTTACTGAGTAACCCCAGCTCCATCCTGCAGTATACCACAGTGCTCCTTATGGTCCCATACCCAGGCTATGTTACTGTCTTACGGTTCTTGCTTCTATAGGTCTTTAGAGTGTCTATCTTTGTTAAAGATGGTCTGATCATAATCTGTCATTTTTGCCAATGAGGAAATAGATATCTATAGAGAGTCATTTTGGAACAAAATACGGTTCACCTAAAAGTCTCTTCTTATGGAGAAATGACCCTGTATTTAAAGTTATGTCTTGAGTGACTTTAAAAAATACTAATGTAATGTTATTTTTGGATAGGTGCTCCAAATCCAGAATATTTTAGCAGAAGACCCCAAAATTACAGTGGTTTATGCAGAAGATGGTAAAGTGTTACATGGAAGTACGGTTGCTTCTGTGTACAAGGGGAAAATGCTGGTTGGAACTGTGTTCCAAAAAGCTCTTTACTGTGAGCTCTGACCGGCTGATCTGTACCCCTATCCTGACAAGTGGGAGCTCTTCGCTACAACTGCTTGCCACATCTGAGGGGGCCACAGTGATCGCAACAGTGAACGCTGATCCGAAACTTGGATGTCACAGGAGATGGAGATCTGTTTAGCTGGGAACAGATACTTAGCATATGGCTTTTTTGGGTGTATAATATCAATCGAGCTCTTCGCTACAACTGCTTGCCACATCTGAGGGGGCCACAGTGATCGCAACAGTGAACGCTGATCCGAAACTTGGATGTCACAGGAGATGGAGATCTGTTTAGCTGGGAACAGATACTTAGCATATGGCTTTTTTGGGTGTATAATATCAAATCAGTCTGAATATCTGAAAACTTCACTTACCAATAAAAACCCTTTAAATAAAATTGCTAAAATCATCACATCAACTGTCAGGTCTTAAGTATTTTAACTACATGTGACCCAGAAAGTCCTCTCCCGAAAACACGTGTTTCCTGGAACATGTGAGCTTGTTGCTGCCTTGTCCTGCTTGTTGAGGGAGGAGGATGAAGTCGCATGTCGTCAGTGCCTTCAGTTCATGTGCTGGACAACCAGACGTGCAACCAAGGTGTCCTCAGCCCCAGGCTCACCTAACCATCACACTTCCTGGCACACTCAGACTCCTTCCCATTTTCCCTTCTAAATAGGACATTCCCAGTAATGGCTCAGTGGTAAAGAATCCACCTTGCCAGGGTCCAGCCCCGGTGGATCCAGGGAATTCGAAGCGGGGATGGTGTTGGCTAGGAAAGACTTATTTATTAATACAAGATTAGATTAGGAAGAAATAGTGTAGTAGGAAATCTAGGTGGAGAAAAGGAGGCTGAATAACTCGGCTTACGTGGAAAACCAATGAAGTTTCAGACAAGGAACTTGCACCATCTACGTTAGGCCACCGGCATCCGTTTGAATATCGGAGAGTGCCCCGCCTTGGGCTCTCTCTCTTATGGATCTTAGAAGCCGGCACAAGTAAGTAGACATGGCGAAGCCTCCACGCCCCAGATGGGAATTCAGCCAGAAAAAGAAAAGAACGACATGGGGAAGCCCAGCATCAGTGCAAGACTCCAAAAACTATTTTTTCAAAATCAGCTTATATACCCCAAGTTGATCATAAAGAAATAATGGAATATGCAGAGTTATGCAGGGGCAGCACTCCTGACCCTTTCTGTATATCTTTTTGTATACAAAAGGTCTCAGGTGATTTACATTATCTTCCGGCCAAGAGGCTTGCTAACACTTTTTGGCTCTCTTTCTTAATGAATGTTAATCTCGTTTCCCCTGAACTGTTTCTCTTTAATCTGTATCTCCTTAAAGCACTAAAGTTACATCTTTATAGAACAAAGGTGCAGTGGGTTATAACAAAGAAGGTACTTAACTCAAAGATCTAATGTTGTTACTTGTTTTTTCTATATACCAACTATAACAACAAATAAAAGATATGAAAATTTAGCAGCAAGTATTGGCTCAACAAATGAAACTTTTAATCAGGCCTATTTGACTCCTACATTCCTAGGATGTTTTAAGCTTCCCGTGCCTCCCGCGGTCAATCACATGAGTCCTGCAGGCAGGCTAGAAAGCCATCAGAGGGGTTTTTGGATTGAAACACCCTTTCAAATGCAGAAGACTAAAGCCTTGAGATGACTTTTTCCAGAGTGTGTCAGGAGAGTGGAAAAGTACAATACAATAAGACAGGCATATTCTTATTTTTTTGGGGGGGGGTACATGCTCAGGAAATACCAGGGGGAAAACCTGAGATCTGACTCAACCTTGCACATCAGGTCTCTGCCGCATGACCTTGTCACGGGTGGGATTCCTCACGCTGGCCCCCGGCACCACCTGCCAACGCAGGAGATGTGGGTTCAGTCCCTGGGTCGGGAAGATCCCTTGGAGAAAGGAATGGCAACCCACTCCAGTATTCTTGTCTGGAAAAGAAACCTGGTGGGCTACAGTTCATGTGGGGTTGCAAAGAGCTGGACATGCCTGAGCTACTGAGCATGCACTCAGTAAATATAAATCTAAAATACCCCAACCCTCCTCTTACTCTTCTTACCCAGTTTTCCTCTAGCAAAGGCAAGTAGGAAAATCTTCAAATTCTTGGGAGTGTCCTCACAGCTGACGATGATGAGTGTCTGTTATTTCAACACAAATTGTACACTTTAGTTTCTCTGACTTGATAAAAGGAAGAAGTTTGTTCAATGACTGGATATAGAGGAAGCCCATAATTGATTCAGGTAAAACCAAGTGCCCTCAAAGACAATATTGTTGTTGAAGTGGTGTAGAGAGGTAGGTTTTCTTCTCCTATTTCCTATTTTCTTTTCTTTTTCTCACTTGCTGTGGAGGCTAAGGAGAAAGCAATGGAAATGTAAACAAATAAAAAAGTAGAAAATATCAACAACCTTTGGTTATCTCCTGAGAGATGTGACAAGGAAGAGAAGATGACTCTTCTCATTTTCTTATAAAAGCTGGTATGAGGTTACCCATCTTCATTTATTTGTCTGTTTTGAAGGTATGGTTTTCAGTCTGGTTTATTTCTTTGGGATGACAAGGCAGTCCCATTAAAAACAAAGTTTTATTGAGGCACGTTCCATGATGATGGTCTGGCATTTGGGGGGAAATGCTCTGCAGAGAAATTGAGAACTGCCAACTGCTGATAATTCAAGACCTCTGACTTAAAGTAACAAATAGGAACATCTTGCTTGGATCAAAAGAACACTTTATTCACTTTAGGATTAGAGTCATCTCAATCACGATTTCAGCGGGCATAATATGGTGTGCCGGACGAGTGCTCAGTGATTCAGTGGTGCCATTCACAACCTTTGAACTGGATCCTCGAAAACACTGTTTTGAGACTCTCAGTGGCTTTGGTGCTTCAGTGGGTATTTCCTTTGAGAAGAATCACTTGATAGCAATAAAATGACTATACTCTGTTCTCTCTTGTTCTTGGCAGAAGCAGCAAATTCTGCCCCCAAAAGAAAGTTATCCAATTTGACATAGCTTACGCTCCAGATCATTCAAAAAGGGAAACATGCTTCCCCTTGGTTAGAAATTTCATGACAACTCCAAGGAAGTGAACAGCTTGGTGTGTTTATTCCATGATGCTCAGATCTAAATTTGTGTACTGCCAAAGGTTTAGGCACAGAAAAATTATGGCCTGTGAGTGTGTGAGAGAAATTAATATCCCTCTTTTGTTATATTCACTCTTCTGAACATTTAGGGCTTTAGGAATCAAACTGTTGAAAGGAACCCCTTCCTCTGGGATGGCCTGAGTTGCAGCTCGCCCCTTGCCGTGTGAGGCCAGCTGCCGGCCTGTGGCCTGGTCACAGACCTGCTCCTGGCTGACAGGTGTCAGAAGCCGTGATGGTGACGACGTGGATGGAAAGATGGTTGAGGGAACTGCTAGTGGAAGCTTTGATCTTTTAACTTTATTCCCAATTTCACAATTGTGCTTTCAAATGCAATTCTAGCTGCCAATTTACACTTTACCAGGGTCAAAATTTATTTTTAGTGTCATTTCCATGGAAAATGTGCACTTTGCTCTTGATTGATAGATGTATTTTGACAGTTAATACAGGTTTACCCAGTCAAGGCTTGTTTTAGTTGAAGGTGAAAACAGAAGAGAAAAAAAAAAAAATTACTTCAATGGATCTTAGTATTTCTCTTTTTATTGCATTCGTTGTCTAACAACAATAATACTCATTGGCAAGAAATTTATTTACACTAACAAATTAAATTTAATCACAGGTGTTTTTAGATTGGTCAGAAAACAAAGGACCACTGTGATATTTTGCTTTGAATGCCTCTGAAAACCAAAGAGTAAGAAATGGCATTGGAAACGGAACAATCTAGAGAAGTACATATTAGCCAAGCACAAGAGAACAATCCAGACGTGGCATTGTTGTCTCTCCCATGCAAATGATCAGACATCAAAATGTACAAATTAAAATTTTCAGATAACATGCTATCCGTATTTATCGAACTTAAAATGATTTTCAAACAACCCTTTTCCTTTTAGTGGTACAGAAACAAAGATGAAAATAATTCAACTTCTCAACAATGGAATAGAATTCACTTTCTCTCGCTTTTAGCCGGCCAGTTTTGTTAGTGATATGCAGGTGAACTAGTGGTTTAATTGTGAGACCATTAAAAAATACAAAAGCAGTAGTGATGATCATAAATAATATTAAGGAAAACACAAACATATATGTATTTAAGGGTTTTCACTAAAGCACTAACTAAATCTGATGTTGTTGGGAGATGCTATCTAGCTGGAGTGCCTCTTAATTTCCACTTGTTAAGGTGATTTAATTATTTTGGCCAATTGTCCTTTCATGGATGAAAGATTAGGTTCTTAACAAGAAATCTGGGTGTGAATCAGACAGCTGAAGGAAGCAGANAGTTATCCAATTTGACATAGCTTACGCTCCAGATCATTCAAAAAGGGAAACATGCTTCCCCTTGGTTAGAAATTTCATGACAACTCCAAGGAAGTGAACAGCTTGGTGTGTTTATTCCATGATGCTCAGATCTAAATTTGTGTACTGCCAAAGGTTTAGGCACAGAAAAATTATGGCCTGTGAGTGTGTGAGAGAAATTAATATCCCTCTTTTGTTATATTCACTCTTCTGAACATTTAGGGCTTTAGGAATCAAACTGTTGAAAGGAACCCCTTCCTCTGGGATGGCCTGAGTTGCAGCTCGCCCCTTGCTGTGTGAGGCCAGCTGCCGGCCTGTGGCCTGGTCACAGACCTGCTCCTGGCTGACAGGTGTCAGAAGCCGTGATGGTGACGACGTGGATGGAAAGATGGTTGAGGGAACTGCTAGTGGAAGCTTTGATCTTTTAACTTTATTCCCAATTTCACAATTGTGCTTTCAAATGCAATTCTAGCTGCCAATTTACACTTTACCAGGGTCAAAATTTATTTTTAGTGTCATTTCCATGGAAAATGTGCACTTTGCTCTTGATTGATAGATGTATTTTGACAGTTAATACAGGTTTACCCAGTCAAGGCTTGTTTTAGTTGAAGGTGAAAACAGAAGAGAAAAAAAAAAAAATTACTTCAACGGATCTTAGTATTTCTCTTTTTATTGCATTCGTTGTCTAACAACAATAATACTCATTGGCAAGAAATTTATTTACACTAACAAATTAAATTTAATCACAGGTGTTTTTAGATTGGTCAGAAAACAAAGGACCACTGTGATATTTTGCTTTGAATGCCTCTGAAAACCAAAGAGTAAGAAATGGCATTGGAAACGGAACAATCTAGAGAAGTACATATTAGCCAAGCACAAGAGAACAATCCAGACGTGGCATTGTTGTCTCTCCCATGCAAATGATCAGACATCAAAATGTACAAATTAAAATTTTCAGATAACATGCTATCCGTATTTATCGAACTTAAAATGATTTTCAAACAACCCTTTTCCTTTTAGTGGTACAGAAACAAAGATGAAAATAATTCAACTTCTCAACAATGGAATAGAATTCACTTTCTCTCGCTTTTAGCCGGCCAGTTTTGTTAGTGATATGCAGGTGAACTAGTGGTTTAATTGTGAGACCATTAAAAAATACAAAAGCAGTAGTGATGATCATAAATAATATTAAGGAAAACACAAACATATATGTATTTAAGGGTTTTCACTAAAGCACTAACTAAATCTGATGTTGTTGGGAGATGCTATCTAGCTGGAGTGCCTCTTAATTTCCACTTGTTAAGGTGATTTAATTATTTTGGCCAATTGTCCTTTCATGGATGAAAGATTAGGTTCTTAACAAGAAATCTGGGTGTGAATCAGACAGCTGAAGGAAGCAGAACCGTATGCCTTCCAACAACATGCTCATGCTCAAATCCACTTGCGTGATGCTCGGTGATGGCCTAAACATGTCATCACTCCCAACAAGAAGGAAATCAACGGTCCTGTGATAGCAACGCTGCTGTCAGAGACGGCAGTTGGTGACTGCAGTGCCACAGTGACCAGATGTATGTTAGAACGTGAGCGAATGCACAGGAACACACAGTGCGATTTTAGCCAAGGAGACTGCAGTCTGCAGCTGAAAATGCCCAAAGCTGCATAAATGTCTGAGCTTCAACTCAGCAATGTGCAATCTTGACATCAAAGCATTAGCCAAACATGTGAGGAAACTTCATCTTACTAAAATACCGAGTATCTAATAAACCAATTTTACCAAAATATATCAACATGTAGAAGGTAAGTGCATTTAGTAGAAATACATTAAAAAAAAAAATCTCTTAAAGTCTCACGAGCCATTCAATGTACACACACACACACACACACACACATACACACACACGTGGCAGTAAGGCTATGATACTGCTCGAGGTCCAATCTGACATTACCCAGTTCCATATACAATTATGTTTATGGCGTGAGATTGTGGTTTGTGTGTGTGTATGGTGGGAGATACAGTCACACACATGTAGTTCTGTACATCAACACAAATGGCATGCACATTCTTGAGACGCTGCCTCTTGTCCTCTTATTCTTTACCTCATTCATTCTTGAGTCCCTAGCAGTGTGGGGGCTGGGGCTAGGGTGGGCCAAGGATCGGAAATCACACTGTTTCTTTCATTCCCCACTCTGTAGGTCTGAAAGCAGGTCACAAGCCATGCTTGGTTCATACACTCACATGTGTGAGCCTTTGAGCAAACACGATTCCCTCAACGCATCCACACAGACATGCACACAAGCACGTAAGGATCCTCTCTTTAACGAGGCAGACCCTGATGTTTTCATGCTCCAGGAGAAATTACTTCTGTAGGCTTTTTCTTTGCTTCCTGACTTCTCCACTGGGTCTATTCGATGCTGTTACTTTAAATACTACTGGTGTACTGTCTGGTGTTATTTTTTTTTCCCCAGCGTTTTGGATCAAGACCAACTTTCCTGAGACTTCAAATGCCTAAGACTACAAGATCTGCCTGCATACACAGACTGTTCTTCAGGAGTGAAATTTCTGAAGCACATTCATATTTCTTATGACAAGGATTCTTTCTAAGAATTTATTTCCCACCCCCATCTTCATAATGAAAACAATTCTAGTAGGAAATATGGACATTTCTGGACTTCATCCTTAAATATGTGCTTAGTTTCAGAACAGTGTATAGGTAGATCCTTGATCAAAGGTAAACTGGAAAAGGTATTTTAAAAACTGAGCTTTTCTTTTTCATTCAGAAAGTACTAAGGACTTGGCTCAAGCAAGTGACATGAATCCTTGTGACTGCGGTCCACCAAACTGAAACGCCTCTGAACCACAGCTCTATCGGGACAGTAAACTTAGTTACTCAAAATGAAGCTGATAATTTGGAAATACCTCGATGTAATCAAGGAGCTACATCACATCCTAAGCATAGACATTCCTTTCAGTTTGAAACTTCTTGAATACTGTGGTCAAACATGGATTCTCCTCTCTTGCAGCTTGGCCTGTATAACCTTTAACACTTAAAAATGAGTTAGAATAGCCACATAAATGTTAATTTTCACTTACCTTTTAAAAATATAATCCTAAAGCATGTGTTAGGCCTATTTCACAAAAAAATTCTGTCTTCAGCAAAAAACCATAAAGGCTAGTTAAGGTGCTAGATCAAAAACCTGGCTGGGGCCTAGTAGTGGATTGGACTGGGATAGCTTAAGAAATTCTGTCTTCAGCAAAAAACCATAAAGGCTAGTTAAGGTGCTAGATCAAAGACCTGGCTGGGGCCTAGTACTGGATTGGACTGGGATAGCTTAAGAAATTCTGTCTTCAGCAAAAAACCATAAAGGCTAGTTAAGGTGCTAGATCAAAGACCTGGCTGGGGCCTAGTACTGGATTGGACTGGGATAGCTTAAGAAATTCTGTCTTCAGCAAAAAACCATAAAGGCTAGTTAAGGTGCTAGATCAAAGACCTGGCTGGGGCCTAGTACTGGATTGGACTGGGATAGCTTAAGAAATTCTGTCTTCAGCAAAAAACCATAAAGGCTAGTTAAGGTGCTAGATCAAAGACCTGGCTGGGGCCTAGTACTGGATTGGACTGGGATAGCTTAAGACTGTGGGACAGCAGTGACTACAGGATAAAAGGCAAGGGCTCTGTTGGATCCTGTCTTGGCCTCAGCCCTTCGATTCCGAGGACAAAGCAGCACCGCTAGCGTTCCCGTTTCGCGCCCCCTACAGGCGGAGTTCGGGATCAGTGCCTATCACACTGCAGGCATGAACCGCGGTGGGTTAGCAGTGCTTACCTGCTGGGCAGGGTGGGAGACCCACGTCAGCCCCAGCTAAAGGACCACAGCACAGAGTAGCTTTGCGGTCATGAAACTAATGGTGGACATCATCGGTGTGTTCGAATGGGCAAAAGGAAGTTTCCACCCTAACATCACTCTGCAGTAAACTGATTCAGGGGAAAAAAAACAGGAGAAAACTATTACATAACCTGTGAGTTATTTTAAGGAAGATAATCTTAAGTAAAGTAATCTAAGTCCTTTAGTGGAATACCCTGCCCCAGACACTCAGCTCACACAACGCTGTCTACCATCTGGCCTCTCCACAATTCCCTGTCCCCTAAAGCATTACCTGTACCCCCAAAACACTTTTGGCTACTGCAGGCATCATACCGAGCTGTCGTTTAGGGAATACAGTTCATAGTAAGCAGATATTCCCTTTTTGTTCATTTTCTGACAAATAAAAAAGCTATTCAATACAAAGTCTTTAATGCTCATGAAGCAACAATTCTGTGTTAAATTGTAAGGATACTGAAAACCACTAGCGTTAAAGTAAGGATTGTACAAGACCCTGGAACCTCAGTGAGGCATCATGCTCCAGAGTCAATAAAGAAAATAATAGTAAAACAAAATGTTCACAAGATCTGAGGTCCTTCACTTTGTTTTCAAATCCTTTTATCAATCTGTTTACTTTTTATCCTTTGTTGGACAATCAAATCAATTTTAGCAGTCTGAATTAGTTAAAATAACTCATTAAGACCTAAAATTACTATAATTTAACTTAAAAAAATCAAAACAGTTAAAATACAATATAAATGATTTGAAGAATAAGAATTCAATTTATAACATTGTCAACTGGTCATTGATCTAAATATTGGAAGTGTACAAATAAAGTTAAAGAACAATACTTCTAAGACACTTAAAAATGCAATATAATCATAAATTATGTGCAGAGACTGAGACTTACAGACATTTCCAGTATATACATCCATTTTCAAATATTACCAAAGTGTAAACAATAAGATAATCATCCTTCTATTTCCACTCCTAAAATGAACACAGTGAAGCTTCCAGTATGATCCAGATCACTTTTTTCCCCGAAGATAAGCA
Source organism: Oreotragus oreotragus (assembly GCA_006410675.1). NCBI lineage: Eukaryota > Metazoa > Chordata > Mammalia > Artiodactyla > Bovidae > Oreotragus > Oreotragus oreotragus. Next base: position 231,067 of record SJYX01020371.1, read on the forward strand.
AAAATCACAAACATTTACAACAGCAAGCACTAGCATTACCAGATTTTGACTTATTTAGTCTTTCAGTATTGAAAAGATTTGCTGAATTTTGTAGTTAATTGATAGTGGTTCCTGGTTTCTCATGACATTAATAAATAACAAAGCACCACATACCTCAAAATATTAATAGAGATTCCAGTACGGCAGTTTCATCCTCATACCCCAAATGAAGACAGAAGAAAAATAGGTAGTGATTTTGATAATTATCAAACCAATGCTACTTTATGTTTCTGAGGATCGAATGGAGGATCTCTACCTAGTGACAAAGGGACTGAAGCTTAACAGACAATACTCTGGTTACTGAAAAGGAAACAAGCCTTAGGGAAGAACAAGATTACAAACTTCTAGTTTAGACAATTTTAGATTTCAAATATTCAGACAAGCAAAAAAAAAAAAAAAAAGCACAATGTTCAAAATAGGAGATGGCCTATATGGTAAGAAGCCCCTTTAACGTAATTTGTTACTTGTAACCTTTGAAAGCTTTTCCCTAAGCTCTGTGTACAGAACATTTCCCAGTGGAAGATAAGGACGACGACCCCCTGAAACCGAAGAAAAGGAAGTAAAATACTTGTCCAGGAGCTCATCTGGCCTCAACTCTTGTTTGGAAACTCGTTCTCTGGAAAGTGGATGACCTCATTTTTGCAGCCAATGCAGCTAAGTGAACCAGATACGTGAGCATAAAAAGCAAAAGAGCAACAACAAAATCCATCATTTGAAATTTCTCGAGGTGAGTTCATTTTCTCCTCCATCTGCCCCACTCTCCTGCACTTGAATTAGTTCAGTGAAACACTGAAATCCTTAATACTGGCTTTAAAGTAAGGACAACTGCCTGCACTGCTAGACTGCATCGTGTGTACCATCTTAAACACACTTTAACTGTAAAGTGGAAATCTCTAAGGAATGAAAGAGACCGGCTCAGAAAAACCATTCAAAACACCTCTAAAATATGACCGACAGCTCTCCTTTACGGGAACATTCTGTGTGCTCAATAAAATTGCTTTTCTGGTTGGCTGAATGTTAGTCAAATCTAACTTTACTCTAACTGGTATTTCTATTTTTCTTAAAAGTACATTTGTTAAAACTCTTAACTGAGCCCATTTGGGAAATCTTGAGGAGAAAATACGTGATGAGTTCCTGATTGTGTCATAGTCAGGCTGAAGACCAGCCCGAATGTTCCCCAGGAGGGGAAACCTGAAAACGCTGGTTTCCTTAAAAATCAATTTCCTGTTCAATTTGTTGGGGGAAGAAAGGAACTGAGTTGCGTCGGTGCTGCTGAAATGCTGAGCATGCAGCAGCAGCAGAGGAAACAACAGACCCCAGGATCCCGTGGCTGCACTGACGCTCGAATTTTTCTGTTTGGCTAAATCCGGAGGATAAACGTTGCCCTCAGAACCCCAAAGTAACATCCACATCCACATTCTTAAGGCTTTTGTTTCCTTCTGGGGTTAGTAAGTAAGCGTAACTCTTTTCTCTCTTCCTGATGCCTAGCAAACAGGACAACTTGCCTGCTTTTAGCCATAGTCGGTAATTACACGGCAGAGCACCCACATTTCCACGGTGGGGCTGTCTCACAGTCCAGACACCAGCAATGATGGGGGGGGGGCGGGGCTTNTAAGTAAGCGTAACTCTTTTCTCTCTTCCTGATGCCTAGCAAACAGGACAACTTGCCTGCTTTTAGCCATAGTCGGTAATTACACGGCAGAGCACCCACATTTCCACGGTGGGGCTGTCTCACAGTCCAGACACCAGCAATGATGGGGGGGGGGCGGGGCTTTCTCTCCGAGCGGATTCTGCAGCCCCATCTCAGGGCAGAGCAGTGCTCCCGGCCACGCTCAGTTTCAGGACCTCAGTTTCAGGACCTCGTGCTGAAAATGCATGGCGCTCCACTGACAATGCCAGGGTGTGGCATGCTTTTGCTGGACAGGGTTACGCTGGTTCTTCAAGTGACACCACCCACCCAACACAAAGAAACACTGCTACTTTGCATCTCTCACAAATGAGATCCTTGGTTTGTTACTGAACCAAAGGGGGCTTGGGATTATTTCAGTAGGTTAAGATTAAGAGTGTACTCTATGGATGCAGCAAATTGCGGTTATTGAACACACGGGCTCCCAGTCTGCCTAGAGCACACAACGCCTGTCGTCAGTGTCTCATTCGTCCTGCAGAGGCGAGCAGGGCAGGAAGAGGGGGGCGCGTCCGGTGTGTGTCACTGCTCACTAGTGCCCTCTGCGGCCGCGGCCACCTTCTCCGTCTTCTTAGACTTCCTCTGCATTTGCTCTTGTTCCTTCCTCCTCAGCTTCTCTCTTTGTTTTTCCATTTTCTCCTGGGCCTTCCGAGCCTTCTCTAGAGACACCTTCATTTCCTTCAGTTTTTTTTTGACCACGGCTCGGTCCTGGGATGATGTCACTCCGAGAGCCTGAGAAGGAAACACATACACAAACAATCTGAAAACCGATGACCCCTCTGTTTAGGAGGAGGTTGATATCACAAGAGAGTCCAAACTCAAGAACTGATATAAACATAATCAAAGAGGTAGAAAATGAGGAAGAGCAGGTTACATTTGCCAAAGACCTACATACTGCGGGGCTGAGTTTTCCTTGTTCTTTTGCTCTTTGGAGTCCCGAGCACAGTACAATGTACACCTCAGCAAGTAAATACTTTCTGAACTGGTAATTAATGGGCAAATGAACAGCGGAAGGGCACAATTCTGCTTCTCCAACCTTTGGGCTGTGGACGTTTACAGCCAAAAGTACTGCTAAACTCATCACTATTTTCGAAAGCTCGGAGCAGGCCCCTGCTGCCCATTTCGGAGGGCTCGAAGAAGGGCAGGAGGGACTGAAACGGCTTCCCTTCTAGCAATGTATTCACTGACAATGGAGACCAAACATGCCTCCAGGACAACAGTGTGTGTGTCAGCATGACTAGCCGTTCCCTCCCTGCAGGTAGACCCATAAAGGAAGCCTGCTCATAATGAGGAGCTTGCTCGCTAAGCTTGGAATTCAGAATAAGGGGAGCTGGTTACATATTTTCAATCTTTCACGACCTTCAGAATCAACAGCAGGACGCATCCATCTCCCCAACAGGGACAGGCCTGTCGATGGGCCTTCATATTCACAGGCTATTGATTGAGCTCTAACCTTTTCAAGACCGTCAAGATACTCGGCTGCCATCAGCCCAGCAGGGTGCCTGGGTGGGGGTGGTGGGCTGGCTGTGAGCTCCTTTTGCCCTTTTTCCACAGAGTAGGTGCCACCTCAGACTCTAAAGGAGATAGGCGGGACAGGTGAAAATGAGAGTGTGATGGCAGGGGAAGGGAGGACATGGCCTGCTGCAGTGGGAGGACGAAGTTCTGGGGAGAACACAGTCCTGGTTTTGGAGTGGTATGCAGGGAACAGTGAGGGTGGAGGAGAAAGGAGTTCAAAGGGGGAGATTCACGGGTCTGGATTTTAACTTTAATGTCGTGGGAGAGTCCACACTGGCCGTTATTAAAACTCACACTACAGAGGAAGTAAGCAGAGCCAGTTCCCAGACCATGTGCTGTTTGGCAGAAGCAATGGATGAGCCTCTAGCGCTCCTGCTCAGTAGCCTATTGTTTAATTCAGAACCCAGCAATTTCCCAAAGCCTCCTTTACCACTGGGAAGTGATTCAATGTCCTCTCTGCTGACCATGGATGAGAAGGACCTCTCAGATATGCAGAAGGCTCTTATCTAATGGAAACATTTCAGGTGCTACGAGTAATACAGATTATACTTGGCAACATACAGGTCTTTACCTTAAGTTTATTTCCATCCAACTGCAGGAGTTGCTCTCCAGTGATGTTTTGGGCACTGAATTCAGAGACATACTGCTCCAGATTTAGGCTCATTAGCCAGTGAGAAACCTGCTGCACGCTCCATTCATGAACGGCCCGATTCGGATACTGACTGTGTTTGGGAGACTGTCCGTCATCAAGGATCTGAGGTAGGAATGTTATGCAGGGTTGTTAAAGGATCGAGAAGCTGTAGCTCAGTAGGAATGTGACGCTTTCAAAAAGCCAGTCCTTGCCTACTAGAGCCACACTTGCTTTTAAGCCCTAGAGTAAACAAACGGGTCTAGCTGTGTGTCACACACACACAGTGATCACCTCTACAGTTTCCTTAGGTATCTGGAAATTTAAAAACTCCCCCAAACAAAGCAGCATTTTAATGTAGGAAGTTAATAACTGAAAAATACATTTAACATCACAAGTTTTTACATTAAACCACTTTGGAAAGTTTATCGATGCAGAAAACAAGTAGGTCATTTATCTCTGTATGTAATGAACTGCTCTGCACTGGTCCTGTGCTAAGTCATTAGAGATATATAAAGATACATTTTAAAATATTGAGGTATATATTTTACTTAGAAGGGGAGCAGTAAGCCCTCAAGCATTCTTAGTAGGGGAAAATTCACAGCCGTTATTGTATTCGAGCAGCAAGCATCCCTGTAAGGATGGTGGGACAGGTGACTTACAAATTATCAAATTACTTTTAATAAATGAGGCAAGTGAAGCTCAGAGTCTACAGACCTGTCCAAGATTATGCATGCAGCTAGCAAGTGGCAGAGCTCAGCACTTAGTAGTTTGTGCTAAATCTCTGGCTCTGTCCAAAACAGGACAGTACTCTGAACCGTGCAAAGGCGGCTTGGTTTTAAGGCTCACTAGGCTGAGAGGAGATGACGATGGTGATAAATCTGGGAGGAGAGATGGGAGCACCTTAGTGACCATGCAGGGAACACAGGAGGGAATGGGGAAGCTGAGATGAGGGCAAGGGGGTGAAACGCACTGGTCTGTGTCAGGCTAATGGTGGTGGGAGACACACCAAGGGGCTCTGGAGGTGGAGATCCTTTTGACTGTCTTTTCCACTAAGTCTGAGACAAGGGCAAAGAGTGAAACTATTTAACATGAGGCAACGCACTGCAGGGGAACACTTCCTGTCTAGTTTGATTTTAAATCATTACAAAGAAAGAAAAGAAGGATACCCCAATAAGCCACCACACACAGCCCACTGAGAGCTCACCTCGTCATCTATCATATCCAGGCTCTGAGTGAGAGAGCAACAAAGGAATCAAAAAGAAAAGTGTTATAGAAATAGGAAGCACGCATATACAGTACACATTTTCCATACAATTAAAATCATGCCAGGTCTGAAGAACACGGATAGGAAAATTTAAGAGGAATAAAAGTTTTACAAAGCAAAAATCATGTTAGAAACAAGTAACTAGGAACAGATATTTCGGGTGAATGCGTCTTTACTTATTGCACTCCTCTCCCCGGCCCCGCCCCCCTTCCAGCACTGGTATCCCTTTCTTCTCCTTATCTCTCCGGGCACTGAGCCGCATGAATTACCGGTGTAACTTTCTGCCTCTCCTGTACACAGTCATCTCCCGAGAAGGCATCACGGCGCCCACGTGACCCTGGCTCCTAAGTAAAGGTCTTCCCTAGTGGTCCCTCCTGATCAGAATCGCACCTCTCCCCTCTCCCCCGTGATGATCCTCAACCAGGGGCCACGCTGACTCAGAGGGACCACCGGGGCTCGTGGAGAAGGTGAGCGAAGGGAAGGATGGGCTGTGCAGCACTCAGCCACCCGGCCCCAGCCCTCTGTGGAGGGCCATCCCATTTACATGCAAGAAAGGCCGAGGAGTTCCCTGGACAGCTTAAGGGGCTCAGAGGCAGAACGTGGCTTCCATGCTGAGGCAGACAGTGGGTGAAATCACAAGGCTTTTACATCAAATGTGAAACCACAGTCCTGATGACTGATCTGCAAAATCTGCCTGAAAACGTTTTCCTCTGCGATGGTTTACGGGTCACCTGCTCCAACTGAGAAGGCAGCTCCGCCGCCGGTGCGCACATACCTCATCGGATGAGAGCACCAAGGACTGAGAGAGTCCAGGCGTTTTGGGCTCTGCTCCCAGGCCGCTCAGGTCTGCTGAACTGGTGCTACTAGGGCTGAAATCGTCATTGAAGGTAAAATTCTGAAAAAACAAAGAAAGCTCAGTGTTAAATGAGCATGGTGAGTGAACCAGAGAGCAGTCTGCTCACAAGCCTTAGGGAGGTTCTTTTTAAATCATCTTAGAAGAGATGCGTATTTGGTTGGGTGGCCTCCGCCCGACAGTGGTTGAGAACCCTGGCCTTCTGTGCTGGACACAGAATTCTGGGCTCTTTCCCTATCACACGAAAGGACAGGCATTTTAGAGAAATGAATCTTCAATCTCTCTTCAAGGGTACAGCATTCATTATCCTCTACAACTGCTCAGAGGAGTAATGTTAATAAGCCTATCTTCTTTGGCCCTAATTGTGATGAGTAACAGTGTAAGTAAGAATACAAGATGGGGTGGCGAGCCTGAGTTATTAGGAACAGATGGCAATCCATATTAGAAAGGTAACTTGAGCACCCCCTGGGAAGGACTGCTTGCCGCTGGCCGTGATAAACACCGTGAGAAATGGCAGATCCTCTCCTGGATGTAACCTTCAACATGATGAGTTCTGGGGGAGGTCACAATCTGACATTATGCTAGTAGTTACATGCTAACCTACAACTCTCGCACAGCACCAGTGGAGTACCCAAGAGGCTGGAGCATGGCCAGACACACGTTTCCAAACAATCACCTGGGGTTGGAGGAGGTCAGGTATGTCAGAACTTTATGAAAACTTCCCCAGAACTTTATGAAAATGTCCAGTGGATATTACAGTCAAATACACTCACAATGACTACATGGGTGCATTTGTGAAAACATTTTAAACCAAATTCTCGAGAGTCTCTCCAATGCAAGATAAGGCTGGAATTATTCAAACAACATTCAGACTTCTCAGATCCAAGACTGAAAATGTTTCAAGACCCATGTGGCCTGCTGTTGCCAAAACTTCTTTTGCTAATAATTCTAGAAGCATTGCCTTTTCTGGAATTCTAAGCACCTGCCCAACACCATCTTGTTTCTTATTCCACTTCCTTAGGAACTGGACTGTTACAGTTTCCCATGAGGTTCCCTTGCATTGGGTTTAGTTGGTTGTCAAGAATAAAAACCACGGCAGAGGCTAGAGAATTCAGTACCAAACTCCGAAGGTTTGCTAAAACTTCAGAAAAGGAGATGAAATCAGAGCACAAGGAGCTAGTAAAACATTTAAGCATGAGAGCATTTAACACAGCACTTTACCATTTGATACTGTCAATGGAGATACAACCTCAAACTCTGTCAAAACATTATAAGCTGTTGACCCCAAGAAAAGAGTTAAATTCAAGTAACATTAATCACAGGTTACTGTTTGAGAAAGAAAAGTGAACACAGATAAAAGGAGACCAAACAACACATGGAAAGTTAGCCATCACATGTGTTTCAATAAATTGTTAGGTAAGGTTTGCAGCGTCATGCTGGAAATAACTGTCATGCATTTAAAAACAAATAAGCATATAATTCCCCATTCTGCTAAAGTTAAAAAACTCTGGTGATAGAATGATCACAATTTATCAACACGGAAGTTTGATTTAAAAAAAGAAATAAGTAAGGATGCTATGTCAGCATTGATTTGTTTGAAAGGGTTTCATTTAGATATACTGAATACATATTCAGTCTCAAATTTATTTGTTTCTAGTAAATCTTGAAGAGCACAGCAAAAATAGTTTTGTAATGTAATTTAAAGTGGAATACTTGGTAAACAGATTTATCATACTGTTCCAGGATTCAAAGGCATCTTTCCCAGCATGGCTTAACTGTCAAACTGAGATTAAATAGCGATATGTGAAAAGACAGGCAAATCAAAGATTAACGTACAATCTAGAACGGAATAGTATTAAAGAAGGTGGTAGTTAAATAAGGCTTTCTTTCTCCCCAACACAGAAACACCATGCATTGCTTATTGCAGTGCCATCACAGAGGTTTCTCAAATCCAGAGTACACACACAAGCTGAGAATGCTTTCCAACGACTGAAGAGGAGGAAGGATGGGGGTTTTCTTGTTTGCTTTTTAAAATCCACGTGTTTTCTACCTTAGACCCCTTTTTATCGGAAATTAGAGCTTCAGGAGAAGGCTGAAGGGGGCTTGCAGATGAAGGCAGATTCCTGAAGGAATAGTATCCTTTTCGGCTTTCATTAAACCATGAGAAAGGCAGGCCAGTTGAGCGTGTGGAGGCCTGAGCAGTGGAGGATGGCGTTGGTTTCCAGGATTCCAGCCTGCATCTGAAGATCCTGGGTTATGAAAAGAAGAGGTGTGTTAGACAAAGGAAAAGGGCAGATGGAAAACTTACTGAATTGAATTTTTAAAGGACTCTGAATACAGTTTGATGTAGTAGTTTGAGAAATTGTTCTACACAACAGAATACAAATTTTGCACTTTTGACTAGAACATTAATCTTTTTTTGCATCTAAATGGATGTTATAAAAATGATAAGTATTTTGGTATCACCATTGCCATGATGACTTTTTTGAAATGGGAATAAATGTGTGTGGATAAATTAGCATCAGAGAGGGGCACAGTCTTTTAGGACTGCTTTGAGTTAATGACCACAGTGTTCCCTTTATTCGGGTCACATAGCAGTGCCTCACTGCTAGCGACATGATCTCAAAAGCAGCATTTTACCTTGGCCTCCTCAGAACCCAAGTTCCCAAGAGCCTGAGACTTTTGAAAATGATATATTTCATAACTGGAAATTTCTGGGCTCCTGATACTTTAAGCAGAATACACACCTTACTGGCTTTCATCATGATCTTAGTGCCTTATCATAGGAGGAGCACCAGACTAGAGGTCCTGAAACCCTACTTGGATGTCCGGGGTCTTTCACTTCCTGTGTACATGACCTTGGGCCTTCTTTGCCTCTATTTCCTCATCCATAAAAGGTGGATATTTTATGTATCTTATAAGTGGTTAAGAATTAAATTAGATATGTGTGAAAGTGCTTTGAAAACTGTAAATGTAGAAAGGTCTGTGCTAATTGTTTAACATTTTAAGGACTCAAGGCATTTGAAAAACAGTCTGAAAACAGACTTTGTTTTCTTAATGCAAGCACCTGCATATTTATATTTATCTTTTGGTTAAAAAAATCATCAAGAGCTAAGGCAGGAATGGGCAGCAGTTTCTGTGCATTTTGGAAGAAGGCACCCTCAGTAAGTTCAAGTGATATCTGATATAGTACTTATTATTTGTTAGCTGTTAATGTCAAGGCTATGGTTTTTCCAGTGGTCATGTATGGATGTGAGAGTTGGACTATAAAGAAAGCTGAGCACCAAAGAATTGGTGCTTTTGAACTGTGGTGCTGGAGAAGACTCTTGCAAGTCCCTTGGACTGCAAGATGATCCAACCAGTTCATTCTAAAGGAGACTAGTCCTGGGTGTTCACTGGAAGGACTGATGCTGAAAGTGAAATTCCAATACTTTGGCCACCTCATGTGAGGAGTTGACTCATTGGAAAAGACCCTGATGCTGGGAGGGATTGGGGGCAGGAGGAGAAGGGGGCGACAAAGGATGAGATGGCTGGATGGCATCACCGACTCAATGCACATGAGTTTGGGTGAACTCCGGGAGCTGGTGATGGACAGGGAGGCCTGGTGTGCTGCAATTCATGGGGCTGCAGAGTCGGACACGACTGAGTGACTGAACTGAACTGAATGTCATGACAACAAAGAGATTCCTTTTCATTTAAAAGTGCCTCAACAGCATGGCTTATGGGCAACTTATGTCCCAGAGGTATACTGAATCTCAACCTCACAGTTCATTTCACATTATTTTGAAATATTAGACATTTCAAATTTACATAGATGATACAGCTCCTAACAATTTCTGTTCATTTCTAAAGTATATTGTGAGAATCAAATGGGACAATTATTATAAAAGCATCTTGTCACACTGTAAAGCAATATACAAATGTAAAGAGGTTATGAGAACAATAGCTAAACAGAATGCAGAAGTCAGTAAAGTTTTAGCAGCACTGAAATCACAGGTTAGATGAGTAAAAGTGTTCATCACACTAGAGTACAGAAGATATGATTTTAATTTTGTATTTATTTAAAAAAAAACCAAAGGGGTCTGCAAGGATAATAGAGAATGACCAACCAGAAATATGCCAACCTTCAACTTTATCCTAAAGTTTAATGTAAAAAAAAATTATATTCTTAAATCCATTTACTATTAAAAGATGGGGGGGTGGGGCGGGGTTACAGTAACTGCATGTAGGAAAGCATACTAGCAGAGGCAGACTGGTCTTCTGTGAGTGAGGGAAGTCACTCAGTCGTGTCTGACTCTTTGCAACCCCATGGACTGTAGCCTACCAGGCTCCTCCGCCCATGGAGTTTCCCAGGCAAGAGTACAGGAGTGGGTTGCCGTTTCCTTCTTCAGGAGATCTTCCCAAACTAGGGGCTGAAGTTGAGTTTCCCGCACTGTAGGCAGACGCTTTACCGTCGGCGCCACCAGGGAAGTCCACTTTTTATTTTTGGATCATGGACCAGTGCAGTGGCCCCCAAGTAAGTCTGATAAGGAAGCATCGCCTGGGGCAGCTATATAAACACAAATTCTTGGGTACCTAGACTTAACGAAGTTAGAATTTGGGGGAGACGGAGTTGACCTGGAATCGACATTTCTAATATACATCTGAGCTCACTAAAATTTTTTTAGTATCCGTATTTATGAATATTATCCTGAGTCCAAATGTGAGGTTTCTGGTGCAGAAATAGATGATTCTTTACCTGTAGGAAGTCACTGCACTGGTTTCCCGTGCCCTAATTTCCTCTTTCCAGGGTGACACAATGAGAACCAGCTGTCATTCTATATGTGGTCAACATTATATGTGAGGAGCTTTTAAGAATATGAATCTGTAAGGTTATATAGGAGAAGGACAGCTGTCCCCCTTCTCTTCTCTAAGAGAGGGAGAGAGATCTTACCCCCTTAATGTAAACAAGTTCATCTTGAGAAGGATGTTTATGCTTTGGAAAGTGATGTATGTCAGAGGAAGGTAAGACTCATGTCTCCAGCTTTACAGCCCCTAAAACATCTCCACGGAGCTGGGTCTCAAAGCCCCTCTCCCCGTCCCCAATCCTGGAAAACATAATGGCAAACCTCTGCGGAGGTAAATCTCTCTGCAGGTAAATCTATCTAGTTAGTCAAAATTTAACTTCTCAGGCTTAGATTATCTTTTAGCTCAGTCCCACATTCCAGTAAAAGTGCTCAGAAAGCTCTAACTGTGCTTTAAAACATAAAAATATTTTTTATGCTTTAAAGAGTTTTTATGTTTTATATAAAATATCTTTTATATGCTTTAAAACATAAAAACATTTTCTCTGTAGTCCCATACTCTTATAATTGGGGATATATGAGATAGCCTGGGCCTGATGTTTATTTTTCTCTTTGGTTATAAATTTCTGAACCAGTTAATCAAAGTAACATGGGAATTTTTTAAAAAGTTCCATCTGTAATTCAAATAAGGTATGGTAGTACTTAAAATATATGGAAACTGTTTTCAAGTTTATAAATAGGCCGCTATTAACGACAGCATGGGTATCCTGTCCTATGCCCAAGTGAACTGCTTTTGTAACAATGTTTTTAAAACAACCACCACTACAAAAGCTGAAACTCCAGTACTTTGGCCACCTCATGCGAAGAGTTGACTCATTGGAAAAGACTCTGATGCTGGGAGGGATTGGGGGCAGGAGGAGAAGGGGACAACCGACGATGAGATGGCTGGATGGCATCACGGACTCAATGGACGTGAGTCTGAGTGAACTCCAGGAGATGGTGATGGACAGGGAGGCCTGGCGTGCTGCGATTCATGGGGTCCGAAGAGTCGGACACGACTGAGCGACTGAACTGAACTGAACTGAGGACTATTACTGCCTGACTGTTGTCATTCTAAGACCTATGAAAACGACTTTTGGTAGCTCAAATCCCAGCCAGGTAATGTTTCAGACAAATTTCTAAGACCACATCTCACTAAACCCTTTCATAAAATTCTCACTGTCAGGAAAATACTCAAGACAAATAATTCCATGTGGACTCGTACATCCAGCACTGAAGATGGGTCTGAAGGCCATAATGTGAGAATGATGAAGGCATGGAAGTTCAGCCCTGGATGACATCCAGAGGCTTTCTGCTCTAGCTTTCTACACCAAGATAATTGATGATACAAAGGAACAGTCACATAGAAAGCAACAAAAGCCCACTTCTAAGGAGACAGCAACTGTCCTCACAGTTGCAAAGCACCAGCTCCTGGGGTACTTTGAAAACTGTGTTCCAGTTCTCCAGGAGGTCTGGCTGTGCCTCTGCTGAGGCTGTATTCTGTCCCCCTCATTTCTTTGTGCATCCTTGACTCTAAAGCTCTCTGAGCTGATGGAACCTCTGTGTGGTTCCTAGCGTCCTTCAAAAACAGAACAGCGGTTTGCTTCCATTTGCTTGGAACTATAGAACGTTCATTTAAGAAATAAAATTCTCCACTACTTTAAAATTACAGACCTATCAGCTTACCAACTTTTCTGAAACAAATGCCAATCTCCTTTTGGATAAACTCAACTGTTGGGTCTACAAAAGGAGCAGAGAGGGTTTAGTAATGGTTATTCTATGATTGATCACTCTTACAGACTGTTTTGCTTTGTGGAGAAATCTGTTAAGAATAACATAAAATTCTTCCTTTCTTTTCTTAACTTTTTAGAGTTTGAGGGCAGATTATGGCCCAAGGGGCATAAACTCTATCTAGATCCTTAACAATCCCCTTGAAAAATCATGATTGGTAGAAATGAATAATTAACAGATCTGAAAATAACTTTTGGAGGATCAACACAGGTATGTGTTCTATGCTTATTTTTCTTTTATAGTTTACACACTAATGGTTCACTATCACTTTTGGAAAAACTAGATTCATAAATTACTGTTACATCCCTGTTGGAAACTCTCATTTTCTTTCCTTTTTTTTGGTGGCACGGCATATGGGATGTTAGCTCCCTGACCAGAGATTGAACCTGTGTCCCCTGCCATGGGAGGGGACCACCAAGGAAGTCCCCCTGATTGCTTTATTCGTAGGAACTGGGAGAAAGCATGGCTTCAAGTTAAGTCTCCATAATCCTAAAATGTCATTTTTGGGGTGTGTGGTAGAGGGAGTAACTGTCTCCTGGCCTTTAAATGGTTTACAATTAGCAACTCTCTAAAATAATTAACTAATTTGTACACATCTTGAAACCAGTTTATCCTGGTGCTAGCACCCCAAAATTAAGTTGCATAGGTAAACATTCCTTGGTGAATTTTTTCAATTTAACTTTGAATAAAAGGTATATAAAATACTCAGAATATAACTGGAGTCATCAAAATATAATTAGGCGTTCAGAAACTGCAAGAACAGAGAAAGTATAAACAGAATATAGAACTCAAGCAGGTAGTAAAGCAGATTAAGTGAAGAAAGTTAGATGCAACCAGAGGAAGGGTTGCAGACCCCCATTTACTTAAATCAGTCGAAGTGATTCTGTAAGGTTCTAACATTCACCAAGGAGGCTGAAGCTGTAAAGCCAGCCTCTTCTGAATGCGACTGAAAGACCTAAACAGGTAACAGCTCCAACAAGAGGTGTCCATCTGCAGCCAGGCCAATAACACTGAACACATCCTGAGTCTAGATTCTGAGTTATAGTCTAAATATCTGGTCAACAATCAACAGCCCATCTGAGATGGTCACTATAAAGTGCTTAACCTTAACTTATTATGGGGTTTAGGAAATGCTACCCCAAAATATGGCACCTAGGCATATCTAGTATTTTGAATATTTTAAACTGAAGGAATTTGAGAAATGGCAGGTGCAGGAAGAGCTCTCTGACCTCCCACATCTCCCCTGAACCAGGTCATAAGACCCTGGGGTAAGAGGTGCCCTCCTACATCCAGAGGAGAGTAGACATCTCCACAGGTACCAAGAGGGATCTGAGCAAATGAATGAACAGGACTTGCTAAATTTCCTCAGCTTACTACTACTTAGCTCATACCTTTTTGTCCTTCACATTTCCCCACAACTTTCTACACTTTATCAAATCTACTATAAAAATTCTTCGGGCTTAACTCTTTCTCTGGGTCTTCATTTCCTTATGAAGGCTCCTGTGTCTCATAAAAATTACATTAAATACATTTGTATGCCTTTCCCTTATTAACTGTCTTCTGTCAGTTTAACTTACAGGGTTTCAGTTGGAGAACCTAGGAGTGTTGAGGGAAAAATATATTTTTCTCATTTTAGATGGAGATGAGTCTTTCCCATACTGGGAAGATTTAAAATGAAACAGCAAGATGACAATATAAATAAAATCTATATTATGAAAATAAAAATGTTAGCTCTGGAGTAATAAATATATTGCTTAGTATCTATAAAAATTCGCATCAGAAATCTGAGAAACTTGTCTATTGTCTATTTTAATGTATTTAACTGATTTCAGATTTAGCTAGTTAAATAACTACACTAATAAGAGTACTGGGCCCTTCAGAGTCACTATAGCTATTTTATTAGACTTTGAAAAGTTTTTTAAGTATGAAAAGTACTAATTTGTTAGGAATGTTAGTGTGTCAGGTTCCAGGCACAGCAAATTACTTGAAAGGAAAGCGAAATAGATTAAATTTATAAAAGCACCTAAAACAGGACAATTTGGGGGCAATGAGTCTGCTCTCCTGAGGTTAAGCTAATATTGTTTAAAGGTCTTCATGAAAGTGGCTGCCTTTATTTCACATAACATTTTATTAGATGTATAAACAAAATGAGACTTGTAAGCTGAGTTGAAACTCAAAAAAAAGTTAGGTTGTACAATTGGGAGACTTTATTAATTACTTTAAGTTTATAACACAAATTTAAGGACAAAGCTACCTTTGGGCATTGAAAACACCCAGTGAAAGGGAGAGCGCCTAGGAGCCCATGGCCAAGGTTAAGCTCTCCGGCGGCGCTTTACTGAGTTTCTGCCATCACTGCTCATGGATCCTAACGGCTTGCAAACAGGTGCTTTAAAACTTTCCAAGCTCAAAGGTTCAGATTATTCTGCCAACTTCTGACCGCCACCCTCCACTGGCATTTATAACTACATTTTTGTTTATAAACATTTTTTTAGGGAAAAATTGGCTCCTCTCCAGACCAGGTTTAGGCAGATTTAGGTTTTCCTCTCTGTGGTTCATCTTTCTCTTAGCTCTTCTGAAAGGGTGTGTTTCCTCCCCCACTCAGTAGCAGAGACTCTGCCCTTGCTCTGCAACAAGGCAGAACTACCCTTCACGTACTTGTCCCTCGGTATCATCTCAAAACTCACTATAGTGCTATGATTTATCTTTGAGAGAAACGGCATCTACGAAGAGTGGTCTGATCTACAATCCACACGGTCCAAGTATTATTCAAGATATTACTAAAGTCAACCCTGCATAAAAGAGACTGTAAGCAAAATATGTAGAGAATATTTGTATATCCCTGCAATAAAAATTATCCTAAGTAGTAATGATGATGATAGCCATTTATATTTAGTAAGGACTTAAAATGTGGTTAAATGTGATCCCAATCCCTCTAATGACCTGAAGAGGTAAGTGTGTAAGAAAACTCAGGCACAGAGAGGTTATGTGACTTGCTCAGGAGGACAAGTGACAGAGAGAGCTGGGATGTGAACTCAGGTTCTTAACCACTTTGACATTATGCTCTTGGCTTTCACTGGGGTCCACTGCCGATTACTATGAAGTACTGCTGAAGATGTTCTATCTTAAGTACCAATCTTACTTTTTATTTTATCTTGTTTTTCCCTATCTAATTTACTTTAAAAATAAATTATATTGTTGTATCATAAAATAATATTTGGAACAAAGAGGAGCACGTATAGATAAAAAGAAGGTAAACAAGCAAATGAATACTTGCTAATCTTTAGAACAACAAAATAATGAGTTAGAAATCAAGAGTATGTTTTTCATAAAATCATATAGATCAATACTATCCAATAGAAATATAATATGAATCATATATGTAAATTAAAATTTTCTAGTTAGCCACATTGAAAAAAAGTAAAATTAATTTTCGTTTTATTTTTATCTCAAATATTCAAATATTATTTCAGCAGTCAGTATTATAAAAATATCAAGATATTTCATATTATATTTTTTCCCATACTAAGTCTTTAAAATCGAGCATACATCTCAGTATTTACCAGCTACGTTTCAAGTGCTCCACAGCCACACCTGACTAGAGGTCACCGTGTTGGATGATGCAGACAGAGATGGATGGGGAGTCACAGACTATCTAGTTTTAGGTGACCTCGCTTGTTTTTTGGCGAGGAATTCAGAAACTTACCTGTGGCAAAGTCAGGATGAACACTGGATTCCAGCTCTGCGGCTTCTCCACTATTCAGACTCTAAAGGAGGAAGCAGGCTCACTTCCACAGAGGAGTGCTCTCTCCCTCCCTCGCCATCTTCCCACCTGCCACCATCCAGCCTTGTTTTGAGATACACGTCTGCTCACAGGACTTTCCATTCAGTGACTGAGCCGGGAGCGTTTCCGGAATGGACACTCCACTAGTACCACTGGCTCCTCACTCTTAAGAAGAGCACTTTATCTTACTCTGGTGTATACTTTAAAGGATGAACGAGTGCTGACAACTGTTTCCTGCTTTGATTATCTGCTGTGTAACCTGGTTAAATCAGAAAGTTCACTGAGCATGTATTTGAAAAGGATAGAACCAAATCACATTTCTCTGCATTTTTCTCCTTATTTTGCCTTCTCCTTATTTCAAACTCATCTATTTGTTTCATGTTGGTCATGTATTTGAATCATTTTGTCTCCACAAGGAACAACATAAGCTCTCTACTCTTTCAGTTCAGTTCAGTTCAGTTGCTCAGTTGTGTCCAACTCCTTGCCACCCCATGGACTGCAGCACGCCAGGTCTTGCTGTCCATCACCAACTCCCAGAATTCACTCAATCTCATGTCCATCGAGTCAGTGATGCTATCCAACCATCTTATCCTATGTCATCCCCTTCTCCTCCTGCCTTCCATCATTCCCAGCATCAGGGTCTTTTCAAATGAGTCAGTTCTTCACATCAGGTGG
>SJYX01020371.1:249118-279891 GCA_006410675.1 Oreotragus oreotragus
GAATGAAAACTGACCTTTTCCAGTCCTGTGGCCACTGCTGAGTTTTCCAAATTTGCTGGCATATTGAGTGCAGCACTTTCACAGCATCATCTTTCAGGATTTGAAAAAGCTCAACTGGAATCCCATCACCTCCACTAGCTTTGTTTGTAATGATGCTTCATAAGGCCCACTTGACTTCGCATTCCAGGATGTCTGCCTAGGTGAGTGATCACACCATCGTGATTATCTGGGTTGTGAAGATAATTTTTGTATAGTTCTTCTGTGTATTCTTGCCACCTCTTAATATCTCCTGTTTCTGTTAGGTCCCGAGCATTTCTGTCCTTTATTGTGGCCATCTTTGCATGAAATGTTCCCTTGGTATCTCTAACTTTCTTGAAGAGATCTCTAGTCTCTCCCATCTTATCACTTTCCTCTATTTCTTTGCACTGATCACCGAGGCAGGTTTTGATGTAAGATGGTGGATAGAAGGACGTGTGCTCATCTTTTCCCGCGAGAACTCCAAAACTACAACTCACTGCTGAACAACCGTTGACTGGAGAATGTTGGATCCCACCAAAAAAAGATACCCCACATCCAAGGGCAAAGGAGAAGCCCCAGCAAGATGGCAGGAGGGGCAGAATTGCATTCAGAATCAAACCCCTTACCTGCCAGAGATGCTCAGAGGGCTGAAACAAACCTTGTGTGTACCAGGACCCAGCGACCCCACAGAGACTGAGCCAGAACTGTGTTTGAGAGTTTCCTGCAAAGGTACGGGTCAGCAGTGGCCTGTCGCAGGGGCAGGGGCTCTGGGTGCAGAGCATAAGCCCTCTGGGTATGGCATAAGCCCTCTTGGAGGAGGTCGCCATTAACCCCACCGCAGAGCCGCTAGAACTTACCCAGGACTGAGTTAACAGATTCTTGGAGGACACAAACAGAACCCTGTGTGCACCAGGACCCAGGAGAAAGGAGCAGTGACCTCGCAAGAGACTGACCCAGACTTGGCGTGAGTGTCCAGGAGTCTCCGGCGGAGGCGTGGGTCGATGGTGTCTTGCTGCAGGGCTGAGGGCACTGAGTGCACAGTGCTGCATGGGACCTCCTGAAGGAGGCCACCACTATCTTCATTACCTCCACCATAGTCTGGCCTCAGGTCAGATACAGGAAGGGAACACTCTCAGGGTATCACTAATTGACTGACCTCATCCAATTTTTATCATCTATAAGAAATGGATGAAAAGCCTAAGAGATAAGATTACTAACTCAGTTTGTGAATCATTTTTGAGAAGATGTCACAGGCCTGATGAGTTTACTCCCAGTTCTTCTAACCGCTGGGAAGACCAGTGGGACCCTGCAGCACGGTGGCTTGTCGCCCACCTATCTTCAGGGACCCTGTGAAGCCAACTCAACTGCAGGATGCTGGACAGTAACTGTGCTTCCTGGAATAGGTTTTCTAAGGTTCTGGCCCAATTATTCGTTTACATAGGAGAACGGAGGCTATCGTTAGATTTGATTACTGTTAACAAATCAATGTGATAGCTCAAAAATTTTATTTTTGGAAATAGGAAAAGCCCTTCTTCTTTCCTGTCTTATTATTACATGAGGTCCTTTCAGTCCTGTCAACCTTCTGCTGTAATTATAAATAATTATGAAACTATGATTCTAATTGAAAACTATTTTATCACATTGTACATGTGAATTGCTTGTGATTACTGATGCAGAGAGACACAAGAATTGATGTTTAAAAATATACCTGACTGGCAGCCTGGGTGGCTCCTGGTGCAAAAGCTGGCATTAACTGTGCTTAAGCATCGTGCTGATGACCACCCGCCGTGGGCTATGGGTGGTTTTGCCTAGAGTAAGGTGAGCACTTGCCAAGAGAATCAAGACCTGCTTGATTTTCACCTGCAGTTTAAACAAGGACAGAAGAACTCTCTGGCTACTATAATGAAACTCAGTCAAACCTTGTTTCCGCTCTGCCGGGCGCCTGTGCTTAACACGCCCCATCGAGGGTGATGCTCCCAAGGTGACAGGTGGTGGCTGCCCCAGGAGCCCAGGGACCACAGCGTCATTTCTGAGGGGTCCCAGGGTCTCTCCCGTAGTGTATTTGCGCAGCTCTCTCTCCCTTAAATGGAGTCACCGTTTGTTGTTGTTTCCCCTGAGCATACTTGATACTCTTCTATTCTTAATTCTAAGGTACTCACTAAATTTCTCATTTCAAAATCATGCAAAATTAAAAACTGCTTTTGAGTTGCATTATGGCCTAATTTCCCCCTGAGACTCCTGTCCTCAATATAAAGAGATTTCTTGCCATTCTCCATTGGACAGCACAGAGGAAACCCAGAATAACAAAAACAAATTTTGGAATTCTCTCTTCCCATCCTTTACCCTCTCCCCCATTCTCCTGTAATCATGGGGAGAAGGTACAGTTTCTCATCAAGTTGCCAGATGGATAAATGGTCCGCAAAGAATTTTGTGTTCCTTTATTCTTAGCATTTTGTCTGTTTCTTCCTTAGCCTGTACTTTTGGGATGATTCCCTAAATTCATAAAGCAATATAAACATCATTAGATGCTTAAGGAAGTACATATGACATTCAATGTAAAAAAGACATCTAGACAGGAGGCCAAGCTCCAGGTAACTGACATTAATTGCTTGTTGCATAATCCTGGGCAAATCAATTAAATTCTATGAAGGCGAAGTTCTTTATCAATAAAGTGTAGTATTATTATCTCCCCTCCCAATCTTATTGTATGAATCAAATGAAAGGTTAAATATAAAACTTCTTTGTAATTCGCAAATAACAATAATAATAGTGAATTTCTATCTTTATTATTATTTTTGAATGCCTTCTATGTGCAAGGTAGCAATTTAAAAGCTTTACATGAAAACTCATTTAACCCTTACACTAATGTTATGAGGTAGCTACTCTTATTATCCTCATTTCACAGAAGAGAAAAGGAAGGTAGAGAGGCTACAGAACCTGTCCAAGATTTTCAAGGTTGTAACTGGAAGAGCTCTGATTTAAACCCAGGCAGCTGGACTTGAGACAGAGCACGCATCTGTGCCTTAATGTCTTCCTATACAAAGCCAAGTTTAAAATTATGCAATCTCAGAATAAAATTGGGAAAGCGTGACAATATATTATACAAAGCTCATTTCTCTATAGGACAGTTTTTATCTAATAGTAAGCATAGTTGATGGCATTGGCAAAAATCAGTTTAACAGCTGAGTCCAGAGACACTGGTCTTTCTTATATGCAGGTGGGCAGAAATAGTCTTGAAAGCCAACAAGGTACTTGAATGCAAAATCACCCTTTCAGACTTAAAAAGAGAATATACAAGCATTGTGGGTAGCCAGGCAAAAAAGCTCAAATATGTCTAACTGACATGTCCCATAGATATATTTATGCTGTATTTAGATAAGCACTTACTAAAACTGTTCATGTGACCATAATTCTGCAATTAAACCAATGGACCAAGTGTAGGTCCAAGGGTAGGCTATCACTGAAGTAAGAAAAATATACAAACCGTGGAACTTTTCTTTCATCTCACCTCTAGGCACATCGCATCGGCACAAAGACACTGACCACTGGCTTTGGTTATCAGTGGCGGGGAGTCAGAAAGCTCAGATGCAGAGACACACCTGCGCTCTTAACCACCCACCCATACCTGCTGCCTGGAGGAAACCTATTGGCTTCTTTCTCCTTCTCTTTCCATTTCTTTCCCTTGCTGGAATTCTTCCGCAAAGGGGCCCTGTAATGACAGCGTAGAGTCAGAAAGGGGAATGGGACATTTTCTCCTTTAACCCGTCTCTTAAAGAGGGTTTGCTTGCCACCTTGTGAAGTGCTTACCCCAGATTCACAAACTTCCGCTTGATCTTTCCTCCTCGCACCACCAATGAGCTGGATGCCCTTAGTGACTTGGGACCTTTGGCACCATCTAGGATATACACATATGTAAAAAACAGATTATTATCATGTTTTCTGTTACTATCATTTTTAAAAAGCTATTGCCAAAAGTCACTGCATCTCCGTAGCTAAGGGTTTGCCTCAATTCCTAACTGTAAAAGAAAATAATGGATGCCTTTTTATAAGGAAACAGGATACAGCTATGTTGAGGAGCACTCAGTTAAACCAGGAGAGGGCCTGTTATACAGAAGCCCAATTCTAAAATCAACAGAATTTTAGCTTCAAATAAAGTGGAATGAAAAAATGAGCAAGAATAAACACTATCAAATCACCCTTTACACTCAAAGCAGGGGCCAAAAGACTTTCTTCTGTTCCTTCTCTGGCTCCGCCTCTGCTTCAAATGTCTGGGCTGGGTCCTCCATGCCTTCCTTGCTTTGGGTTTTTAAACGCTTTCTGACAGGAACCCAGCCACTTCCCTTCTATGTCCCAAGTCCAGTGAAGAATGTCACCCCTGAGAGTCTGGGAGACTCAGGGAGAAAGTGAGAGTCAAAGCTTCCCCTTCTGGCCTGCCCCTTGCTAATGGCTTGCGGCCAGCACTGGGCCAGAGGAGACAGACATGGGGGAGACGGCTCAAGCAGGAGCTCAGCTATAAAACATTTACAGCTTTGCAAGGTCTTTTTTAGAAGTTGGCTCGGAGCACAGCTTGGCTGGCCTCCCTTGATGTGGAAGACTCCAAAACCTCCTCAGTGTTTGGAGCTGAATGACCCTTACTTGTCTTGAGTCATGCTGGCATTCAAAAGCACAGCAGCTGCTGGGGGGTGGGGACACCTGAGATGATGCCAGAAACCGATCAAGAGGAGAGACTCTGCCAGTGGAATTCAATGTCAGCTGCAGGAACAAGATCTCACTAGTGGCACTTGCTCCACCCTGGACAAGGTAGAAACTGCTGTGACTCTACCGGGAACTACATAGCAATGGATGCTGTTTGGCATTCTATTTCAGCACATCCAGTTAGCTGAGATCATTAACAAAGGGTATCTTAACTTTGATGCATATTTGTGTATGAAAACTGCTTTTTATCAGTTGTCTGTGGGTGTCTGTCTATCTTTTTAAAATTTAAAAGAAAATCCGCCAACTTTGTGGCATGGAATATAGTTCTCCTAAGAAAGTATTCAGTTAACCTTCTGGGTTAATTTTGCTTATGCTTTTTGTCTATTTCAGGAGAAATTTCTAAATACACATAACTTACAAACAGTTCTCATTTAGAAGTTTCTTTTCGAAGTTTTGAAGATTCACAGGATGTTGAAAAACATTCTAAGGATTTTGGAGCAATGAGCTTTTCATAGATTTAGTTAATGATACTCTGATTACAATAATCAATAATTTTGAAATGTACAGAATGAAATAGAAAAGTCAGAAATATGTCCAAGTCAAAATCCACTTCTAGCCTCAAATATTTATTATGACTATTTGCATCATTACTCTTTGGGTAACGGAATTAAACAGCCACAGATGTGACATATTCACCTAAAGAAAATCTACAGACACGGCACAAACTCGTTCCAAGGTGATTTTGCAAATAGACATTAAAAAAGCAGGACTGCAGTTTTCCTAACAGAAGTCTTAAAATTTAAAAGAAAATCCGCCAACTTTGTGGCATGGAATATAGTTCTCCTAAGAAAGTATTCAGTTAACCTTCTGGGTTAATTTTGCTTATGCTTTTTGTCTATTTCAGGAGAAATTTCTAAATACACATAACTTACAAACAGTTCTCATTTAGAAGTTTCTTTTCGAAGTTTTGAAGATTCACAGGATGTTGAAAAACATTCTAAGGATTTTGGAGCAATGAGCTTTTCATAGTTTTAGTTAATGATACTCTGATTACAATAATCAATAATTTTGAAATGTACAGAATGAAATAGAAAAGTCAGAAATATGTCCAAGTCAAAATCCACTTCTAGCCTCAAATATTTATTATGACTATTTGCATCATTACTCTTTGGGTAACGGAATTAAACAGCCACAGATGTGACATATTCACCTAAAGAAAATCTACAGACACGGCACAAACTCGTTCCAAGGTGATTTTGCAAATAGACATTAAAAAAGCAGGACTGCAGTTTTCCTAACAGAAGTCAAAGAAAAGAAAATACTATTTTCTTCCAAATCCATTCTAGAGCAACTCTAATGGCTAGGACTGTGCAAAGTTAAAAGGAGACTGATTCATTATTTTTGGAAACAAAGGTGGCTCGAAGATGTTTCAATGAGTGCTGTGAGGACCAGATGAGACGATGTACACGGCAACACCCTACAAACTATTAGCGTGGCAATTACTTGGACATCTTGGGATTAAAAGCCTGATTCTGCCCATCACAGAGCCTGCTGCCAGGCAACCTTACATCACTGTCTCATACATTTGCCAAAGTGTGTTCCAAGACACACTTAAACGAATGCTTTCAAAAGGCCGAAGAGGCAACATTAATAAAGCACTTCTCCAGTTTAAATCAATCAAACCCATCTTTAATGTACATTAGAAATTCTAGTCCATATAAAAACCAACACTGGATTGGTATGACTTCAGGAAAAGAAAAAGAATTTTGAGTTTTGTCTGTTTGCTTATTTAGCTGTAGCTGAAATTTCCACTAGGCTTTTTGAAATCTCTCCGTTACCACCTTCCTGAGCAATCAGAGGTCCAAGTCTTCACACTGGATGCCACAGCTTTAAGCTTTGGTAAACTGGTCTTCCTTTTCAAAGGTAATAACTGATCTCCTGAGCTAAATACTAAACCACTGCTGGGATTGTATTCTTATTCTCACTGCAACAAGACGCTTGACAACCTCTTCTTCTTTTATTATGTTGTTGCTCAGCCTCTCAGTTGTGTCCAATTCTTTGTGACCCCATGGACTGCAGCAGACTAGGCGTCCCTGCCTTTCACCATCTCCACAGTTTGCTCAAACTCATATCGATTGAGTCGATGATGCCATCTAACAATCTCCTCCTCTGTAACCCTCTTCTGCCCTCGCTCTTTCCCAGCATCAAGGACTCCCAAGTCTACCTCCCAGCCCTGTCTTCTCTCTTGAGCTCAAGTCCTCTTCTACTAGAAATGAGTTAATCATCTTTCCCCCATAAAGTTTCTGATTTCCCGATTTCTATTAATGACAGGGACCATGCTTTCTGAGGCCAGCAGCCCTGTGATCAGTTTCAGCCTCCTCACTCTCTTCCCCCTCTATCTAGTCAGCTTACTGTCAGTGGTTCTCATATCATTCTTTCTTTTCCCTGAATGGAAAGGAAACTCTCCTTTCCCTAAATGGAGTTAGATATTTATCATGTATCCAGTTGTAATGGGAGTCTTTCTGTCCTAGTTTCCACTGAGGTCCCACAATTTAACAAAATGGTGACTTGCAAATGCAGTATCAGTACAATTTAGAAAACACCCTACTTCAATTACATGTTCAATAAGAGCAGAGATTCAGACTAAGGATTGCAATCAACTATAGCTATTAACTTAATTATTACCCTGTGGTACCTTGGTAGACCAGAAGTAATGGTATATTACTTAAAAAAAAAATCTAGAAAAATGGCAACTAATGACTAAGACAATTTCAGAGTTTATTCAACAATGTTGAGTGGAAGGAAACATATGTCTAGACTAGGAGTCAGCAAGCTTCCTCTGTAAAAGGCCGGAATGTAATTATTTTAGGCTGTGGGCAACTGACTGTCACAGCTACTCACCCTGCTGCTGTAGTATGAAAGCAGCATGGAACTGTATGAGTGTGGTTGTGTTCCGAAAAAACTTTATTGATAAAAACAGGTGGAGGCTGGATTTGGTTTGATGACCTCTGTTCCAGAAGACCTGTACTGATCATCTAGAGAGACATACTTATTAATTCATCCAAGAAACTTATGGATATAAAGTACATGCCATACTTCTTACTAGGGACCACGAATACAAAGATGGATACGATGAATGAGAAAACCCTGTCTCACACTTGAAAACGAGGTTAGACTTATTATACACAAAGTGACAGAGGCGGAGGTAACAGGGCGAAAATTCTGTGGGGTCAAAGAGAATAATTAACGCTACCTGGGAAGGGGGACAGGCACAAAGGGTCCATAAAGGAGGTGAGATTAAGATGAGCTTTGAAGAAAGTTCGGAGTCTACTGGAGCGGCATGTTAGTTCTGAACTTAAACATGAAGTCCAGTTTGTACTTGTGAGTAATAACCCCATTCTAGTTCCTTTATTGAGATGCCAATGAGTTGTAAGAACTACACACATATAAACACACACACACAGGTAAATCAAGCTAATCACACTTAACCTCTGTTGAGTCCTGGTCTGAATAGTGGATCTGTCTCATACGGCTAAGAACTCGGGGATTTTACAGATTGAAAAGAGTCTTGCCTGACAGATTTCTTTGCTATCTTTCGAAGCGCAACAGAACATGAGAGTGGAAGGCACTCAAGTATAACGTTATTGATGGTGATGGTTGTGGGGCGTCACAGAGACAGGGTTTGTCACCTGTCCGAGGGAGACACACAGAGAGAAATGGAGATGGACTCTAGTCTACAACCTCCCTGTAGGAAAGGCTGGCATACCATCACTGTATATTTGGCTGTTAGCACAGTGCTGGACACAGAGCAGGTGTCCAGCTATTTGTTGAATAAATACATGGATGAATAGATTAATATTAGTGAACGTGGAAGACAACGGAGTTCTTCAAGGCCGGACACCTTCAGGGAAGGAAAGAAGGTGAGGCACTACTTTCATCCAGTCATAGCTGATACCTGATAACGGTTATCATGCTAGTAACTGACTACTTATAAAGTTAATATTTAGAAAAGCGAATTAATTTCTCCTGTCCACTTACTCAGAAGCATCAACAACCCAAGAAAATAAAAAGTGAGAAAGCTCAAGTATGTAATCTCTGGAGAAGAAACTGCCACCCTTTTTTCTTGGCCCTGCTTACAGCAGCTATGAACTTAATCCCAAAGAGGCAGTGGCAAGCAAAGGCTGTCTTTGGAGAAAAGAAGGAATTCTCACACTTTCATGCTAATTACTGCTAACCACATTCTGCTGAATATTCCTGCTAATGGTCTGTGAAGCACAGATTATACCCATGTAATACCTTCCCAAATTTGAGAGGAAACACCTGCTTTTTAGAATGAAAAGAGAAAATAACCTAGACGAGATGCAGCCACTTAAAAAAAAAAATTTGAGTCAGATTTCACATGTGAGTGACCCACTTTCTGACTACAATGTACTTCTTTCAGATAGCTAATTATACCTGAAAACTCAAACAGTGGAATACAAGGCATTAACCTCTTCCTCCAAAATAGGACCCTCTGCTCTTTTGCCTTCTTACAAACAAAGTAAGGACTATACACACTTTTTTCTGAGGAGATGAGGGAGAGCTTGTTACAAGTCTATTTCTATAAAAGTGCTATTACAATCTACCATTTAGGTTAATTAATAAGAATTTCTGAAGCCTTCAATCTTTTGAAAGTAAGCCAAAAATCACAGGACAAGTCCTTCACCAACTTAATAAATTAGCAGGTTTGACACACTTTCTCTTGCCTCCACAAGGGTCTTGTACACCCTAAGTACTTAATTTTTACCTCAAAACTTCTTCTAGAAGTCTTGTGCTTAGGACCAAACCTGTAGAAGATAATTCCAGCAAATCAATAGGCTCAGGGAAGAAGAACAGGGAAAATACCAGGAGTAAAGCTATGATGCTTACTCAAAGTTACAAAACAAAGTGAGTCCCCACAATCAATTGTACTTCTATATTCAAGATGTATTCATGGAAAGATTACAGCCTTTGATTTGGTAGAGATGTGTGTGCTAAGTCACTTCAGTTGTGTCTTGACTCTTTTCAACACTTTGGATTATAGACCACTAAGCTCCTCTGTCCATGGAATTCTCCAGGCAAGAATACTGGAATGGGTTGCCATGCTCACTTCCAGGGGATCTTCCTGACCCAGGGACTGAATGTGCACCTCTTGCATTACAGGTGGATTTTTTACCCATCATATTTAAAATGACTCTACATGTGTAAGAGTTTCTTCTTCCATGTGATCTTAACTAATTTTTAAGACTCTAGTTACATAAAATAAATGAAAACGAGCCTATTTTTTTGTGTATCTTTGCATCATTTAACTTGTTTAAGCAAGAATTTATTACTTCTATTAATTAAAACATACAACTCAAAAGACAATAGTCTATTGACACTGCTATGAAATTCTCATGTCAATTCTAGGAGCATATTTTAAAATTTATGGACTAATCTTGCTATATTATCTTTATTATAGATTTTCTATCACTTCCTATGCAATATAAATTACTGTGAGAATTTCTTCTAAATAAAAGCCAGCTCATGGATTAAGACCTACACTGTTTTCACCTCCATATAAATATACATATCTATTCTTTTTCTATATGAGTATGTTAGTGTTTATTAAAACTTTATGGGATGCTATTATCTAAAATCTCTAGGCCTCCTGAAGAATTTCCTTCAACAAGAAACTTGCTGAGGATGTGAAATACTAATCAGATAGGAAAAGATAAAAAGTAAGGGAGTTCTCTTGTCCCATAATGTAAATGGAAAGCAGTATTGATTATTAGCTATGCAAAAGACACAGGCCCTGTTTTGGTGTGTCACAAATTCAGGTGTCACAAATTCAGAAGTCAGACAAAACAAAAGCTAAAAAAAGCAAAATTAACAGTACCTTTTTCTTGTAGTATTTTCGTGGTGGTGGCTTGATTGTGGCAAGGCAATTCTTCCATATCATGATCCGATTTCGAAGGAGAGGAGAGTGAGGTGTCTTCCCCAACAGAAGAGGAAGGCTCCCCTTCCGAGTACAGTGGTCCTTCTTGAAATTCAGCTATGTGGTCAGACGAGAAGGGCACACTGCCAGCCACTGGAGTGAGGGATGAAGCACCAGAATCTGATTCTGGAGAAGCTCTCAAACCCTTGGGCAGAAGTGATTTGGTAATGTGCATGTGGTTATAGAAACTGTTTGAAGGCTGTTGGTATAAGAGATTATAAAGGAGGTTATGCCACTGATCATCAGTCCATTTGATACTTTAGTTGTAATGGGAGTCTTTCTGTCCTAGTTTCCACTGAGGTCCCACAATTTAACAAAATGGTGACTTGCGAATGCAGTATCAGTACAATTTAGAAAACACCCTACTTCAATTACATGTTCAATAATAGCAGAGATTCAGACTAAGGATTGCAATCAACTATAGCTATTAACTTAATTATTACCTTGTGGTACCTTGGTAGACCAGAAGTAATGGTATATTACTTAAAAAAAAAAATCTAGAAAAATGGCAACTAATGACTAAGACAATTTCAGAGTTTATTCAACAATGTTGAGTGGAAGGAAACATATGTCTAGACTAGGAGTCAGCAAGCTTCCTCTGTAAAAGGCCGGAATGTAATTATTTTAGGCTGTGGGCAACTGACTGTCACAGCTACTCACTCTGCTGCTGTAGTATGAAAGCAGTATGGAACTGTATGAGTGTGGTTGTGTTCCGAAAAAACTTTATTTATAAAAACAGGTGGAGGCTGGATTTGGTTTGATGACCTCTGTTCCAGAAGACATGTACTGATCATCTAGAGAGACACACTTATTAATTCATCCAAGAAACTTATGGATATAAAGTACATGCCATACTTCTTACTAGGGACCACGAATACAAAGGCTGGATACGATGAATGAGAAAACCCTGTCTCACACTTGAAAACGAGGTTAGACTTATTATACACAAAGTGACAGAGGCGGAGGTAACAGGGCGAAAATTCTGTGGGGTCAAAGAGAATAATTAACGCTACCTGGGTAGGGGGACAGGCACAAAGGGTCCATAAAGGAGGTGAGATTAAGATGAGCTTTGAAGAAAGTCCGGAGTCTATTGGAGCGGCATGTTAGGTCTGAACTTAAATATGAAGTCTAGTTTGTACTTGTAAGTAATAACCCTATTCTAGTTCCTTTACTGAGATGCCAATACACAGGTAAATCAAGCTAATCACACTTAACCTCTGTTGAGTCCTGGTCTGAATAGTGGATTTGTCTCATACGGCTAAGAACTCGGGGATTTTACAGACTGCAAAGAGTCTTGCCTGACAGATTTCTTTGCTATCTTTCGAAGCGCAACAGAACATGAGAGTGGAAGGCACTCAAGTATAATGTTATTGATGGTGATGGTTGTGGGGCGTCACAGAGACAGGGTTTGTCACCTGTCCGAGGGAGACACAGAGAGAGAAATGGAGATGGACTCTAGTCTACAACCTCCCTGTGGGAAAGGCTGGAATACCATCACTGTATATTTGGCCGTTAGCACAGTGCCGGACACAGAGCAGGTGTCCAGCTATTTGTTGAATAAATACATGGATGAATAGATTAATATTAGTGAACGTGGAAGACAAGGGAGTTCTTCAAGGCCGGACACCTTCAGGGAAGGAAAGAAGGTGAGGCATTACTTTCATCCAGTCATAGCTGATACCTGATAACGGTTATCATGCTAGTAACTGACTACTTATAAAGTTAATATTTAGAAAAGCGAATTAATTTCTCCTGTCCACTTACTCAGAAGCATCGTCAACCCAGGAAAATAAAAAATGAGAAAGCTCAAGTATGTAATCTCTGGAGAAGAAACTGCCACCCCTTTTTCTTGGCCCCGCTTACAGCAGCTATGAACTTAATCCCAAAGAGGCAGTGGCAAGCAAAGGCTGTCTTTGGAGAAAAGAAGGAATTCTCACACTTTCATGCTAATTACTGCTAACCACATTCTGCTGAATATTCCTGCTAATGGTCTGTGAAGCACAGATTATACCCATGTAATACCTTCCCAAATTTGAGAGGAAACACCTGCTTTTTAGAATGAAAAGAGAAAATAACCTAGACGAGATGCAGCCACTTAAAAAAAAAAATTTGAGTCAGATTTCACATGTGAGTGACCCACTTTCTGACTACAATGTACTTCTTTCAGATAGCTAATTATACCTGAAAACTCAAACAGTGGAATACAAGGCATTAACCTCTTCCTCCAAAATAGGACCCTCTGCTCTTTTGCCTTCTTACAAACAAAGTAAGGACTATACACACTTTTTTCTGAGGAGATGAGGGAGAGCTTGTTACAAGTCTATTTCTATAAAAGTGCTATTACAATCTACCATTTAGGTTAATTAATAAGAATTTCTGAAGCCTTCAATCTTTTGAAAGTAAGCCAAAAATCACAGGACAAGTCCTTCACCAACTTAATAAATTAGCAGGTTTGACACACTTTCTCTTGCCTCCACAAGGGTCTTGTACACCCTAAGTACTTAATTTTTACCTCAAAACTTCTTCTAGAAGTCTTGTGCTTAGGACCAAACCTGTAGAAGATAATTCCAGCAAATCAATAGGCTCAGGGAAGAAGAACAGGGAAAATACCAGGAGTAAAGCTATGATGCTTACTCAAAGTTACAAAACAAAGTGAGTCCCCACAATCAATTGTACTTCTATATTCAAGATGTATTCATGGAAAGATTACAGCCTTTGATTTGGTAGAGATGTGTGTGCTAAGTCACTTCAGTTGTGTCTTGACTCTTTTCAACACTTTGGATTATAGACCACTAAGCTCCTCTGTCCATGGAATTCTCCAGGCAAGAATACTGGAATGGGTTGCCATGCTCACTTCCAGGGGATCTTCCTGACCCAGGGACTGAATGTGCACCTCTTGCATTACAGGTGGATTTTTTACCCATCATATTTAAAATGACTCTACATGTGTAAGAGTTTCTTCTTCCATGTGATCTTAACTAATTTTTAAGACTCTAGTTACATAAAATAAATGAAAACGAGCCTATTTTTTTGTGTATCTTTGCATCATTTAACTTGTTTAAGCAAGAATTTATTACTTCTATTAATTAAAACATACAACTCAAAAGACCATAGTCTATTGACACTGCTATGAAATTCTCAAGTTAATTCTAGGAGCATATTTTAAAATTTATGGACTAATCTTGCTGTATTATCTTTATTATAGATTTTCTATCACCTCCTATGCAATATAAATTACTGTGAGAATTTCTTCTAAATAAAAGCCAGTTCATGGATTAAGACCTACACTGTTTTCACCTCCATATAAATATACATATCTATTCTTTTCCTATATGAGTATGTTAGTGTTTATTGAAACTTTATGGGATGCTATTATCTAAAATCTCTAGGCCTCCTGAAGAATTTCCTTCAACAAGAAACTTGCTGAGGATGTGAAATACTAATCAGATAGGAAAAGATAAAAAGTAAGGGAGTTCTCTTGTCCCATAATGTAAATGGAAAGCAGTATTGATTATTAGCTATGCAAAAGACACAGGCCCTGTTTTGGTGTGTCACAAATTCAGGTGTCACAAATTCAGAAGTCAGACAAAACAAAAGCTAAAAAAAGCAAAATTAACAGTACCTTTTTCTTGTAGTATTTTCGTGGTGGTGGCTTGATTGTGGCAAGGCAATTCTTCCATATCATGATCCGATTTCGAAGGAGAGGAGAGTGAGGTGTCTTCCCCAACAGAAGAGGAAGGCTCCCCTTCCGAGTACAGTGGTCCTTCTTGAAATTCAGCTATGTGGTCAGACGAGAAGGGCACACTGCCAGCCACTGGAGTGAGGGATGAAGCACCAGAATCTGATTCTGGAGAAGCTCTCAAACCCTTGGGCAGAAGTGATTTGGTAATGTGCATGTGGTTATAGAAACTGTTTGAAGGCTGTTGGTATAAGAGATTATAAAGGAGGTTATGCCACTGATCATCAGTCCATTTGATACTTTGAAATCAGACCAACCTTGTTTTTAGTAAATCCCTATGAAAACCAATTTTTGATGGTTTACAGATGAGACTGCATAATTCACAACAATGTACCATATTACCACTGTAGCTAACACAGACACCTAAGGCATAATAAAAACAATGACTTATGCATTAGTTATTTACCACCATGATAAATCAACAGCTGAATATCAAAAGCACCATCATGAAATATGACAATATGGATATTGCTCTTGGTTGTTAGCTCACTGAATGAGTACAGAAAGAATTTGAATTATAACAATATATAGAGGTGAATAAGAACTTAGGAGACAAAGCAGTGAACTATTCCAGCTGTTTTCAACTAGAATACAGAATCTGGCTGCAGGAAAATCATTATTTTCAATAAGCTGTAGGAACAAGGATACAGCCCAAAGCCGCAAGTCAGAAAGCGCTCGGGTGCTCACCTTTCGCTCCAGACTGTCCTCCCCATCCGTTGAGCTGACACTATCATAGAGTCTTGTCCTAGAGGGTCGCTGGCGTCTGTTCTTTAAGGAGAGCTGGGCCCGAGTTTTCAGTGCTTTTGAATCCAGGCGCTCTGTCTCTGGGACTGCTTCATTAAAGTCTAAAAATAAAACATTGCAAAGTAATCTGTGAAACCTTTGGAGAGGACTGACAGAGACTATGGACATTGAAAACAAAATATCAAAGTCATCAGTAACACCAGGCAGGAAACAGGTGAGAATCACGGTGGTCTGTCTGGTAACAAAGGTGACCAAGATGAGATTTGCGAGAAATGTACAAAGCCTACAGAAAGAAACCGACATTAAACATGACCAAAGTCAACAATGAAAATCTAACATTCACAGATCATAAAACCTTCCTATAATTATACAAAGCACTCATTAGTATTTATTTGTTTACATGAATATGTGCCGAAGTGTTGGATGAAGAAAGATGTGAGAAGAAGGTGTATTAAAGTTGAGAACTCTTAGAAATTAAACAAAAATCTACAAAAGTCAGGTGCCAGGTAAAGAGCAGATAACAAAAGGTGACCATCAGCACAAATATTCTATAGCAAAAGTTACCAAAACTGTAACTATAAAAACTATACCACTTTGGTCTTAATATTTATATACTTTTTCCACTCAAAACAGAGTTTCTGAAAATTTAGCTTGTTCTTTGAACTCCCTAGAAAGACCAGCAAAGAACTTATCTCAACAGCAAATTTAAGATAACTGGGGAAATAAAACAAGGTAGGCTACCCAAGCAAAACAAAAACAAAAAGCAATTAAACCACCGCAAGTACTTAATGTACTAGTATTATGAATGAAGTGGAATAAACTGCCCACTGATAGACAGATAAAGAAGATGTGTATACACACACACGAATATTCAGTTCAGTTCAGTTGCTCAGTCGTGCCCAACTCTTTGCCACCCATGGATTGCAGCATGCCAGGTTTCCCTGTCCATCACCAATTCTCAGAGCTTGCTCAAACTCATGTCCATTGACTCGGTGATGCCATCCAACCATTTCATCCTCTGTCATCCCCTCTCCTCCTGCCTTCAATCTTTCCCAGCATCAGGGTCTTTTCCAATGAGTCAGTTCTTCACATCAGGTGGCCAAGAGATTGGAGCTTCAGCTTAAGCATTGCTGCTGCTGCTGCTAAGTCACTTCAGTCGTGTCCGACTCTGTGTGACCCCAAAGATGGCATCCCACAAGGCTCCCCCATCCCTGGGATTCTCCAGGCAAGAATACTGGAGTGGATTGCCATTTCCTTCTCCAATGCATGAAAGAGAAAAGTGAAAGTGAAGTCGCTCAGTCTGTCCGACTGTTAGCGACCCCATGGACTGCAGCCCACCAGGCTACTCCGTCCATTGGATTTTCCAGGCAAGAGCACTGGGATGGGGTGCCATTGCCTTCCCCGAGCTTAAGCATTAGTCCTTCCAATAAATATTCAGGACTGATTTCTTTTAGGATTGACTATTTTAATCTCTTTGCAATTCAAGGGACACGAGTCTCCTCCAACACCATAGTTCAAAAGCATCAATTCTTCAGCACTCAGCTTTCTTTATAGTCCAACTCTCACATCCATACATGACTACTGGAAAAACCATAGCTTTGACTAGATGGGCCTTTGTCAGCAAAGTAATGTCTCTGCTTTNTGTGATTCAGTGTGGGAGTAAACGACATGAGGGTATGAATTCCAGGAGGTGAGGATCCCTGGTGCCATCTTGGAGGCTGGCTACAACAAAAGCCCACCATGTGCTAGGGCGTATGCAAATAATACATAACAACCAGAGCATATGCATTGCAATTACTGCATGCATCTTTTAATTTCTCTTAATTTCGTAGCTGTAGTCACCATCTGCAGTGATTCTGGAGCCCAAGGAAATAAAGTCTGTCACTGTTTCCATTGTTTCCCCATCTATTTACCGTGAAGTGATGGGACCGGATGCCATGATCTTTTTTTTTTGAATGATGAGTTTTAAGCCAACATTTTCACTCTCCCCTTTCATTTATATCAAGAGGCTCTTTAGTTCCTCTTTGTTTTCTGCCATAAAGGTGATGCCATCTGCATATCTGAGGTTATTGATATTTCTCCCAGCAATCTTGATTCTAGTCTAGTCTTTCCCATTCTCTTGTTTTCCTCTATTTCTTTGCACTGATCACTGAGGAAGGCCTTCTTATCTCTCCTTGTTCTTCTTTGGAACTCTGCATTTAAATGGGTATATCTTTCTTTTTCTCCTTGGCCTTTTGCTTCTCTTCTTTTCATAGCTGTTTGTAAGGCCGCCCAGACAGCCATTTTGCCTTTTAGCATTTCTTTTTCTTGGGGATGGTCTTGAGACCTGCCTTCTGTACAGTGTCACAAACCTCTGTCGTTAGTTCTTCAGGCACTCTATCAGATCTTATCCCTTGAATCTATTTGTTACTTTCACTGTATAGTCATAAGGGAAATGATTTAGGTCATACCTGAATGGTCTAGTGGTTTTCCCTACTTTCTTCAACTTAAGCCTGAATTTGGCAATAAGAAGTTCATGATCTGAGCCACAGTCAGCTTCCAGTCTTGTTTTCAATGCCTGTATAGAGCTTCTCCACATTTGGCTGCAAAGAATATAATCAATCTGATTTCATTATTGACCATCTGGTGAGGTCCATGTATAGAGTCTTCTCTTGTGTTGTTGGAAGAGGGTGTTTGCTATGACCAGTTTGTTCTCTCGGCAAAACTCTGTTAGCCTTTGCCCTGCTTCATTCTGTACTCTAAGGCCAAATTTGCCTATTACTCCAGGTAGCTTTTGATTTCCCACTTTTGCATTCCAGTCCCCTATAATGAAAAGGACATCTTTTTCGGGTGTGAATTCTAGAAGGTCTTGTATGTCTTCACAGAACCATTCAAATTCAGCCTCTTCAGCATTACTGGTCGGGGCAATCCACAGACTTGGATTACTGTGATATTGCTTGGTTTGCCTCAGAAATGAACAGAGATCATTCTGTTGTTTTTAAGATTGCATCCAAGTACTGCATTTCAGACTCTTTTATTAACTATGATGCCTACTCCATTCCTTCTAAGGGATTCTTGCCCACAGTAGTAGATATAACAGTCATCTGAGTTGAATTCACCCATTCCAGTCCATTTTAGTTCACTTATTCCTAAAATGTTGATGTTCACTCTTGCCATCTCCTGTTTGATCACTTCCAGTTTGCCTTCATTCATGGACCTAACATTCCAGGTTCCTATGTAATATTGCTCTTTATAGCATCAGACTTTACTTCTGTCACCGGTCACATCTACAGCTGGGTGTTTTTGCTTTGGCTCCATCTCTTCATTCTTTCTGGAGTTATTTCTCCACTGATCTCCAGGAACATATTGGGCACCTACCAACCTGGGGAGTTTATCTTTCAGTATCCTATCATTTTCCCTTTTCATACTGTTCATGGGGTTCTCAAGGCAACAATACTGAAGTGGTTTGCCATTCCCTTCTCCAGTGGACCACATTTTGTCAGAATTCTCCACCATGACCCATCTGTCTTGAATGGCCCTACATGGCATGTCTTGTAGTTTCATTGAGTTAAACAAGGCTGTGGTCCATGTGATCCATTTGGTTAGTTTTCTGATTGTGGAGTCTCCCTTGATGGATAAGGGTAAGATGCTTAGGGAAGCTTTCTGATGGGAGAGACTGTTTGAGGGGGAAACTGGGTCTTGTCCTGATGGGCAGGGCCATGCTCAGTAAATGTTTAATCCAATTTTCTCTTGGTGGACAGGGTTGTGTTCCCTCTCTGTTGTTTGACCTGAGGCCAATGAAGATAAGGTCTTTCACTCAGTGCCTCGGACACTTCAGCAGGCCACCACTTGCCCATGCTTCCACCAGAGACTCCTGGACACTCACAGGCAAGTCTGGGTCAGTCTGTTGTGGAGAAACTACTCTTTTCTCCTGGGTTTTGGTATGAACAAGGTTTTGTTTGCACCTCCAAGAGTCTGTTTCCCCAACCCTGTGTAAGTTCTGTTGGCTCTATGGTGGGGTTAGTGGCAACCTCTTCCAAGAGGGCTTATGCCATACGCAGGTCTGTCTCACCCAGAGTGCCTGCCCCTGTGGCATTCCACTGCTGACCCATGCCTCCAAAGGAGCCCCTCCACCACAGTTCTGCTCCGTCTCTGTGGGGTCTCTGGGTCCTGGTGTGCACAAGGTTTGCTTGAACCCTCCAAGCATCTCTGGTGGGTATGGGGTTTGATTCTAAACACAATTCCACCCCTCCTAACATCTTGCTGGGGTTTCTCATTTGCTCTTAGAAATGGAGTATCTTTTTGGGGGGTGATCCAACATTCTCCTGTCAACAGTTGTTCAGCAGCAAGTTGTAATTTTGGAGTTCTAACAGGAGAAGATGAGTGCGTTCTTTATATCATTCAACTGAATGGAAATAATTGCAAGTTTCTATTGTTCTTTATTGTTTCTAATGGTTCTTATAAGATCCACATATTTATCTGGAAGACTTCCTCTTGTACAGATTAATATGATTTGTGTCTTGTTTTCAAGGATGGCAATGATTTTGTTATGTAATATAGAAGAATATATTGTTTATAAATATAGCAGGTTCTCTTATTGCCGTCAGGGAAAGGTGTTGACAATATTTTACCTTACTTATAATTAGTTCACATCAAACATATGAAACATGCAGTAGATATTTCCTGGATGGATAAACCTAGTAGAAGATTAGAACAAAACAAAATACTTGGTATAAAATTTAATTAAGACATTAAATTCTGTATCAAACAGATGTTGAGGAAATCAAAGTAAAATTGTTTGACACAGGGCATCACTTTAATCCTAGGCTTACACAAAGCATATATCCCACTCACACCTACCACACCATCACCAAGGCTGGCATTCACAAATATCTTTAATAGGCACTATAGGAGAAAGTTTTTGTAAACTTTTCAGGTACCCTGTATATGTTACAAAGAAACAATCAATAATAGACCTCTTAATTGAACTCTCCAAAGGTAAGGTAAGGTAAGGTGAAGTCGCTCAGTCGTGTCCGACTCTTTGCGACCCCGTGGACTGTAACCTACTAGGCTTCTCCATCCATGGGATTCTCCAGGCAAGAATACTGGAGTGGATTGCCATTTCCTTCTCCAAACTTATAAACAAATGGGAAAACTTACACCTACTCTAGCACAGAACACTTTTAAAAAAAAAAAAAAAAAAAAAAGGAGCTTATAATGGTCTAATTGTTTAGAAAATCATTGTGAAAATTGTATAAATCATCTATCTCTAGCACTTTCATAGAAAGCTTCTGAGACAAAGCTTGTTTATTTCACTTAACAAAACAGTGAGACTTTCATCTTTTTTCTCCCTCTTTTTATTCTCTAAACATTTTCACCACTTGTTTCTTTAAAAATATATTCAGAATTACTCAGATGGTAAAGCGTCTGTCTACAATGCGGGAGACCTGAGTTCGATCCCTGGGTCGGGAAGATTCCCTGGAGAAGGAAATGGCAACCCACTCCAGTACTCTTGCCTGGAAAATCCCATGGACGGAAGAGCTTGGTNGTCTACAATGCGGGAGACCTGAGTTCGATCCCTGGGTCGGGAAGATTCCCTGGAGAAGGAAATGGCAACCCACTCCAGTACTCTTGCCTGGAAAATCCCATGGACGGAAGAGCTTGGTGCAGGCCACTCACTGTCCATGGGGTCGCAAAGAGTTAGGCATGACTGAGCAACTCCACTTTCCACTTTAACTTATTAACTTAGCCACATAGCTTCCACCAGAACTGTCTTATAATATGTCCAGAGACTGTATTTTGGAAAGTATAGTGATTGATTTAAACAGATCACTGAAGAAAACTAAACTTTGGCAAAGACTAATTCTAGAAAATCGGACATGGATTTATGTGTTGCTTGTTCCAAAGCCACAATTTAGTGATTACTTAAAAAAAAAAAAAAAAAAGACTGCATTTGCTTGAACAGACTTTTATTATGTATGCCTTTGGATTATAGTTTAATTATGTGCTACAAACAGATGATGTTTCTATTATATTTTATTAATTTAGGGGAAGGCCTAATTCTTTATTGCCTCTGAAAGCTTAAAAATTATTTCAACTAGCACATTATTTACCAGATGGTCAAGAAGTATTTCAAGTTGCTTTCTAAAAAAATTTTTTTCTAATTCTTTTGAATTATTGAGAAAATTTCCAGTTATTCAAACATTTATATCATCCCTTGATAAATCTCTGATTATTCCAGTTCTATTGCATAAATAAAATGACAGTATATTTATTTAAAGTTGGCTACAAGATACTCTTCAGGCAGTCAATAAATGTTGAAAGATCTTATAAAGTTTATGTGACTTATTGAGTCAAACTTAAAACTACTTTCTATATAATTTATGGTTTGCAGTAAAAGAAATACACATGTAAAACAAATGGAAAGTAATTTAGATATGAGTTTGACTGCTGTTGTTCACTGTTCAGTTGCTAAGCCATGTCCAATTCTGGAGAATCCTGAAAAAATTTAACACGAAAGAGTTTCTTGAGAAATTGTGATCTGATCAACTTTTCAAAAAGTTGTATATAGGTGATCAATCTGCCAGATTCACCCTAATTATAGGGTAAATGTGCTGCAGCAGGCTTCATTAAGCTGTCCCTTCTATCATATTCTTTAACTACCAAATACTAAAAGATTCAGAAAATTATATGCCTTTAGCTTTTGGCTTCTGGGTTGGCAAGACATTGTTTAGACACATTACACACCTATAGCAAAATCAAGGTAATATTAACATAGCCACTGCTTTATGCTTCACATGCTCCCTTTATTTTTCCATCCAGAGAAAACTCTATTCTAGGATGTCCTGATATCCAAGTTATAACATAGAGTGTACCCATCGCTTTGTAAAATGGCCTTTTGCAAGACTGTTGTTTGTTGCTGTCTGCCAAGGACACCACCAACTGCTTTATATTTATCAGCTATTTAAACTTCATAATATCTCTAAGTTAAGTGCTAGGCAACAAATTTCAGATTTAAAATGAGGCTTACTATCTAGCACCCTGTGCTCCAACTAATGGGTGTTAATTTTAAAAATTCTTAACATGTATAAACCCCCTTCAACTATCAAAATACTATTCACTCACTTGTCAGATTATTGACATTTTAAATAATAGGGTAAGTAGAAAAGGGAAACATCACCAGATCAAAGCTACACACACACACACACACACACACACACACACACACACAAAACAAACTGCAAAAGTGCTACGACTAGATTTTTAATTTTCTCATTCACATGAAACCTGTTATATACAGTGAAACAAATAAACGAATAAAACCCTTGCATAATAACTGGTTCCAATTCTGATTCCATTGCTCTGTAACAAGCTGGCTTTGGCAAATCACCTAGACTCTGTTGTCTTCAGTTTTCACATCTGTTTGATTATCTTAATAACTATCTAAAATTTTGAGGACTGACCATAATCTAAATACAGAGATTGGCATAGGGTAGCTCTCTCATAAAGAACAAGAAATATGAATTTAAAAGTGTTTCTGTATTCTCAAGAGAGACAAAACAAAATGCTCTTCTCCAAGAGTTATGTAATGACCATTAAAGCCCATTTAACATATGCATATATTTAGATAAATAGATATAGCCATAGATGATATAGACATTGGGAGCAAATATATTTTTATATTTCTTATAAAAGTAATAGGAAAAGAAATTATTACATATAAATAAAAATCAATCATATAATCAAAATGAAAATATTTAAATGTGAAAAACATTATTTTCATATTTAAATAAGAACTAGGATTAGAGTCAGAGAATATTAAAGCTGTATCTTAAAATATAAAGTCAAATAAATTAAAGCATAAAGTTTCTTGGAATATAAACAAAATGAATTTTAGAGAAAATAAAATTATTTAAAGAAGCTGAATCTAGAGATGGATGTAGAAAGTACAGTGAAATATTTTCAGAACTATAGAGAAATGAAAAGCACGGCTTCCTTTAAGATGAAAATTTGAGTGCAGCACTTTCACAGCATCATCTTTTAGGATTTGAAATAGCTCAACTGGAATTCCATCACCTCCACTAGCTTAGTTCGTAGTGATGCTTCCTAAGGCCCACTTGACTTTGAATACCAGGATGTCTGGCTCTAGGTGAGTGACCACACCATCGTGATTATCTGCGTCATGAAGACGCAGATAATTTTTTGTATAGTTCTTCTGTGTTTTCTTGCCACCTCTTCTTAATATCTTCTGCTTTTGTTAGATCCATGCTGCTGCTGCTGCTGCTGCTGTTAAGCTGTTTCAGTTGTGTCCAACTCTGTGCAACGCCACAGACAGCAGCCCACCAGGCTCCTCCATCCCTGGAATTCTCCAGGCAAGAGTACTAGAGTGGGTTGCCATTTCCTTCTCCACTGCATGAAAGTGAAAAGTGAAAGTGAAGTCATTCAGTCATGTCCGACTCTTAGCAACCCCATGGATTGCAGCCTACTAGGCTCCTCCATCCATGGGATGTTCCAGGCAAGAGTTTTCACTCTCTTCTTTTACTTTCATCAAGAGGCTTTTTAGTGCCTCTTCACTTTCTGCCATAAGGGTGATGTCATCTGCGTATCTGAGATTATTGATAAAGACAGCTAAATATTTTCTAATCAGTAGTTTCTTTATTTTTCACATGTCAATGGAAACAAAAATCCCCTTGATTAATTTCCTCCTTCTAAAAAATTCTTAACTTGCAACTGTCCATTAAGAGTTGTGATCATTGGGAGAGAATCAACTTTACAAGCTCTTGTTTACATATAAAACATGGAAATACAACACAGAGGAATGCAATAATTTGATACACTGCTGTACACACACATCTTACAATCTATCTATCTCATATTTGGATTGCACATTCTATAATACCAAACACTGTCCCATACACCATCTCATTTGTTCCTCACAACAGCTCCAAGTATGTACAGAGTAGCCAAGTATGTACAGCCAAGCATATACTTTGCGCTCCTGAAGCTCAGACAACTTGACTGGCTTGTCCTCATCCATATAGCCAGTTGATGAGCTACCAAAGCATTCTAGTTTCTTGACTCCCAGGCCACTAGCCAGTATACTCCAACTTAGCTGATGTTGAACACGTTATTAGAATCAGATTTTAGTGCAATTAGAGTTCAGGGTTTTCAGCTGTCAATTCACATATGATGTGACTTCTCCAACAGGTTATTATGAAATATTATTAATCTTTCACATATGTGGAAGAATATCAAAAAAGGAAGATGCTGAAAACTGTAGAAAAATTATTTCTCAGATGATTTCTTCTTTTGTTGGTTTAGTAACAGCTTTGGTTACCCAGTGACAAAAAGACCTAAGAAAGAAGCTCATTCTACTTTTGTGAGCAGGATTCCTTGTGCAACAGAACCTGAGCTCTGGAGCGCCCAGCACAGTACACAACATCCAGGACTGCAGCGGCTACCTCATCACTCAATGCTGAACAAATAAAGTAAGGGAACATGAAAACTGCTATTAGCAGGATTGGGAGTATAGGGGTTATCCTGGAACCTGGCTCCATTGCTCTTCAGTAATTTGCCTGGTTTGGTTTTGGACAACCACAAAACAACAATTTCAGATGTCTGTTTTATCATCAGCTAGCGCTGACTAGGTGCAAACCACTGGACAGCATGCATGTAACAACATTCAGCTAGCGCTGACTAGGTGCAAACCACTGGACAGCATCCATGTAACAACATCTACTAAATGCAGAGTTAGCTAAAGCCTGAGAGGCAGGGCTTTAGAGCCATTAGCCAAGTGGCCAACCACACATCACATCCAACTGACAATTTCTGAAGGCCTGAAAACAAGGATCTCAGGGTCTCTTCACAGCAGTGAGAGAGAGCAGAAGAACTGATGCCT
Organism: Oreotragus oreotragus; assembly: GCA_006410675.1. Classification (NCBI taxonomy): domain Eukaryota; kingdom Metazoa; phylum Chordata; class Mammalia; order Artiodactyla; family Bovidae; genus Oreotragus; species Oreotragus oreotragus. Next base: position 274,187 of record SJYX01020371.1, read on the forward strand.
GTGAACTGCGATGTGGAGAAGACTGTTGAGAGTCCCTTGGACTGCAAGGAGATACAACCAGTCAGTCCTAAAGGAGATCAGTCCTGAATATTCATCGGAAAGACTGATGCTGAAGCTGAAGCGCTGATACTTTGGCCACCTGATGTGAAGAGTCAACTCCCTAGAAAAAACACTGATGCTGGGAAAGACTGAAGTCAAAAGGAGAAGGGGGTGACAGTATGAGATGGTTATATAGCATTACCGACTCAAGAGGTATGAAGCTGAACAATCTCTGGGAGACGATGAAGGAAAGGGAAGCCCAGGGTGCTGCAGTCCATGGGGTCGCAAAGGTCGAACACAACTTAGCAACTGAACAACAACAATGGATTATAAATCAGTAATTTGTGTTCCCATCCTGAGGAATAAAAAAATTTTTTTAAAGAACCAGAAAACCGGAATTGATCTCAGAACTTTCACTTCATCAACTCTTATGCCAGAGGGAAGTTAGAAGAAATGTCCAGAGAAAGCAACTAATAAAGACATCACAAATAATACTCTCCTCAGAAGTATTAGAGGGCGTGTGTGAGAGAGGAGGAAAATGTGTACAGGACTTCTGCTGCTGGGAACTAAAGGGTGATCTAATGGCCAGTAGAAGCTAGCTTTTTAAAATCATGTCACAGAAGACTCAGAATACTACAATTTGAACCTTAGGGGTTCTAGCCCAGCTTTCTCTTTCAGGTAGGAAAGAGTGGTCACTGACTTGTCTACTGACCCTATCACACTTAATCTGTGGAAGACGGGATAGAGCGCAGCCCTCAGAAGCCTAGCCTCATCCTAGAAGGCCACTCTCCAGTCTGAAAGTAAACTTCAGAAGCAACCTTCCACCTTGTGTGAAAGCTCTTTTTGGTCTTACTTTGTGTTCCAAACAAAAATACCCATCAAGGGCTTATTTGGCAAATTCCCAGAAGGATGGAGATATATATATAAACAGCTGAGGGATTTTATCTGTGTATTTATCCAAGAAATAAAATCTTTACATGGAAAAATTAGCTGCCAGTTTTGTGGATGACAATGGTGCAGCGAGTTGAACGTTTCCAAGTTATGCGCTGCTCAGTGTAAAGCGCTGGACACCACACTGTACAGAGCTGGACACAACTGGGCGACAAGCACACACGAGAAAAAGCACACAGTGTAAGGGTCTGGGTGGCCATGTTCACTGTCTTCCAGCCTCTACAGAGGCCTCAGTCAACAGCACAGCACAGAGCCGCTCTCACAGCCTGGGACCCAGGGTTCTTTCTTCCTCTGCCCCGCTCTTCACTGTTTCTTGTTCTGCTGGCCATTAGCATCAGAGGAAAACTCCCTTTCCCTCCTCTCCTTGCTTCCCTATTCTTTCTCTCAGACCCTTCAGACTCTGAAACAGCTTATCTCTGACTCAAATGCAGCTAGAAATACAAAAGAAGAGCAGACACAAGCGGATCGATAAACACAGCAGAAAAATACAGACAAGGTATGAAGCAGCTGACAATAATGCAGTTTTGAGTGGGTGGGACTTCACTTCAGAATACCTGCATTTTAAGGCTAGCTTCAGTATTGATTCACATTGGATCCTTTAAAAGAGTTTAATGGATTTGATCACAATTTTAGCAGCTGTTATGAAAAATGTTCTGTGAAATTAGGATGTTATAGATCATATTATACAGAAACCAGTTCCCTACAGTAATGGTGTGAGTCATTCAGGTTTTCCACTAGATTGATGTTGTTTTTGACGTAAATGGAATGCTGCCCACGGACCAGACATCAGCGGAGGGAACTGGAGCAGCATAACAATGGGGTCTGCTCTGCGTCTTATATGGATTGTTCTCCTCAAAAACACTCACACCTTATACCACCACCCTGCCTGGTTTGTGCTATTATCAACCAAAATGCTGAGCTTAATGAGGAGCTTGGTGGCATCTTTAAACTCAAACAGTATACGCATATCATTCAGTAACTGCAAGTTCACAAAAGATGGGCCCACAGGGCTTTGGGTTGATACATATTGTATCAGAGGTGGGCTAATGTACTTCAGAGAGATGGTGTAAAATAGTCACCACGAGAGGAGACTTGGAGTTAGTCTTTCTTGAATAGAATCCAAAACAGAGGCTGTCACTAAATTGGGCAATTTATCTAATCGCTCTTTCCCTCAGAATCCTCAGCTTCTAAACAGGCATGATGATAACAACATAATAAAGACTAAATGCATTAACACATACATAAATGCTTGGAAGAGCACATAATAAGCACTTAATAAATGTCTTTATTTACTGACATACAAAAAAAGATTAGCAAGATACTCTTAAGTGACTGAAGCAACTGCAGAACATGTATATTCATTTTAAATATTAAAAAATCATGATGATAACAACATAATAAAGACTAAATGCATTAACACATACATAAATGCTTGGAAGAGCACATAATAAGCACTTAATAAATGTCTTTATTTACTGACATACAAAAAAAGATTAGCAAGATACTCTTAAGTGACTGAAGCAACTGCAGAACATGTATATTCATTTTAAATATTAAAAAACAGCAACATAAAATACATTTTCTAACAGTAAATATGTCCATATAGTTGCATAGCAAGTTAACTGAAAAGATACAGTTCATACTGATAATGGTGGTTGCTTTCAAAGACGATATTAGATTTGAAGAGGTTGGTTGACAGGTACCTCAGTCTTATTTGTAATGTTAAAAAATTTTTTTGTGTTAGATATTTTAGAAAAATCTACATATGACATGTAATTAAAATTAGCAAAGAAGAAAGAGAATACACTTAGTATATTTTCTTTTAGAGACATCTTAATTTCATTCTAATCTGATAGCTCTAGTGTTCTAGGACTCATGGATCGATAAACACAGCAGAAAAATACAGACAAGGTATGAAGCAGCTGACAATAATGCAGTTTTGAGTGGGTGGGACTTCACTTCAGAATACCTGCATTTTAAGGCTAGCTTCAGTATTGATTCACATTGGATCCTTTAAAAGAATTTAATGGATTTGATCACAATTTTAGCAGCTGTTATGAAAAATGTTCTGTGAAATTAGGATGTTATAGATCATATTATACAGAAACCAGTTCCCTACAGTAATGGTGTGAGTCATGCAGGTTTTCCACTAGATTGATGTTGTTTTTGACGTAAATGGAATGCTGCCCACAGACCAGACATCAGCGGAGGGAACTGGAGCAGCATAACAATGGGGTCTGCTCTGCGTCTTATGCGGATTGTTCTCCTCAAAAACACTCACACCTTATACCACCACCCTGCCTGGTTTGTGCTATTATCAGCCAAAATGCTGAGCTTAATGAGGAGCTTGGTGGCATCTTTAAACTCAAACAGTATATGCATATCATTCAGTAACTGCAAGTTCACAAAAGATGGGCCCACAGGGCTTTGGGTTGATACATATTGTATCAGAGGTGGGCTAATGTACTTCAGAGAGATGGTGTAAAATAGTCACCACGAGAGGAGACTTGGAGTTAGTCTTTCTTGAATAGAATCCAAAACAGAGGCTGTCACTAAATTGGGCAATTTATCTAATCGCTCTTCCCTCAGAATCCTCAGCTTCTAAACAGGCATGATGATAACAACATAATAAAGACTAAATGCATTAACACATATATAAATGCTTGGAAGAGCACATAATAAGCACTTAATAAATGTCTTTATTTACAGACATACAAAAAAAGATTAGCAAGATACTCTTAAGTGACTGAAGCAATTGCAGAACATGTATATTCATTTTAAATATTAAAAAAACAGCAACATAAAATACATTTTCTAACAGTAAATATGTCCATATAGTTGCATAGGAAGTGAACTGAAAAGATACACTTCATAGTGATAATGGTGGTTGCTTTCAAAGAAGATATTAGATTTGAAGAGGTTGGTCGACAGGTACCTCAGTCTTATTTGTAATGTTAAAAAAATTTTTTGTGTTAGATATTTTAGAAAAATCTATATATGACAAGTAATTAAAATTAGCAAAGAAGAGCACACATTTAGTATATTTTCTTTTAGAGACATCTTAATTTCATTCTAATCTGATAGCTCTAGTGTTCTAGGACTCAGATGTTGATATCAGCCCAGGATACCCAGTCAAAGTCCTGGTGACCATCAGCCTGCCCTGACATGAGAAGGCTGTCTTTCATCATATACATGGAGACTGTTTGCCTGCTTGGCCATTTTACTGCCAGATGATTTGGACTCAAGAAGACCCTACAGCTTAGCTTCCTTCCAGCTACTTCTCTGTTTTAGTGCTGTAGGGGAAGATGTACTGAATCAGATATGGTAATTTGAGGTCAAGTTATACAACTTCAGCTCACCTTATGATAGCACTTTGGTTGGGAACCCACCCATGGTCAACTCTCACTCTAAACTCTATTAATAGTTGATTTCTTTACAACCACCCAAGCCTGACAAATTTTATACCCCAGGTAGTATTCATGAAATTTTAGGAGGCTGACTTGATTTCTTACCCTTTTAGATCAATCAAAAGATTACTGTTTCCTAGTGTGGAGATTCCTTAAGAAATTGCAAATAGAACTGCCTTATGACCCAGCAATCCCACTGCTGGGCANGTTGATTTCTTTACAACCCAACCACCTGACAAATTTTATACCCCAGGTAGTATTCATGAAATTTTAGGAGGCTGACTTGATTTCTTAACCTTTTAGATCAATCAAAAGATTACTGTTTCCTAATTTTTAATTAGGTCCGACTTCATTGTTGTATATATGTTATTTGCTAATCTTTGAAAAATATTGAGGAATACTGTTTACCTCTTTATCAACAAATGCAATCTCAAAACTATCCATATGATCTTTGAAACATAATTTGGCTATTTGTTTTAATGCAGTGTTTTTCCAGTGCAGTCTGATAGTTAACTTAGCTTTCTTCAGTTTATGGACAATCTACATTCCTATTCTCAGAGTACAGAGAGGTCCATATTTTGCTGTCCATATCTTTTAAGACTGTACTTTCAGGGGTCATTTCTGTAGTTCATATCTCAGGAATGACTCTTTAGAAATGCCACTAGACTAGCCTACCCATAGAAGAAGTGGCTATAAGTCAGAAAAACAACAACAAAAAAACTATATGAGCTATCCTAAATTCCACCATATATCATCTCAAACACCTGTACAAGTTGCTTAATTCTGAGAATATAAGCAATTACAGAATTTAGATTTAGACAACAAGGCATTTCAATATCTTAGGACTCCTTCACTGTCAGGTGTCTTTAGACTTTGACAGAAAAGCTCTCCATTACTTAAAATTTGAATAAATGTTAAATCAAATCTGCAGTATATCATGAGAAATGCTGGGCTGGAGGAAGCACAAACTGGAATCAAGATTGCCGGGAGAAATATCAATAAACTCAGATATGCAGATGATACCACCCTTATGGCAGAAAGTGAAGAAGAACTAAAGAGCCTTTTGATGAAAGTGAAAGAGGAGAGTGAAAAAGTTGGCTTAAAGCTCAACATTCAGAAAATGAAGATCATAGCATCTGATCCCATCATTCATGGCAAATAGATGGGGAAACAGGGAAAACAGTGGCTGGCTTTATTTTTCTGGGCTCCAAAATCACTGTGGATGCTGACTGCAGCCATGAAATTAAAAGACGCTTGCTCCTTAGAAGCAAAGTTGTGACCAACCTAGACACCATATTAAAAAGCAGA
>SJYX01020371.1:292852-336935 GCA_006410675.1 Oreotragus oreotragus
GATCTTCCCCACCCAGGGATTGAACTAAGGTCTCTCGCATTGTAGGCAGACTCTTTACTGTCTGAACCACCACAGTGAGCCTGGGCAGATGGTTTAATTTCTTCACCTACAGTTTCTGATCTGTAAAATGGGATGACAGCAGTACTATTCTTAGGGTTGTTGTGAGAATTAAGTGAATTACTACGAGTAACTTAAAACACTGCCTGCCCTGTAGAACTATTGTATTGTTTCCCAGAAATATTTTTTTAAGTGACGTATAGTTGATTTACAATATTGTGTTAGAAAAGTATTGCTTGTTATCATTATTGCTGACTTTGCAAATGTTATCTTTTTCCATTAATAGAGTTTTTAATTTTTAAGATAAAACAAAACTGTTAATGGGTCACAGTGCTTACAGAATTAAGTATAAACTGTTCTTCATGCATCCAAAGCCTACTTTTACTCCAAAAATACCCTACGACACACCTTGAACGTAAAGACCCACCTTTAACATAAGGTTTCTGAATCAGGAAAAATTATTCTAATTTCACTCACTTTTTTCCCATCTTCAACCTCCCTCTCCATCTCTTAAAATGTTCATATTATCTATTTGTTTCATACCAAACCCATCCCTGGTGGCTCAGTAATTAAAGAATCCGCCTGCAATGCAGGAGACCTGGGTTTGATCCCTGAGGAGAAAGAAATGGCAACCCACTCCTGCATTCTTGCTTGGAGCAGTTCATGGACAGAGGAGTCATGGGGTTGTAAGAGTCGGACACGACTCAGCAACTAAACCAAGCAAAACCTTCCTTCTCCTGCCTCATCTGGAATACCTGGAGGCTCAGTAAGAGCATGCTGTTTAAGGGAGTTTTGGTTTTTTTTTTAGGGAATTTGATCAAACTACAACTACAACTCTTTCTGCTACCAGGATCTCTCTAACAAGCCTGTTCTCTGCTCTTTTTCTAATCCTGACTTGAACATCTGGGTGGCCACAGACATTTCTCATCACTCCAGGGCCTTTGGATACAAACTAGAGAACTCTTATATAGACCAGCATTACTCAGACACTAAGAAATTACAAACACGAAACATGGCAGCAGGACAAAACTGTCATTTTTCACATTCTGGAATTCATGTAAACTAGTACCTGCCAAGCATACTGGTGTAAACTAGAAGTGATTTAGAGAGTCTGCTGTGTGTCTTGGTGAAAAACAAAACAAAACAAAACAAAAACTTTTATACTTGCTTTATGTATTTTAAGAAAAAAGTATCAAACTGTATTAAATAATATGTTTGTATATATAATCTTCCAACCTTTTTTTTTTTTTTTTGCTACATGGTGCAGCTTGTGGGAAGCTTAGTTCCCAGACCAGGGATTGAACCCGGGACCCTCGTCAGTGAGCGTGCAGAGTCCTAACCACTGGACTGCCAGGAAATTCCCAATATGTCCACATTTTAATGAGATATTTCAGTAGACTTAGTTTATAGAAAAAGTCATATGTATGATGTTTGAATAGAAATTTAACTGTGGTAAATTTTTGCAGGATTTGAAAAATGGTTTTATCACTCTCAATATGTACAATAATTTAATAAGAGAGTCACACAATTAATCCATCCACAGTTGGGAAGCTTGTTCCTAAAAGAGGATGAGTTCTTGAGAACAAGTGACTGCCTACATGCTCTTTCTTTCCTCCTCTTGCTTTTCTGCCTCCTTCACCCTCTCTTTCCTTTTCTTTCACAATTTCATTCCAACACGGATTTTCACTGACCTGTAATTGATAATCCTTTTGCTTCACTGAGCTGACTCAGACCCAAAAAGATGCTAAACCACTCATTCTATCAATAAGACTCCAGTGCTTAGGAAACAAATCAGAGCTGGACAGTCTACATGAGGTGAGGAGACAAAGGCCTGCACGTCAAGGGTGAAAGCTAGCAGAACCGACCTCCACTGCTGTACCTATCCTGGTGCAAAAAGGTGTGTGCTTGGGGGTGGGGGTGGTAATTAAATGCCAAATGACCTGTGTTTGGTCCGCTGCTTTACTTCCTTTTCTAAACCTCAACGACTTCAGCGTTCCCTAGCAACAGAAGCAAAGGATCAATTTAGAAAAATGCTTTCCAGAGCATTCCTATCTAGCTACTGACCAAGCCATTTTAGTTTATGTGATCAAGCAATTGAAATTCAAGGAGATTTATCACTGACTGTCCTCGCCAGCAAAACTGGAAGAGGACCGTTTGATATGTATGCTACTAATGTCTGAGATGACTGATTCCACCTCTACCGCGCAAGCATGAATTGGTTTCAGGAAGAATTAGTAGTCTCTGCATTTCACCGTGAACCAACAGTGTTGCTAGGGAAACTGATAATTATGTGGCAAAATGGAGGGTGTAGAATAGAAGAAAAAGGGTTCTGAAGAAATGTAAGGTTTCGATCCAAATCAACATATTAACAATAAAGTATGTTGATCTTCTGTAGTCGTATAATTTAATAAATACTGTTAATTATATGTTTGACAAGATACTGATTTCTGAACTAAAAGAAATGGATCAGACATTGCAAAGTCACTGGTTACTGATAATATTTTGTGTATGGCACAGCAGGAATATATATTTATTATAATTTATATATAAATGTTTAGTTCTGAAAGTTACTGACATGATATAAACACCTGCTTATCCAGAAAATCTCACTGGAGACGCTGCAATCTGTGTGGCAGAGCATCAGAGAGTCACACAGCTCATGAGTGACCTCAGCTTCGCTGCACGTCACACCACTGCTGTGAGCGGTCAGTCCCTTCATGACAATGCTACCGCGGCACATTCTTTTATTTTCACTTTTTCTAACGTCCACTAGGTAGAAATTTTAAGAGATGAAACTGAAAATTTTATGTCTTCCTATGTACTCACCTTCATAAATTCTTAACACATTTTTAAATTTATAAATATACTACAAATATTAAAGCATCCACATTCTTTAGACACAATCCATGAACAGGTGCGTTAGGGGAAGAAAATATGTGATTCATTTATGGTTGGTATATGAACAAAGACCATTTGCTTTATTAATATTTTCATTATTAATAGAAAATGTTTCCAGTGTTTTGGTCTGATTTGGTCTTTGACAGGAAAGAATGAGACATATATACAAGGCATCAAGGTAAAAGCAGAAAACTATACAGAACTTCTTAACTCAATGAATTCTAAATGATGGAAGTGCGTAGTCAGCCTTCTGATGTTATGAAAAAGATCTTCATTCTAGGGATCAAAAAAATCATAATCCCTAAGTAGTGTAACTCACCCTAGATGGGACAAACTATCAGTTTAAGGCAGTTCATTAAGTGTATCAAGTTTATGTGGTTTAAAATTAGTATCTGGCTTGTCAAACTTGAAATTTTGTTGTTTTTTTACTTCAAAGATTTATTTTTTATAAAACAAGAGTGAAATGACAGGTTACTATTTTGATAAGCCCTTTCTTCTTTCCCAAAGCAGGAAAGCTTTTGCACCTTTTAAATCTCTGAGTAAAACAAAGAAGAATGTACGGCCAAATTGTATAGTCGTTAAAAATCATTTTTATGGTTAGGTTGAACAAACCTTGACTTAGGCCATCTTGACAAGATGTCTGCTTGATATCCAAGTTCTCCAAGGTATCTCCTTTGGAGACCTCACCAAGAGATGTCCTTCTCTCAAAGATGTTGTTGTTGTTGTTAACTTGAGTTCCATTTTGCTTTAGTAGCCTGAACACCTCAGCTTCCAAATCTCTAATCTAAGAGAGAGAGAAAAAAAAATACACTCATGAAACCATAAAGCAGCACTCTTCTCCAAGCACTAGGCAAAACTACCCTATTATTCTTTTTTAAAAAATTTTATTAAAATATAGTTGACTTACAACATTGTGTTAAATTCTGCTGTAGAGCAAAGTGACTCACTTTTACATATATATATATTCTTTTCCACTATGATTTATCATGGGCTTCCCTGGTGGCTCAGCTGGCAAAGAATCCACCTGCAATGCAGGAGACTCAGGTTTGATCCCTGGGTCAGGAAAATCCCATTGAGAATGAAATGGCAACCCAATCCAGTATTCTTGCCTGGCAAATCCCATGGAGAGAGGAAGCTGGTGGGCTACAGTGTATGGGGTCACAAAGATAAATTCCATGATTTACCTTTTTGTCATATTCTATGATTTATCACAGAACATTGAGCAGAGCTCCCTGTGCTAGACAGTAAGACCTCGCTGCTTATCCAACCTATGCATATAGTCTGCATCTGCTAATCCCAAACTCCCAGCCTTTTCATCACCTCCCCTTAGCAACCACCAGCCTATTCTCTATGTCTGTGAGTCTTTTTTAATTTCATATATATTTCATTTTGGTAGTACTTTAGATTCCACATATAAGTGATATATGTTTTTTGTCTTTGTCTTTCTGACTTATTTTGCTTAGTATGAGACTCTCTGGGTCCATCCATGTTGCTGTGAATGGCATCATTTCATTCTTTTTAGTGGCTGAGTACTATTCCATTGGGCACCATATCTTCTTTATCCACTCATCTATTGACAGACATTTAGGTTGTCTCCACGTCTTAGCTGTCTGTAGTGAATCATTCTGACATGAACATAGGGGTGCGTGTAGCTTTTAGAGTTAAGTTTTGTCTGACTATTCTATCATCCAGTGGCTCTGTGCACGTGACTCACCCGCACTTGCAAGCCTTGAACTTCCACGAGATGAGCTTTTTCCAAATCTTCTATTTTCTTTCTTTCTGCTTCCTGTCTTTTGATGAAATCAAGTTCTCTTAAGGAGAAAATAACAGATCTCAGTGCATCAAATACTCAATAAATGAGGAAATATAAAAATTCTTATCTGAAGTAATGAGCCACACAGTGAGATAAGTAATTAGACAGCTATTTAAATAAATAAAACTCACAGAGAAAAGGTATCTAGTGATGAAAGCAAATTAAATGTTTTAAAGATATACAAGGTAAATAAAAATGCTTTGATTCTGCTTACTGAGATTTTCATTTGTAGCTCGTGATTCTGGAGCACCTGTTCATACTTGTATAGAAGCTACTGAACTAACGACCCACTTTGGTAATTTAGTGGAGATAATAACATGTTCAGTAAAAATAATTTCACATTTATAAAGTCATTTACCTACTAAACTGATGGAATGGATGGTAAGAGTTTTAAAAAGATAATTATTATAAGATTGCTTCTTAGAAATGACAACAGGCTGAATGGGCCACAAACACAGAGGGGAAGCTGTCACTACACATCTGAGGATATCATGAGGACAAGGAGAAATATCAAATGTGGTAGAATTTATTATAAAATTATTACATGAAGTAAGAGTTAGGAATACTTTTAATAAGAATTAAAATAGAGATGTATTGAATTCACAGTTGTAAGAATAACTGCTTCCTTTTTAAGATACTTTTATAGCAATACCTTTTAAACATTAAAACCATTATTTCTATGATAAGAAATAACAGATACCATGAATCTTACATATGTGCTTAGCTTTTAAGGCTTGACACGCAAGACCGGAAGGGATACTGGAGTTGCTTTCTAAGTAACTGATGAAAAAATATGGTAAGAATCTTCCTGGTCTCCTTGAAATTACACTAAGATCCAACAGATGGAAGCAAAGCAGCATCAGCTTGAAAATAGGTGTTGAAATTTAAAAGCCAAGTCTGGTGATGGTTTCTCACTGCAGTGAACCGAGGCCCTTGTGATTCTCTCACAAGGAAAGGAAAGTAACAGGGCAAGGGGTCTTGTCAGTCAATATTTCCACTATCCGTAGTGGGAAAATTCGGAAGTTAACTGATTCTAAGAACAGAAACAGAAGGCCCCAGTTGCTGCTTTGTACCCACTATATCCAACAGTCATTTTGCATGCCTTCAACTTGGCTTCTTGCTTCTAAATTACATACGTTTCAAAAGGACAGAGGTTCAAATGCTTTAACAGTTACAATAAATGATTAACCAACAGCAAAAACAAGAACAAAATAGGAGGTTGCCAAAAAATTACAGAAGAAACAAAATATAATCGCACACGAAACACTGACGTTAGAGATTTCTAAAACTTAATGTCTATTTATTATTTTCAGTATGCTCCTTAAAGGTCATCTTTTCTTTTCCACTAGATACTACAAAATTACTGGATACAAGACTTCTTTAGATGCACACAAAAATCATCACACCATTAGGAGCTGCTTACTTTTGTTGAAAATCCTTGATCAATTTCTTTGCCTTGTTGTACTTCTTTTCCAAGGCCTGATACTGGCTTTGAGTCTCTTTGAGGTGCTCGTTCACTGTGTGGCATAACGTTTGAGCCTCAATCCAGTAGCTCTCCAACTTCATCATTCTTTCTTTATTCTCCTCTATATTCTGTTGAAGTTGGGTTTTTTCTAGTTCCCACCTCACTTTCTCATTTTCTGCAGCTTGCAGCTGGACAAAGCAAATGTCAAAGCAAGGATATTTCTGGGTACTTTTGCAGCAAAAATCTCTCATACTTTTATAGCATATTTTAGAATAAATTCCATCATTACATATACTCAATCATGAAACACACTGAAATGAGAAGAGCAAGTATGATTTTCATTATTATAGAGATTATAAAATGGAAGCTTTAAAAAGTGAAATGGTTGTCCAAGGTCACATATCTGATAAATGATAAAACATGGATCTGTTTCCAACTCCCAGGATCTTTCCAGCGTACCATGCAGTGCATGAAATTCTCCGAGCAGTAAAAACTGTTTTAGAATTTGACTGATTCTATCCAATGAACTTCAACATGCTTTCTTTTAGAGTTGTTTTCAAAACATATAATTATATGTAAAATGTTAACTAAGAAAGGAGTTGGGAGATGGCAAGCTGGGAAGGAGAGGGGCAGAGCACAGTACGGCCAATGATTAAGAGGTGGACCCTGGAGTCATATAGTTTAGATTTGAATTCAAGCTCTGCCAACACTGGTCTTTAAACCTTGGACAACTAAAGTCTTCTAAGACTAAATTGTTATATTTAAAAGAGAACTGTGATATATCACATCAGCATGCTTGGAAAAGCTCCTTGGGGATAATAATCTGATAAAAGTTATTTTTACTTTGTCTTAATCCCTTTTGACGATATTATCACAAACTTTATTTCAACTGACTCATGAAAATAGTCTGTAGCTCATTATTTTGCTGACATTGTTCTGAGTTTCTAGAGCCTGATAAGTGCCAATTTGCATAAAAGTACAAGTGACAGTGTAAGTAAAAATATAAATTATTCCTGAACTAATTTAAGTCTCTCTGATGGAAAAGAAAGGCAGCGTCCTCTGGTTTCTGCTTTCAGGAAAGTTTAGGAACAGATAAGACCCTGGTCCAAATCCCTCATTTCTATGGAAAGTCAAGACTGATCTCTCAGGTAAGGGATCAAAGGTCATTTATTCACAATAAGCATCTAACCTTTACACTAGTGCTGCATCCATTTCACATGCCTCTGTTATAGTTTAAAAGGATGCAGAGTCATTGTAAGCTATTAATATCAATTTTCAAACTCTAAAACATTCCAAAATCACACAGCATTCGGCAAATGGAAATATACATGTGTTTTTATATGTATTTTAAACTAAGTACATTGGCAAAACAGATTGCAAAGTAAAAAAGTAGTCAAAAACATTTCAAAAGTAGGAATTCTATTATCAACATGGATATAAAGAATAACAGTAAAGCAAGTTAATCTGTAGATATTAGCATAGGTAATAGAATGTTGGCACAGCCAATATAATTTTGAAAAAAATATAAAATACTCATTTATAGATTTTTCTAAATTAAATACCTAACACATACGCCTTGAAAAAGCATTGCAATCAGAGGGCAATCTTTTTCCCCCAACTGTAACCAACAATTAAAAATCTTCTATTCTTCCATTCTATGCCAAGAAACAATAGCAATTTAAAACAGGACTGGGTTTTTACCTGTACCTTTTATTAACCAGTGTTTTGTGTTCAAGTTGTTTATTTACCAATCTCTACTAATTTAAAAATTATTATTCATAGAGCTTGGCTGAAACCATGAATGATGTATAGACATGTTTTGACTAAAGAACTACATAAGAAACAATAGCAATTTAAAACAGGACTGGGTTTTTACCTGTACCTTTTATTAACCAGTGTTTTGTGTTCAAGTTGTTTATTTACCAATCTCTACTAATTTAAAAATTATTATTCATAGAGCTTGGCTGAAACCATGAATGATGTATAGACATGTTTTGACTAAAGAACTACAGAGTTATTAGCTGAAAATACCATTTACCCAAAATAGCCTTGCTAATTTATCTCCATTTAAAACACATGGAAAAAAAAAAAACAAGTGTATGTAATGTGAACAGGGAAACAGACTGTTAGTGGTGTGGGAGGAATTATGTCTCAATTATTAGAAGGTCATTAAAAAAATGTAACTGTGTTTTTAAAGTAATTCGAAAGATATTTAAAAATCTTTGAGACTACATATTTGATAAAACTAGACACAGTTCAAGAAACTGAAACTTACCTTATAATTTACCAATTAAAAATGCCTTTTTGAATTTTGCATTATTTCATATAAAAACTAAAAATACATACTCCTTTTATCAAGACCTGTTTTTTCCCACAAATCTGAATGGCATGAACTAAATTTGTCTAAAGATTTCTGGTAGTGTCTGAAACCTAAAATAAATTATTCATATGTTAATTAAACTTCATATTTAATTACTATAAATTTGAATTTTTCTTTATGAAACCTAATTAATGTGCTATCTTAATAAAAATACATTATTTCTGGTAAGCTAAGAATACAGTATAACAGCTTGTGCTTAAGGATAAGTGGTCAAAATGTAGTTTGAATGCTTGAACTATTATAAACATTTACTTTTTGAGAAAGTTCAGAGGGAATTGGCCACATAGGTGCAAATATGTAAATATGTTATTTTAAATACTGTGCTATTTTCACTGAGAGGTGCTGACCCCCTAAGGGTGTGCACTATTAGGTTTTTCCACTAACAGTGGGAACGAATTTCTCACATTCGTGTTCTTTTAAATGTACAGAAACAAAGCATTTAGTGCTTGGGCTGAATTTATTCATAGCATTTGAAGTTTAGAAAGTACAATTCAAACACCATGTATTGGTGCTTACCTTGGTCTTCAATTTTTGAATCTCTGCTTCTGTAACTGCATGTTTGATTTGCAACTGAAAATGGAGAAGAAAGGAAAAAAATCTGAACTAAGCGTATCTATATTTTTCTACATTTTTAAAGCCTTAGCAGCTGGCAGAATACCTTATTATATAGCTGAAGGGCTAGAAAAGTGCTGCAGTGCAGCAGGTTGTAAATTAAAATGTCTAGTGTGTAAAATGACTCTCTAGGTGCGAACTAATTAGACACAGGGTTTATGGTCCACACTCCCTAACACCAGATTAGGTTATGAATTTAATTGCTCAGGGACCGAAGAGAAGGAAACACATTTTCCTGCCCTCCTTGGAGCTCTTCCTTTGTGATTTGCGTGTCAAGGAATTGTTTCCGTGCAGTCTTGAGGACTGAACAGCTTCAGCAGGCAGACGGCCACTGGGAAGCTTCGCTTCCAAACCTGGATGGAAGGCGGCGCTCCGGTTCCGCGAGTCGCGCGCATTTTAGCTTAGCAGCTCTTTCACAGCTCGGGCTGCGGCTGCAGAGTGAAGAGGACGATGCAGGTCGGCGACAAGATGTGTAATTTCTTTTGTACATTGCAGGTAAAAGTACAGATCTAGATGTCTGTCCTTTAAGTCATTTACTCATATTGAGGGCCTGGACCCTCCAAAGCTTCAGCTACGGTTGATTCTCTCTAGAGCCACCATTTAGATTTGTTTTGCTTCTCCCTTCCCCCCACTTTGCTTTCTTTGTAAAGGAAGAAAAACGAAGGAAACAATCATCCTTTAAGGAATTAAAAAAAAAAAAATTATGGAAAGCAATTTTTAGGTTGGAAATCACTTTTCTAAAATGCTTGGAGTCAGATGTTTTTGGAATTCAGAGTTCTTCCAATTTCAGAAATTTAGTAAGATTGCATTTTCCATAAATTGCTGACTGCCCACAGCAGGGTCTGTGGAGGCGCTCTATAATCAAAGACATGAATATCTTTGCCACCAAACATGTGAATATTGTGACTGAGTGAGGTACATAAAGACTGTAAATAGTCGCCTGTCAGTGTTGGTCAGATTTACTATTTCTAAAATGCTTGGAGTCAGATGTTTTTGGAATTCAGAGTTCTTCCAATTTCAGAAATTTAGTAAGATGCATTTTCCATAAATTGCTGACTGCCCACAGCGGGGTCTGTGGAGGCGCTCTATAATCAAATACATGAATATCTTTGCCACCAAACATGTGAATATTGTGACTAAGTGAGGTACATAAAGACTGTAAATAGTCGCCTGTCAGTGTTGGTCAGATTTACTGCCGTCTACCACAAAATTATTTTAAAATAGTCTTTTCAGAGCATTTTGAATTTAGGATTGTACAGAGGAACTGTAATCTTCCCATATTACTGTAATCAAATAAGTCTAAGGTTTTCTTATCAGAAAGATAGCTAATGAAAGGACAGAAATGTGAACCTTTGGAGATCACACCACCTCATAAACCTCAGCCTTCTCTCTCTGGTTTGTAATCTTAATTTCCTTGGTTTTTGCCTGACCACTAGGGGCGCACAGGAAGGATGAAGAGGGAAAGAAGTTAGAACCCAGGGTTCCATGCTGATGAGTAAGAGCCCAGAAACGGAGAGTCCCAAGTTCCTTAGAAGATGCCCCCTCCGTGATGCCTGCAGGGCTCACTCGAGGTTGACGTTTCTGTGGGCTACAAAGCTACATCTCTGCTCCTGCTCCTGTGGGGTGATCTGATTCTGCCCTGCTCACTCATTTTACCGCCCGGCTTTCGGGCGTGGTCGCTCTTGCAGTCTTGCCTGCGCGGCTGTGGCTCCTTTCACCCTCACCATTGCCAGGGGCTTCTGCACTCCACAGTCTCGAGTGGGAAGTACTCTTAGTCAGCCAAGACTAAGAAAGGATGATTGGAAGGACTAAAATATGATTACTCCAACTCTGCTTCTTAGTTAAAAGCCCTAAATGCTATAAAATGTTGCACCTGAAATAAAACCAGCTCCTCTAGTTCTAGTTGAAGAGTGGCAAGAAATCAAGACCAGATTTTATGATGAATGCCGCAACTATCAGGAAGTGCCGTAATTTATTTTCTCAGCAGTTAACTCCCTGTAGGGTAACCAATTATATTGCAATACAATGTGTTAGGACTTTGGATTTTCTTTGTTCAAATCGCCATGTTCTGTAGCAAGCTACAGCTCTGGGCCCGTTTCCAATATGAAAAATGAGAGGGCTGGATGGGAAGAACACCACAGCCTCTGCAAGTACTACAGGTGTGACTTTTTACAAAATGAAGACCCTGGAGATGATCGTCATGGTTGCAGAGTGGAGAAACTCTTATCCGACGCCAGCATTTTCATTCCTAGGAACATATACACTGGATTAATCAAGTGACGTGTGGGACAAACCAAGCGGAAACTGTGAAGCAGCCAGGCTGATTTTCAGTTATCCTACCCCTCCCATTTAACCGGAACAGATGACAGAAGAGAGCTGAACTCATAAAGCAGTGAGGCAAGAACACCGATAACAGCTCAGAGTGTTGCTCGGTACAGCCCAGTCCTTTAGCTATAGGAAAGCAGAATGAAGTCTGTAAATTCAGATGTGATTCAGAAGTTGGACAAAAGTTTCAGTGCAAGGCTTCCCTAATATTCATACAGCCTAAGATGATGTAATTGTTATGTAATTATTTTAATCCTGCATGCACCTTAACAGAATGTCTAGAAATCCACCACTATTAAAAGGAAAAGCATTAAAAATAAACTAACTGAACTTTTTCATTTTATATAGGAAGAAACTGTGTTTCAGTACCTTAAGTTGCAGAGCTGCTGCTGCTGCTGCTAAGTCGCTTCAGTCATGTCCAACTCTGTGTGACCCCATAGACGCCAGCCCACCAGGCTCCCCCGTCCCTGGGATTCTCCAAGCAAGAATACTGGAGTGGGTTGCCGTTTCCTTCTCCAATGCATGAAATGAAAAGTGACAGTGAAGTCGCTCAGTTGTGTCCGACTCTTAGCGACCCCGTGGACTGCAGCCCACCAGGCTCCTCCGTCCATGGGATTTTCCAGGCAAGAGTACTGGAGTGGGGTGCCATTAAGTATCAAAGCCAGGTTTTATAAATTCCAGTCCACAGTCCTTTCCACTAACCCCAAATTTCTTACATTTGTAGCATCCTTTACCTTTTGTTTGTTATCTCCTCCTTCCTCACTGCAAATGGATCTGTGAGGGAGGTAGGACAGGCACTGTTAACTTCACTGTTCAGACAGGGAAAGAGGCTCAGAGAAGTTACACAGGCCCTTCAAGTTTCCAGCAGAAGCAGGTGGTGGGGAGAAAATTATCGCAGGTCTGACTGCACCTACTCCATCCCTCACTTCTGCACCTC
The DNA here is from genome assembly GCA_006410675.1 of Oreotragus oreotragus. NCBI lineage: Eukaryota > Metazoa > Chordata > Mammalia > Artiodactyla > Bovidae > Oreotragus > Oreotragus oreotragus. The sequence goes on from SJYX01020371.1 coordinate 305,340, forward strand.
CTCTGAACCAGCTTTGGGACACACTTTTCATTTGATCATCACGAAACCCTGCAGTGGTGGTGAAGAAATTATCCCAGGTCTGACCCCACCTACTCCGTCCCTCCCTTCCTCTGTACCTCATCGGAACCAGCTTTGGACACACTGTTCATCTGACCATCATGGAAACGCTGAGGCGTGTGTGCTCACTGTCACCTCTCAGGTAAGAAAATAAGACCCCACCTAGAAACCACGAGTCACTTCTGGGGTCCAGGTATTCTCATACCACATACAACATGGTGTTCCATCATTTGCTTTTAGTCACTGAACTTAGAAATTTCTCAGGCATGATTCAACCTGCATTTACTGAATGAGACCATGTGCCAGACACTGGGCTCGGCACAGGATACATGAGTACTACACCGAATCTACCTTTGAAACACTTACTTCGAGGAGATTAATAAATACTACCTCCTGAAAGAAGTTTCCAGATGCATGAGAAAAACTCAGCAACTTCAGATGACCTGTGGCTTTGGCCTGTGTGTCATATCTCCAAATTTGGACCCTTGCCTCCCAGACAAAGTGGGCACAGTGCGGGGCTGGGATACCTCCGTTTCCTGAGGAAGAGGAAGCTGCTTTTCAAAGAGGCACAGTGACTTGACAAAAGAAGCACAGTGCGTACAAAATTGAACTTTCTTATTCTAAAGCAGTTCTCCTTCCATATCTAATAGCCTTTCCAAAGTACAGCTATAAGGGTTTGCAGACAACAGCTGGCTGCAGGGAGCAGGCTCTACATAACGGCTTAATAGATACAGAACCTGAAATACCTTTTGGAACTTTTGGGCTTCAGAGAATATAGGTTTGGAGAGACGATTTGGGAAGAGAGGATATAAAGAAAAAAAAAGTTAAGGACTGCAGGTCAATGTCTATAAGGCCAATCTCTTTCATCTTTTCTGTCCTCTTGAACATCAATGCCATCGATATCCACCCCAGGATTACAGTACAAATAAACACATGCACTCTTACAAAGAACAGCAGCTCTCATGTAACATTCTGCAGGTGTACCTGCTGTGTTCATTTTCTGTTTATTTCTTTCAAAAAGATGAATACAGAACATGTACTCATATCACTGAATCAATATATCCAAATATAACTGCAGGGGAAACAAACATTTTTATGCATAAACATGGTAAGACAGAACTTCTGCATTCTTTACTTATCTTGTACAGGCACGTAAATCACTTCTTCTCTAAAAAGGAAATATGTTATCTTTGCAGGAAATATTTTAAGAGCTCTCTAGTACTGGAGATTTTACATTCTCTGTTCTTATTTTGGTGGTGGTGGGGTGTGTGCTCAGTCCGACTCTTTGTGACCCCATGAACTGTAGCCCGCCAGGCTCCTCTGTCCACGGGATTCTTAGGCAAGAATACTGGAGTGGGTTGCCATTTTCTACTCCAGGGGATCCTCCTGACCTATGTCTCCCAACCCGTGTCTCCCAAGTCTCCTGCATTAGCAGGCTGATTCTTTACAACTAAGCCACCTAGGACGCTCATTCTTACAAGGGCAAAATAATAACTGATATTTGCATACAACTTTATGAAGTGGTTTCAGCACTGAAATCAGAATTTTTACAATTATATCTGTGATCATGTGATTGCAGTCTGTCTTAAGTTCAGCATAAGTTCTACAAAAGAAGAAATCAGGGCTGTTCTTGCCTATATTTTGGTGCCATTAAAATTAACCTTTGCTATATTTCTTTACCATTTCTGCTCAAAGGTTTATAAATGGTACCTATCTTTACATTAACCAAAGTGTTCTTCTCATGAAATAGACTATGCAAAACTAGTTGAAACCACCTGATTGAATGCTGTCATAACCTAATTTGAATGGCAACACTAATTGCAGTATATGCAGCATAGAGTGACAGTCTACCAAGGCACTAAGTGACTCATAAACTGGTTATTCATGGTGATGGTGCTAGATGTAGGTGACAGCCTATAATTACAGTTCCTTTTAAAATAAATGTCTGTTTATTATTAAGTATGTAACAATTTTCTACCTTCTTGACATATTAATGGACAGTTCCATAAAGGTAACTTTATTATCTAATGCATTAATAACTTTTTCTAAATTACTTTTCATAGATTTTCTATGACTTAAGTAGGCAAAATAACATATTTTTTAGACTCCATTTAGACTCCAGCAGTTTCTGATTCAGCCTCTTCCTACTTTCCACTACATTTCCAGTGAAATCATATTAGAAAAGAAAAATTCACAACCAAACTGATACTGAAACTAAAAACAACTGTTACTAGAATGTGAGTCATGAAGCTGAATTGAGAAAAATCTATACAAGCTTCACTATCTTCACTCCAAAGACAGGGAGGTACCTTGCGCCTCTCTCACTAACAGCGTGAGACACCAAGTTTATCAATGAAGAAGAAGGCAAACTCTACTGTCTCTCCTGGAGCATCTTCACACCAGGCTCTCTCACTCTCCTCCTCCTGTGTTCATTCAGAAAGCAATTGCTACATGAGAAAAAGAATTCAGGAAGGTGGAGGACAGCGGCACGTTGCATACTTACAGCTCCAGACTCCAAAGTGCAGCAATATAGACAGGGGCAGTCCCAGGAAGTGCTTTGAGAGCGAGGAACAACTTTTCTTTCTTTAACTTACAGAGCTGCATGGCGAGCTCTGGACATCGCATATTACTACAGAGAACTGCTTTAGATGAGGGGCTGCCAGAAAGCAGCAGCCAGGCTGGAAACTAGGCACACAGACATGTCCTCCTGACAGAGGTCCAGAAACGGGATTTGTGGTTTCAAAACGTGAAAAATTCCTCCTTAACATTGGATACAAAAATGGGTTTTGCCTCATTCGAGATAAATAGATGAGAAAAAGGCAAAACTATGCCTATTACTAAATTCTTCAGATCAGGGAAAAGAGAATATCAACTTGAAAATTCAAATAAGTAAACCTGTGAAAATAATGTATCCCATAAACAAAAAGATATTTTAAGGTAACTCTATGGAATACCAGGATGAAGAGAAAGTAAAGAAGCATGAAAAATGAATGGAGAACATGGACACTAAAATGTATTACAAGAATTAAGTTGTTTTAGAAGTGCTAAAAAAGCATACATAAAGTTGAAGTCAAAAGCATTCTTAATGCTACAGAGAGCTGAAACACTGATATGAGAGGACACATTTGAGGACAATCTCAGGCATGGGCAAAAACAGAGAAAAGAAAGGCAGAAAGGTAATACTAACTAGAGCTAATCAATGAATATAGTAAAGTTGCAGGATATAAAATCAACACACAGAAATCCCTTGCATTCCTATACACTAATAATGAGAAAATAGAAAACGAAATTAAGGAAACAATTCCATTCACCATTGCAACAAAAAGAACAAAATACTTAGGAATATATCTACCTAAAGAAACTAAAGACCTATATATAGAAAACTATAAAACACTGATGAAAGAAATCAAAGAGGACACTAATAGATGGAGAAATATACCATGTTCATGGATTGGAAGAATCAATATAGTGAAAATGAATATATTACCCAAAGCAATCTACAGATTCAATGCAATCCCTATCAAGCTACCAGCGGTATTTTTCACAGAACTAGAACAAATAATTTCAAGATTTGTATGGAAATACAAAAAACCTCGAATAGCCAAAGCAATTTTGAGAAAGAAGAATGGAACTGGAGGAATCAACTTACCTGACTTCAGGCTCTACTACAAAGCCACAGTCATCAAGACAGTGTGGTACTGGCACAAAGACAGAAATATAGATCAATGGAACAAAATAGAAAGCCCAGAGATAAATCCACACACATATGGACACCTTATCTTTGACAAAGGAGGCAAGAATATACAATGGAGTAAAGACAATCTCTTTAACAAGTGGTGCTGGGAAAACTGGTCAACCACTTGTAAAAGAATGAAACTAGATCACTTTCTAACACCACACACAAAAATAAACTCAAAATGGATTAAAGATCTAAATGTAAGACCAGAAACTATAAAACTCCTAGAGGAGAACATAGGCAAAACACTCTCCGACATAAATCACAGCAGGATCCTCAATGATCCGCCTCCCAGAATACTGGAAATAAAAGCAAATATAAACAAATGGGATCTAATTAAAATTAAAAGCTTCTGCACAACAAAGGAAACTATAAGCAAGGTGAAAAGACAACCCTCTGAATGGGAGAAAATAATAGCAAATGAAGCAACTGACAAACAACTAATCTCAAAAATATACAAGCAACTTATACAGCTCAATTCCAGAAAAATAAACGACCCAATCAAAAAATGGGCCAAAGAACTAAATAGACATTTCTCCAAAGAAGACATACGGATGGCTAACAAACACATGAAAAGATGCTCAACGTCACTCATTATCAGAGAAATGCAAATCAAGACCACAATGAGATACCACTTCACACCAGTCAGAATGGCTGCGATCCAAAAGTCTGCAAGCAATAAATGCTGGAGAGGGTGTGGAGAAAAGGGAACCCTTTTACACTGTTGGTGGGAATGCAAACTAGTACAGCCACTATGGAGAACAGTGTGGAGATTCCTTAAGAAATTGCAAATAGAACTGCCTTATGACCCAGCAATCCCACTGCTGGGCATACACACCGAGGAAACCAGAATAGAAAGAGACACATGTACCCCAATGTTCATTGCAGCACTGTTTATAATAGCCAGGACATGGAAACAACCTAGATGTCCATCAGCGGATGAATGGATAAGAAAGCTGTGGTATATATACACAATGGAGTATTACTCAGCCATTAAAAAGAATACATTTGAATCAGTTCTAATAAGATGGATGAAACTGGAACCAATTATACAGAGTGAAGTAAGCCAGAAAGAAAAACACCAATACAGTATACTAACACATATATATGGAATTTAGAAAGATGGTAATGAGGACCCTGTATGCAAGACAGCAAAAGAGATACAGATGTGTAGAGCGGACTTTTGGACTCTGAGGGAGAGGGAGAGGGAGAGGGAGAGGGTGGGATGATTTGGGAGAATAGCATTGAAATATGTATACTATCATGTAAGAAATGAATTGCCAGTCTATGTTCAATGCAGGATGCAGGATGCTTGGAGCTGGTGTATGGGGATGATCCAGAGGGATGATGTGGGGTGGGAGGTGGGAGGGGTGTTCATGTTTGGGAGTTCGTGTACACCCGTGGCAGATTCATGTCAATGTATGCCAAAATCAATAGAGTACTGTAAAGTAAAATAAAGCAAAATGGAAGCTCTAAAAATTAATAAATAAATAAATAAAAATAAAATGTATATTAGAGACACAGGGCTAAAGGGGGCATTTTATAAAAGAAGGTGGAAAAGAACTAGAAAGTGTATTAAAATCAGCAAATAGTTAAAAAAAAAAGGTAATACTAAAGACAGTGTTCCTAAAGAAGCAGAAACTGAAAAAAAAATTAAAACCTGAAGAAAATATTCACAGACCAAAATGAAAACATAAACACAAACACAGAACAGGAAAACAGATCAGGAAAAAATGAAAGGAGACTACTTTAAGAAACTGTGATAAAAAATTTAAAGTACAAAGTTATTAAAGCAATACAAGTATCCAAATGGCTGTTGTCATTAGATTTTTTCTTTTACAGTATGCAGTGCTCGTTCAAAAAAAATTAGCTTGCGCAACAACACTTTTTAGGGGAAAGGGTGGTGAATTAAAATGTTAAAACCAGCTAGTCATTATTCTTGTGTCGATATTAGAAGGGAGGAGAGGTGGATGAATGTATGTGAAGGCTATTATTTTGTTAAATGGTAAAGACATGGCTGCTGGTCTGCCTTTCATGTTGCTGGGTGAAAATATTCTAAGATGGAGTCAAAGCTACTTAAGAGTAGCTGGTAGAGAAGAAGAGCGGATGAAAAAGTGATATATCTAACAGCAAGCAGGTGAAAAGGTAAAACAAAAAGCAGCACGGAAATTATGAAATCAGGTGGTAGATGTAAGTTCTACTTTAAAATAATTAAATATAAATGGGGTAAACTGACCAATTAACTGACAGAGACTCCTACAGTAGTTTAACAATAAGATTTAGGAATATGTTGACTAAAGGAAACACAGTTGTGAAAATGAAATAGAATGGTTGAAAATAAAGAGATGGAAGAAATAGATACTCTGCAGCAAATATGAACCCAAAGAAAGGCAGTGCTGAACTTTTACAAACAAAACAGAATTTGTAGTAAAATGTGTCATTAGAAAAGAAGAGAGATGTTACAATAAATTGAAAAGTTATAATAATCCTGAACCCATATGTTCAGTTCAGTTCAGTCACTCAGTCATGTCCCACTCTTTCTGACCCCATGAATCGCAGCACACCAGGCCTCCCTGCTGCTGCTGCTGCTAAGTCACTTCAGTCGTGTCCGACTCTGTGTGACCCCATAGACAACATCCCACCAGGCTCCCCGATCCCTGGGATTCTCCAGGCAAGAATACTGGAGTGGGTTGCCATGTCCTTCTCCAATGCATGAAAGAGAAAAGTGAAAGTGAAGTCGCTCAGTCTGTCCGACTGTTAGTGACCCCATGGACTGCAGCCCACCAGGCTACTCCGTCCATTGGATTTTCCAGGCAAGAGTACTGGGGTGGGGTGCCAGTACTGGGGTGGCCTGCCTTCCCCGCCAGGCCTCCCTGTCCATCACCAATTCCCGGAGCTCACTCAAACTCAGGTCCACCAAGTCGGTGATGCCATCCAGCCATCTCATCCTCTGTCGTCCCCTTCTCCTCCAGCCCCCAATCCCTCCCAGCATCAGAGTCTTTTCCAGTGAGTCAACTCTTCGCATCGGTGGCCAAAGTACTGGAGTTTCAGCTTTAGCATCAGTCCTTCCAAAGAACACCCAGGGCTGATCTCCTTCAGAATGGACCGGTTGGATCTCCTTGCAGTCCAAGGGACTCTCAAGAGTCTTCTCCAACACCACAGTTCAAAAGCATCAATTCTTCAGCACTCAGCTTTCTTCACAGTCCAACTCTCACATCCATACATGACCACTGGAAAAACCATAGCCTTGACTAGACGGACCTTTGCTGGCAAAGTAATGTCTCTGTTTTTCAATATGCTGTCTACGTTGGTCATAACTTTTCTTCCAAGGAATAAGCGTCTTTTAATTTCATGGCTGCAATCAACATCTGCAGTGATTTTGGAGTCCCCAAAAATAAAGTCTGACACTGTTTCCACTGTTTCCTCATCTATTTCCCATGAATGATTGGACCAGATGCTATGATCTTCGTTTTCTGAATGTTGAGCTTTAAGCCAACTTTTTCACTCTCCTCTTTCATCAAGAGGCTTTTTAGTTCCTCTTCACTTTCTGCCATAAGGGTGGTGTCATCCGCATATCTGAGGTTATTGATATTTCTCCCAGCAGTCTTGATTCCAGCTTGTGCTTCTTCCAGTCCAGCGTTTCTCATGATATACTCTGCATAGAAGTTAAATAAGCAGGGTGACAATATACAGCCTTGACGTACTCCTTTTCCTATTTGGAACCAGTCTGTTGTTCCTAGTCCAGTTCTAACTGTTGCTTCCTGACCTGCATACAGGTTTCTCAAGAGGCAGGTCAGGTGGTCTGGTATTTCCATCTCTTAAAGAATTTTCCACAGTTTATTGTGATCCACACAGTCAAAGGCTTTGGCATAGTCAATAAAGCAGAAATAGATGTTTTTCTGGAACTCTCTTGCTTTTTTCATGATCCAGCAGATGTTGGCAATTTGATCTCTGGTTCCTCTGCCTTTTCTGAAACCAGCTCGAGCATCTGGAAGCTCATGGTTCACGTACTGCTGAAGCCTGGCTTGGAGAATTTTGAGCATTACTTTACTAGCGTGTGAGATGAATCCAATTGTGCGGTAGTCTGAGCATTCTTTGGCATTGCCTTTAAATATATAAAACTGCAACTGCTATAATTATAAGAAGAAAGAAGCTGTAGCTGATGATCTTAACTTATACTTTTCAGAATTGGTACATCAAACCACAAAGTCTAAGCCATGCTACAGAGAAGACATTTGTATGTTTGTATTATTAATCTTATATGTAATGTTTACATACATAAGGAATATTTAAATATGACTATTTATGAATTAAGCTACAAAAGTCTTGAAAATTCAAAATAGCTGCTATACAGAATATGTTTTCTGAATAGTGTCATAAAATTAGAACTCAATAACAAAAGGATAGCAAAATAAAGTAGATAGGTGTGGAAAGCAGAATATACCAGTAAATAATTCTTGTGTTAAAGAGAAAAGTTACATATAGCTAAAGCAATATTCAGGAAAAAAAATTATAGCTTTAAATAGACTTATCAAAATAAAAGAGTTATCAGAAAAATAAATGTATTGAATGTAACTGATAAATACCAAAATATAAAACAGGAAAAAAATAAAGATATTGGTGAGAAAAAATAAAGATATTGGTAGGAAAAAAAATAAGTATTTTTAAATTTAAAAATAAAAAATGGAAATGTAAAGCTAACTTGACAGATAAATTCTAGAAAAAAACAAAGGAAAAACTGAGCATGTTCAAAGTAAAAAAAAAAAAAAAAAACGTAGCTAGTTATAGCTACTAAAGATTTCACTATTTTAAAGCCATATTATAAAAATATAAGTAAATAGATATGAATATCTAGAGGAAATATATGAATTTCTTGAGAAATACAACATACCAAAGTTGGCCCAAGAAAAACTTGAAAAGGGTAATAGCTATTATAAAATGTATTCTAAAAATCTTCCTCCACAAATGCACATATGGTTTTATAGCTGAGTAATAACAAATTTTCAGGGAACACAAATTTTGATCTTATGAAAGTCATTAAGTCTCTTTTATAAAAGTCATTTCTGAAAATAGAAAAATAAAGAAGACTTATTTACTTATATCGGTGCTAACCTTTGTGGCAGCTTTTGATTAATCCATTCTGGTTAAGACTTTCTATTACTTATAGGTGACACTTACATAATAGATGGGACTATAAAATTTGAGGGAGGATCAGAAAGAGACTTTAATTAAACAGATATGTTCCATGAACTTGGATTAAAAGAGTCAATGTGATAAAAATGCCAGTTTTTTGCAAGTTAATTTACTAGCTTAACAAAATTACAATAAAAAATGCAAAGAAGTTTCTTCAAGGGAGTTAAAATGATTCAAATGTTTTCTTGAACAACTTGAAAAGTAAAGGAATTTTTGAAGAGAAGAGTTAGGTGGATCTGATTTATTTCATTAATGTTTTATATATATTCTAACAGTACTGCGCCAAAGGTTAATGAGAAAATGAAACAGAATATGAAGGTCAAAGGCAGTCCAGAGTGTAAAGACAAATGCTGCAGATAATAATGCCAGCCTTCCAACCAGAAGAAAATGGTTAAATGAGCATTTAATAAATGTGCTAGCCCCTTTGTCAACTATTTGGGAAATTAAATAGCTTTGTTGTATTATACAACAAATTCTAGTATATGTTTGATACCATTCATTTGCCAAATATTTAACCACAAAGTATATCCCAAGAACTATGGATAAAATATTCAACAGAAAATAGAGGAGGTTAGAGTTCAGTTGCAAGATATATAATAGGCTAAAAATAGGAATGATTGCGAGAATGTTAGTATAATGCACTTTGCCCAAACAATATAACGTATACTTTTGGTTAAAATAATATAATTAAGAGAACTCTTTCTGTGATATGAGATTTTTTTTTACAGACTCCAACACAAAATGACTCTCCACCTCCATCCCAGATTCTGTGCATAATTTTGGGAATGTTATGTTAATCACATAAAGAAGTTCAAAACTGTGTCAGTGGCAGTGTACAGGACACAAATCCTGTGACAGAGGGCCAGGCAGCTGATACTCTGTGGTAAACCCCTGAACAAATGAATGTATTCATATGTTAAATATAAAACAAAAGAGAATAAAAGGATTTTAAGTGAAATGACACAGTATTTGCCTGTTTTAGAGGTGGTGACAAACGTTCAATTCTTAAAAGCGAAAATTAAAAATGCGGATTTGGTTACCCAGGCTAAAACAAAATCAGCCATGTTACAAAGAATGGTTCCAGATCACAGAGCAGCCTACACCAGTGTTGGCAAGCATTTTCTGCAAAAGTGCAAATCGCACTTTCGGATTTAGAGGTTATATGGTTTCCGTGCAATTAGTTAGCTTTACTGCTGTAGAATGAAAGCGGCCACAAACAAATAGACAATAATAAATAACAACATATAAAGGCATGTCTATGGCTGTGTTTGAGTAAAACTTTATTTATAAAAAAAGCAGTGGATCCAATTTGGCCAATGGGCCATAGTTTGCTGACCCCCAGTCTAGATCATGTAGCTATCTGCACTCTGGAGTCCATTCCAAACAATATTTATGGAGTACTGAGTACTTGGCTCAATTCAGAAAATGGAGGCTATAACCTTTATTTACTATTTCTGCTTTTTAAGCTCTTTAACTTCCATTAAAAACAAAACAAAACATGTATTCTAATTCCAGCTCAATTATCTTGCAAAGAGCAGGGATCATACTCAGCTGGCAACATGTAAGTTACACAATAGACTTTTCCAGGGAACATAACCTTGTTCTCACCGCCTCAAAGTCAGATTGAGAGTCACAATATTCAAGGAAGACTTTTTAAAGAACAGACAGTTCATCTGCTCTCCAGATAATATGTAAGTTTAGGCCACATCAGAGCTGAGGAGAAACAGATCATACCACTTCCACTTGGCCACCTCTCTGCATTGTTCTTTGAAGATATCAGTTAACCTAGAAAGCCTTTATAAGAAACGGTCCTAAGATAGGCATTGCTATTCTACTCTAAGAGAATTCGGCTCACTATGTAATAGTGTACTTCATTGTCACCAAGATGTTTGCATCTGATTTAGAACTAAGGATAGTCAGACATCGTCTGGAAAACCCATGTGTTCTGTTTGAATCACTCTGTGAACTATATAAATGGAAATGGTTCAATCTGACTAATAATAACAGGTGGAAGAGATATGGGCATTCTAAACACATTCATTGGGAGACATAACAAATTTCTATACTACCAAGAAGAAAACCATGCTGGTGGCAACTCGGTACTAAGTACAAGTCCCTCAAATACTCACACTCTGCAATTTAATAATTCCACTGTAAGAAATTATCCTAAGGAAAATGTAATATTTGTTACAATTTTTAATAATTTTTAAAAAACTGGAAACAGAGGAACTGTTCCAAAACAAGGGGTGAGGTAAATCCTATAAGACCCATAAGATAAACAGTAAATAAGCATCATTTTTGGAAAAATACCTGATGACATGGGAAGATCCTAAAAACACAGTTTTTAGTATCAAGAGCAGGAGTTTAACATAGTATATATCCTATAATATCAAACACCACAATATTGGGATCATGAATGATTTTTTGCACATTTATACAAATCTGCAGTTTCCAAAATCCTATAATGAACCTAAGTTGTTTTGTTTTTTTAATAAAAACTTATATTTGAAAAGTACATTCACTTGGATACTGGCCTCACAAATTTGTCATGAGGAATTAAAAAGGTAAGTCAATATACTGGGTGTCTTAGGTATAACATGAGAACATATAAAATTCTCTGTTGGGCTTCCCTGGTGGTCCAGTGGTTTAGAATCTGCCTTGCAATGCAGAGGAGGCCTGTTCCATCCCTGGTCCCAGAAGATCCCACATGCCGTGGAGCAGCTAAGCCCAAGACCAGCAACTGCGGAGCCCAGGCGCCCTAAAGCCCTGCTCTGCAACAAGAGAAGCCACCGCAATGAGAAGCTCACGCGTCCTCACGAGAGAGTAGCCCCTCTGCTCATGCGCCCTCATCAGAGAGCAGCCCCCCTGCTCACGCATCCTCATCAGAGAGTAGGCCCCCTGCTCACGCGCCCTCATCAGAGAGTAGCCCTCCCCGCTACAACCAGAGGAAGCCTGCGTGCAGTAACGAAGACCCAGCACAGCCATAAATAAATAATGGTTTTTTTAAGTCCCTGTTTCTAACACATCAAAATTAGATATTAGAAATCTGTAATTATCCACCTTGTTTTTCTTGAATAGGAAAATATGCTTTCCAAGTGGGGTCAAGACCCCAAGAGACTTGTAACCACAGAACAGTGGTTTTCGGTTATTTATTGCAGGGAGGTTGTAAATAATGACATACTTGTTTTCAACAATGGAGGAAGTCCCACACAACAGCAGAGAGTGAAATGCCTGGGGACACATTCATCACTGTTTATGTTCTACATGTTGGAGTTCTGAGAAGTTAATCTGGAAGAAGAGTTTTGTGGTTATCTACATTCCCTTCACTCCCTCGGGACCCTGGCCTGTTTCTGACAGCTCCTGCCTCAGGCCTGAATCGCCCAGGCTATCCTACTTGGATTCGGCTGATGGGTGGTATCAGTCAGAGGAGAGGAGGGTCTTGATATATTATCACCCTCACTCCAAAGTTATAGTTTTTAGCAGTGGCTGCATCTTACAAAGCTGCAGATGGTGAATAGCCCGCCTTCAAAAGTAGGTTCTCTCTTTCCCTCTTCACCTATTAAGTCAAAAGATGGCATCAGCTTCTGCTGCTGCTGGTCCCTGTGTGCTGTGATATCACTTGGTAGTTCTGTTAACTCATTCAACCATATTCTAAGATAAAAGTTTTTTTTTAAGTGTTTTTTTTTTCCCTTGAACTTTTTCAAGAAATTGAACTTTCTTCAATTAAGCCACTTGGGAATACCATCTAATCCCTGCTGGAATCTTATCTAGTTTAGGAAAAAACAAACAAACAAACTCTTTTTAGCAATCACTGCCTTTGAGGAAACCAGGTCCCGAAACTTTCATAAAGCTTTAAACGTACAACCTGAACTTATCACCAAAAAATGCAAATTAAAGCTGTAGCTTGAAATTATGGAACAGACAAGTTAGAAACTGTCACCATGACAAATAATGATTGTATTAATTTAATGCATTTAAATTAATGACTGTATAATGAGATCTACTTAACTTTTGCCTTGAAATTCAGTGAGATTCTGGACAATCTGAAACCGAAAGGCATTCTTTTGAAAACTGACTATTCTTAATATATTTTTCTAACAGAAGTATATACTTAATAATGAAACGGACAGGTAGAGAAAAATGTTTTGCGGATCGGCACCTTACCTCTTTGAACTTGTGACTGAGCTTGCTTGTATCCAGGTCTGAGGGGGAAAACACATCCTCGTTCTCAGGGAGCTCGAAGACTTCAATGGCCATGTCGCCTCCAGGAAGGACAGGCCCTGCCTCGTCCTCCTCTTCATCCGTGGCATATTCTCCTGTCTAAAAGGAAGGGAGCTTCAGAAGCTCAGCTGTTATTACTCATGTGGAGGCGGGCTATTTTTAAAATATTTTATAAAGGAGAAATAAAGTATGTCACCAAGTGGTAAAAGTGTAAGTAGGCTTTTGAGTCAAGCATGCCTCATGCAGCTAGGGTTACAAATGTTAGTTCAAAGATCCAAAGTGACAGGTCTGTGACGTATATAAGTGCATTTCTAAAACTCTAGCAGCATCAGCAGTATCTTTAGTGAAGCAACAAACTATTTTAAATCTAAGTATTTGATGGTTTTACTAAAGAAAATTACATTGCTAAAAGAAATAAGTAATTCCTTTAAATTCCTACTACTTGTAATGCATTAAGTCACCCAATATTGACAGCAGAGAAGAAGAAACGGTAGGTCAAAAGATTCAGAGCTGGAAGGGACCTTATTTAAGCCTTACCAAAAATGTCTGGTAGATTTATTCTCCTAAGCTTTAGAATTCAATCAACTCTGCTTCATTTGCTTGTTTAACTAACATGGTGGTTAACTAGTGACTAGTAAAGGGCAAACCAAAAGTTTCCAACTTTCAGGCCACATGGGTACATTGCTTTGCCTGTTTAGTACTACTTTGATAAATGTGAGCATTTTGACAACGTTTAAAAAAAAAAGTCACCGAAGATTCTAGTTTCCAGTTTTTCTTTTTTGACAGAACCAAAGATCTGACAATACAGGCATATTATGACATGAGAACGACTGGTCAAAGTCAGCAGTGGTTGTTCATTTGCATGGGCCACACACTCTCTAATCCACCACACGTTCCATATACCAAGCTGTTAGCATCACTGCTTCACCATTCCACTGGCCCCTGTAGGTATCTGAGTTCATGAGCCCTGGAATATATATTCTTCCTCACCACTAAATTCCCTAACATGATTAGAAAGTGGCTCCTTTCCTGGCTGCACCAGGTTAACTGTTTGAGATCTATACCTTCTGATTTAGTTTGAAGATAAATCACTGATTCACAGGCTTGAAAAAAACCGTTTCTTTAATTCACCCCTGTTCCTTCAGGTAGTATTACATTTAATACCTAAAGCAGATAAGAATTCATATTGCCTTTAAAACATTTCATAGTGGATTGAGTGATCTATTTCTTTGATTAAAGAAGCTGAGTATCCTATTGCTATTTTATCTTTTGGTCCTACACTGAATTGTTCTTGCTAAACCTGAAACTGTATTTACTTGACTGTTTGCAAATGAAGGAAATCCAGTCATTAACTTCAGTGTAATAATTCCTAATTTCTGAAAGATCATTATTATTGCCATTCTGAATTCTTTCAAAGTAAAATAACTGCAATTTCCTCCCAGGTCTCATTCTCTGTAATTGTCTTTCTGCCTGTACACTGACTACACTGACATCTCTCCAGGTTCTCAAATTTCTCTCTTAAACTGCAGTGTCCAGACGTACACACAATTTCTGGAGGCCATTGAGCATGATGAACAACAAAGGATGTCGCAGCATACTCAGACTCTTCTTGCACACACAGAGACTGCTATCATGAAGACTTTGATGGCATCTGTGTATACAAGTAAGCTCAGGATGTTTCGTACAGAGCAGTGACTTTCCACACTGGTTACACATTAGAACTCCCTGTTTCCCCTACAAAAAAAAAAATCAGAGATGCCTTGACTGAAAGGGAAAGCAGTGGCTGGCCTCCATGTTGAAACTGCATAGTTTAGCAGCACCGGGAATCCTAGGAGTCTTTAGAAACCAGTCTGAAATGATCTCTGAACTGTAAACATCATTCTAAGTGTCAATGGTGCTGGGAGGGAAGGTAGCTGAACAGTTGGGGGCTGGTTGTTCCCAGAGAGCTTCCATTTGTGGTATGATTAGTTCCTATAAACCTTAAAAGGACTCTAATTCCAGACCTGTTTTTTTTGTGTGTGAGATTCTGTACATTAATTCATCTTCTGTTTATACATATTTTTAGAACTAATAGGTACTTGATGAATCCCAGTGATGTTAATGAACAGAAATGTAGCAAGACTGGCAAGTACACGATCTCAAGATACCTTGCTGAAAGTTCTGATTTAGAGACATAAAACTGCACTTATTCTTAATCCTGTAGTTAGAACTATGAGCAATTATAAAGGCCTAAGCTAGGTATACAAAATTCACTTCTATATCACATCAATTTGATAAACATCATGAATGACTCAATAAAATCTGAAGTTAAATTTAAGGTCTGATGACAGCACAACACTTTTTAAACCTAAGAGTTGAATGATTTGATTTTCCTTTAAGAGCTTGAGGAAACGNAGGCCTAAGCTAGGTATACAAAATTCACTTCTATATCACATCAATTTGATAAACATCATGAATGACTCAATAAAATCTGAAGTTAAATTTAAGGTCTGATGACAGCACAACACTTTTTAAACCTAAGAGTTGAATGATTTGATTTTCCTTTAAGAGCTTGAGGAAACGGCAATCCACTCCAGTACTCTTGCCTAGAAAATCCCATGGACGGAGGAGCTTGGTGCAGGCTACTGTCCATGGGGTCGCAAAGAGTTGGGCACGACTGAGTGACTTCACTTCACTTTACCATGTCTAAGGGAATGAACATAAATATGTGTGTAGGAAGAGGCCTAACCTATAATAGGACCTTGAAAAATATATATTTTTAAATGAATCCAAGAATGTCAATTGCATTTACTTGGTAATATCTATAACCTGCTAGGAAGTTTTCAATCATATCAAGAAAATATCCTGTAGAGTCATTTGATGAGAAGGCAGCATTAGATCACATTAATTTTTTAACACTCCTTTTAGTGAATAACAGGATTAGGGTTTCTACAATATATGCAATTCTCACCTCTAAGTACAATTCTGGTTTTGTTATCCATTTCAGTCATCACAATTATTTTTATAAATGTAAATCACTAAGAATTGTTTTGATTTTTTTTTTTTACTTTGCCAGTCTCCTTCTCAATACCCAAACTGCCTGCAATTCTGTTAAAATTTGTTATCTTTCATTTCATCTTTCCATTTACTAGTGTTTTCTCTAATTAATCTCAAGCATCCTGAGGACAAGATGTATATTTTACTGTCTTTATTATACTATTATTTATCAGAAACTCTAGATATAGTGTTTTAAAACATGTTGCCATTCTCTCTCCTTATTTATCACCCCCATCCTAAACAGGCTTTAGAATAAAGTGTGGATTTACTACAGAACCCCATAAACACCTGGAAGTTTAAAAGTTACATTTAGTAGACTCAGAATATATATTCTTCTAATTCTTTTATCTTTTTGGAAAATGGAAATTACTTTTCTGGTTAGTCAGCAAATAATATAAATTACATGGACTGATACAGAATTTCATAAATCTCAAAATTAAATTGGATTGAATTTGACATTTACAGAGGAAAGTGGACAATGTTGTGCCCCCCAAAACTGCTACAACAAAGCGTTTCCATTGGTATCCTGTTCCTTCTTCTCTTTATCTCTTTATTCTGAAAACACTCAACATCTTTTAAGTAAACAGAAACTCT
This sequence comes from Oreotragus oreotragus, assembly GCA_006410675.1. NCBI lineage: Eukaryota > Metazoa > Chordata > Mammalia > Artiodactyla > Bovidae > Oreotragus > Oreotragus oreotragus. The sequence continues at coordinate 322,177 of SJYX01020371.1, forward strand.
TAAAAGTTCTTTGTCCCAACTTGCAAATCCACTTTAAATGAGGCAAGAATAGTTCTTGTCATTTCATCATCTTATCTACCTTCTTGACTAACTTAAATAGCCTCCCAAAAGGGTTAAAAAAAGGATAGTGACTTTTTTTGTAACTTACTATGTGCCCAACACTGTACATTCTTTAAAAACTGTCTGATATTACTATACCAGGTTAACTTAAGGAAATTGAGGCTCAGAAACTTTCCTCAAAGTCAATTAGTTATGTTCCTGAAGCTACACATTTAACATAGCCCATGGCCCATGCTCTTTCTTCTGTGCTATGCAGTTTGCAGTCTACAGAACTAAAGCTTTGTAGAAAAATAAATGGAAATACATTCCTTTCATTTCTCTCCAACCAAAAGCCCTGGTGCATAATCCTGTTGTGCTGAGATTCACTCTCTGTATCTTTGAACCTTATCATTCAGTTCACTTTGAAGACTTGTGCCTGCCTGTAGTGAGCTCCAAAGTTCTTGTCCTCTTCTTTTCTCTCATAGTATGCTCACCCTGGGCAAGAGCACAGAAGTCTCCTTCCAAAGGTTTGGCTCACAGGTATGCTGACTGATGTTTCATGTACTCCTTGTTATATAAACCAGAACGAGAGCGTATATGCCAAAGAATTAATGCACTGTCTTAAAATGGATGAAAAAGATACTTGCAAGGCAAAATAAGTGTGAAATTCCTCTAGATTTTTATAGCTTTTCTCTTTTGCATTACCTTTTCAATGTAGTTTTATTGAGCTACCAGTCTTCTCTGAATCTCTACAAAGAATTTTATCTGCTTTCATAGACACAACTTCTGTTATACTCATATTCCATTGGAGGATTTAATATTTTATTAAGATTCATAATTACAATATTCAGTACAACTGACAAAATTCTGCCTCTTCTGGTGGTTCTAGAAGGACCAGAAGCATGTAGATATATTAGAGCCTTGAATACTCAGGAGGGCTGTAGATCTCAGTATAGTTTTTACAAAGGGAATACACAGTATCTGTTATAGCAAAGATCAATTAAAGAAACTTGGTTTTGAAATTACTTGGGCCTGGGTTCAAGTCTCAGCTCTTGTTGGCAAATTACTTTTCAGATCTAAGTTTCACTTTCACATCCATCAAGTGAGGATAAAAATAGTTCCTTAGAGTAACAAGGTTTTCGTGACATTTAGTTAGATGGTGCCTGCAGAACATTCAACACAAGGGCAGGCACATGACAGATACTCAAAATAAGTGACCGCTGCTGCTGGTGGCGGTACTTACACCACATTAGCAATAGGGTAAAGCTTCACCAAGTCTTGTAACCAGACATTTGTTTGCTTTTGGTCTCACAAATATAACGTCCTAGAAACCCTGGCCACACAAATCTTTTAAAAGCAAACCATGGTTTTTGAAGTGAAACTTTTACCCTTCCTCAACTCGCTCTTCTTGTGCTCTCAGTTCTGGAGTAGGTACTAGCTTCTGCCCAAGGTCAAGCAAACTTCCAGGTCTCTGTTCTCCTCACTTACTGACTCCCCTCCTTCCTAATGGTCCAAATGAATATCCATCTACTTAGCACGTCCTGTGAGGCTGCTGCCTTTAAGACTCTTCTTAATGGCTCTTCTTCAAGGCTCTTAATGCCTCTGGGATGTGCTGTACTTCACCCATAAAACTTGGCTGCTTTTTAGTCTGCCTTCTCCCAACAATTTTTTTCAATGGCAAATTCTTTGAGAATGCCAGGTATAATCTATGCCTGTAATTCCAGTGTGGCTCGCACACTGCTTGGCATGTAGTAGGCACTGAATAAATGTTTGCTGAATAAATTAATAGCTTTAGCCCCATCTACACAGCACGGTAGAGCCTGATTTTCCTGTTTATTCTCAGCTTTCAAGTAAGAAATACGGTGAAAGCACAGCTGCAGCTGGGGCCTCAATGACCCTTCTGGGGATTTTCTCTTGTTGTTAGGTTCAGCCATTAGTAGTCATTTTTGCTGAGGCAATGTTTGTTCTGGTAAATTCAGGGAAACTAAATGGTGCTAATCATAAAAATCGCCTTAATTATGCAGTTTCTGTTGGAATTTGTTTACTGGAATTGAATTTGGTTATATATATTTTCAGACTCAGTTCTGTGGGAGGACAGAAGAGAGTTGCTTTTTCTCTGGAGGAGAAAGACCTCAAACTAACACTTTAATGTTTAAAATTCCTCAGTCTGCACCAACCATCCAGATGACTTTCTGCAAAAGCATCCCCATCTCTGAAGAGGCATCTCTCTTTCCATGTTCTGTCAGTTTTCTTCTCTGTGTCCAGGTTTCGTAATGTTGGGCCATTTGGTCTCTTCTCATGTCATTGGGGACAATAACACCTCCTTCATAACGCTGTTGGGAGAACTTCTAGTAGTGATATATTTGAAGTATTAATCACAGTGCCTGCTGCTGCTGCTGCTAAGTTGCTTCAGTTGTGTCCGACTCTGTGCGACCCCATAGATGGCAGCCCACCAGGCTCCCCCGTCTCCAGGATTCCCCAGGCAAGAACACTGGAGTGGGTTGCCAGTTCCTTCTCCAAGGCATGAAAGTGAAAAGTGAAAGTGAAGTTGCTCGGTCGTGTCCGACTCTTTGCGACCCCGTGGACTGCAGCCCCCCAGGCTCCTCTGTCCATGGGATTTTCCGGGCAAGAGTACTGGAGTGGGGTGCCATTGCCTTCTCCAATCACAGTGCCTAGAATATGCTAAATGACTAGATGACTATGATAATCATCAGGACTGTGATTATTGTCTTCACTTTCTCCAAGACAATGCCACAGAACAGTACAACAAGAAACAGCATGGCTTGGGACCTGGAGAGACCAGGGAGGGCCCCATGAAAGAAAAAGCAATACCACTGCTGTATGATAGTGGGCAAGTCATTTAGCTTGTGTCTTCTGTGATCTTTTCTTCTATAAAATGGTGTGAAAAATTCCAATCTCATAGGTATTGAGGGGATTCAAAGAAATAAAATATGTAAAATATCCAACATGATGTATGGCTCAAGACATATATTCATTTCTCTCATTTATTAAGTCAATCAAAATTTTATCTTTGTTTTCAGAATGTTTTCTGAAATTTCACTTTATTCTTACTGTCTAGTCACCAAATCAAGAAACATCTAACATCTCTATCTCTATTACTGATAATGCCTCTTGTGTTCCCTGCCTTCAGATGCTCAGCTCCTGAAGGCAGGCAGATGATTAATAATCTGCTCGCATATTATTTCTCCTAAAATTTTGACCAGATAGATTTAAGATTTGCCTGTACAATCTTCTGTAAGAACTCAAATTCATCTTTAACCATTCTTAAAATTTTCTAGTAATTGTGGTAGACCATTCAAAAACTAGAATTAGATTTTACAGAATTGTATAGCTTTCTTTAGCTCCCCCCCACCTCCTTCCTTTTGAAAAGTATACTCCTCAAAAGCTCTTTACTACTATGGTAGGCAGGCTCTAAAATAAGCCCCACTGATCTCTTCCTCATGGACTTCTACACCTTTTCCCTTGAATGGGCACTTCATCTAGAGACTCACTTCTAACAAGCAGGACACAACAAAAGTGATGGGATATCACTTCTAAGATTGGTTTAGAAAACCCTGTGGCTGTTCAAAATTTTATCTTTGTTTTCAGAATGTTTTCTGAAATTTCACTTTATTCTTACTGTCTAGTCACCAAATCAAGAAACATCTAACATCTCTATCTCTATTACTGATAATGCCTCTTGTGTTCCCTGCCTTCAGATGCTCAGCTCCTGAAGGCAGGCAGATGATTAATAATCTGCTCGCATATTATTTCTCCTAAAATTTTGACCAGATAGATTTAAGATTTGCCTGTACAATCTTCTGTAAGAACTCAAATTCATCTTTAACCATTCTTAAAATTTTCTAGTAATTGTGGTAGACCATTCAAAAACTAGAATTAGATTTTACAGAATTGTATAGCTTTCTTTAGCTCCCCCCCACCTCCTTCCTTTTGAAAAGTATACTCCTCAAAAGCTCTTTACTACTATGGTAGGCAGGCTCTAAAATAAGCCCCACTGATCTCTTCCTCATGGACTTCTACACCTTTTCCCTTGAATGGGCACTTCATCTAGAGACTCACTTCTAACAAGCAGGACACAACAAAAGTGATGGGATATCACTTCTAAGATTGGTTTAGAAAACCCTGTGGCTGTCATCTCTTTTGTCCTCTTGCTCTTAAAAGCCAAGCCACAGTGTTGTATGTGGTCCTATGGAGAGGCCCGTATCACAAGAAACTGCTGTTTGTGGCCAACAGCCAGCAAGGACCTGAGGCCTGCCGAGTTGGAAGTGGATCTACTGCATTCAGTCAACAGCTATGAGTGGCCTTGGAGCAGACCTTCGCCAACTGAGCATGTGTGTGACTGCAGCTGTAGCTACAACCTTACTTTTGGCTTTATGAGACATCTTGAGTCAGAGGTATCCAGCTAAACAGACCTACAGATACTGTAATCTGTGATTATGTCTTATTTTAAGTTGCTACGTTCTGGTAATAATTTATTATAGAATAGAAAGGGGGGATTCCCTGGTGGCTCAGATGGTAAAGCATCTGCCTGCAATGTGGGAGACCTGGGTTCAGTCCCTGGGTTGGGAAGATCCTCTGGAGGAGGGCATGGCAACTCACTCTAGTATTCTTGCCTGGAGAATCCCATAGACAGAGAAGCCTGGCGGGCTGCAGTCCATGGGGTTGCAAAGAGTCAGACACGACTAGTAACTCAGCACAGCCCAGCCCAGCTGTAATAAATATAGGAAAATGGGGAAGTCCGGAATCAGGCTGGAATGAAAGCAGGGAGGATTTTGAAGAGTACGTTAAAGCAGCCTAAACTGCCTTGAAAAGACTGTAGTGGCAGAAAGCTTAGCCACATTATCACCTTCTGAGGCAGGACATAGGAAATACTCCTACTGAACCAAATGAACTAGAGAAGTAGACTTCCAAACAAAGTGTTGAAGGCACTGTCTGTTTTCCTTCTGCTTCTTATAGTAAAATATGATGACTAGAGATCAACTCAGAAGACAGTAGAACAGGAAGGAATCAACAAAACTTGATGGTTCTGAGAGTCTTGATTCTAAGACTAGGAAATGGCTTCCAAACAAAGATAAAATCCAGGATTCTGTCATGGTCTAAAAATGGAGCTGAGGGTATGAATATAAAAATCTTTTGTTAAGAATTCTGAGCTTAGGAAATTCAAATTTTTTATCAAAGGCGATAAGCAAGTCTGTCACCTACCTTAAACGGAGACACTATCTCTATTTTCCAAGGCTGTTCACTATGTAAAATATCATTGAAAAAATATCTGAAACAAAGGCCATTAGTGCCTCTGCTCACAACACAGGCAGAAAAGTCAGACAGCCCTGGGGGAATTGTTTTCCAATAATACTCATCCTCATTTCTGCATCATCTGGGTATCTGATGAATCTTCCCATGAGCATGGCATTCCCTTGACTACATTAATACGTGTGGCCAAGAGTGGCCAGACAAAATCCATTCAGTCTTTCCCACAGCATACAGTTAAAACTACTATTAAAAGAACTCCAAATAGCAGAATGAGACCAACTTGCAGTTCTGAGACTGACTATACTCCCCAGGCTTCCAGACCCTACTGGCTAAACAAATTCCATAAACCACCAAGGTCTGCTTTAGAAATACAGGGGCTGTCTTCTTAAGATTCTTCAACTGAGTTTTTCACTCGGTCTAAGGTACTAGTGGTATCAGTGCCTTTACTGCCATACCACTATATCCTCAAATATAGCAGAAGATATCAATGATTTTACAGACCAGGAATGGGACCACAAGGGAGAAATCTAGGGGTGAAGGCAATTCTATAACCCATAAAAACCCCGGCCAGTGAGCTGAGGCCAACCTGAATGTTTCCAGGATAGAGGTGGTGTCACTGATTCAGTTCAGTTCGGTCGCTCAGTCGTGTCCAGCTCTTTGTGACCCCATGGACTGCAGTACACCAGGCCACCCTACCCATCACCAGCTCCTGGAGTTTACTCACTCGTGTCCATTGAGTCAGTGATGCCATCCAACCAGCTCATTCTCTGTCATCCCCTTCTGCTCCCACCTTCAATCTTTCCCAGCATCAGGGTCTTTTCAAATGTGTCAGTTCTTCACATCAGGTGGCCAAAGTATTGGAGTTTCAGCTTCAGCATTAGTCCTTCCAATGAACATTCACTACTTATTTCCTTTAAGATGGACTGGCTGGATCTTCTTGCCGTCCAAGGGACTCTCAAGAGTCTTCTCCAACACCACAGTTCAAAAGCATCAATTCTTCTGAGCTCAGATTTCTTTATAGTCCAACTCTCACATCCACACATGACTACTGGAAAAACCACAGCTTTGACTAGATGGATCTTTGTTGGCAAAGTAATGTCTCTGCTTTTGAATATGCTGTCTAGGTTGGTTATAACTTTTCTTCCAAGGAGTAAGCGTCTTTTAATTTCATGGCTGTAGTCATCATCTGCAGTGGTTTTAGAGTCCAAACAAATGCCACTGTTTCCACTGTTTCCCCATCTATTTCCCATGAAGTGATGGGACCAGATGCCATGATCTTCGTTTTCTGAATGTTGAGCTTTAAGTCAACTTTTTCACTCTCCTCTTTCACTTTCATCAAGAGGCTTTTTAGTTCCTCTTCACTTTCTGCCGTTAAGGGTGGTGTCATCTGAATGTCTGAGGTTATTGATATTTCTCCCGGCAATCTTGATTCCAGCTTGTGTTTCTTCCAGTCCAGCGTTTCTCATGATGTACTCTGCATATAAGTTAAATAAGCAGGGTGACAATATATAGCCTTGACATACTCCTTTCCCAATTTGGAACCAATCTGTTGTTCCATGTCCCGTTCTAACTGTTGCTTCTTGACCTGCGTACAGATTTCTCAGGAGGCAGGTCAGGTGGTCTGGTATTCCCATCTCTTTAAGAATTTTCCATAGTTTGTTGTGATCCACACAGTCAAAGGCTTTGGTGTAGTTGATAAAGCAGAAATAGATGTTATTCTGGAACTCTCTTGCTTTTTCAATGATCCAATGGATATTGGCAATTTGATCTCTGGTTCCTCTGCCTTTCCTAAATCCAGCTTGAACATCTGGAAGTTCACGGTTCATGTATTGTTGAAGTGTGGCTTGGAGAATTTTGAGCATTACTTTGCTACTGTGTGAGATGAGTGCAATTGTGCACTAGTTTGAACATTCTTTGGCATCGTCTTTCTTTGGGATTGGAATGAAAACTGACCTTTTCCAGTCCTGTGGCCACTGCTGAGTTTTCCAAATGTGCTGGCATATTGAGTGCAGCACTTTCAGAGCATCATCTTTTAGGATTTGAAATATCTCAATTGGAATTTCATCACCTCCACTAGCTTTGTTCGTAGTGATGTTTCCTAAGGCCCACTTGACTTTGCCTTCTAGAATGTGAGCCTCTAGGAGAGTGATCACACCATTATCTGGGTCATGAAGACCTTTTTTGTATAGTTTTTCTATGTATTCTTGACACCTTCTGCTTCTGTTAGGGCCATACCTGAATAATGTCATGAACCTCCGTCCATAGTTCTTCAGGCACTCTATCAGATCTAATCCCTTGAATCTGTTTGTCACTTCCACTGTATAATTATAAGGGACCTGAACAGATAGTCTAGAACAAAAAGTAGTCAATGCCTCAGAAATGTTAGAGCCCTGGAGAGAACTGTTCCCAATCATTATTATTATTATTGGGATATAGTAGCTGGACTTCCCTGGTGGCTCAGAGGTTAAAGCGTTTGCCTCCAATGTGGGAGACCTGGGTTCGATCCCTGGGTTGGGAAGATCTCCTGGAGAAGGAAATGGCAACCCACTCCAGTACTCTTGCCTGGAGAATCCCATGGGCGGAGGAGCCTGGGAGGCTACAGTCCACGGGGTCGCAAAGAGTCGGACACGACTGAGCGACTTCACCTTTACCTTCATAGTAGCTTTACAATGTGTTAATTTCAAAAAACTTCCTAGAAATTCAGCTAATTTTTGAAGTTTTTATAACATTATTCAGTTTACTCTGTTGAAGACTTTCCCACCATTACTCCTTTCATATACTCTGCAGGTAAACTGGTCTTTTTATTTCTTGATTTCACCCAATATTACCCCAGCTTCTTAGTTACAGAAAACATATAAACAACAACAACAAATAAATTCTTGCAAATAAAAGCTGAAACCACAAGTCTCAAACTCACGCTTTTACTTTTGTGTGTCCTCTGTTGTGATGATTCTTTTAGACTATGGTTTTCTGGCCTTTTGACAGACTGCCTTGAAAATTTAAATTCTTTACCATACATATTTGTTTCCACAGCAAAATACTAAGCTTCTGGGGAGTATAAACTATATTTTTCCATGACTCAATATTTATAATTCAATTCCTCTTTATAAATGATAGCTACTTACTAAGATATAAATGTCATTGTCTTTAAGTCTCTGATGAATATATTCTATATGAGGAGGGAACCAGTGATCCCTATTTTTCCCACTGATATCCAGAACTAAACAGTCAAGAGACCAAAGTAGAGCTCTGTAATTCAAATGTCACACTGCAATTTCAAATTGGCAGCCTTCCTTGAGTTTCATTTTACTTGCTAAGGAAACAATGAAGCACTTATTCTGTTGCCAGCAGAACTGTGGGAAGAGACTTAAGAGATTTGTATTTTCCTGAATCTTTAATCTGCAGAAGAGAGAACAACTACACTGACCAAGTGGCACACTATTATTATTTCAATAATTCTTTAATTGTACAACTAATTGAATCTTGGAAAATATGGTGTATTCATAATATAAAAATTGACTCATATGATTGCAAAAATGTGGATTATCACATAGATCTAGAAATTATAGCTACAGAATCTATAGTAAACAAAAAGTAAGACCAACAAAAATATCATTAATGGTGTTTCTATGGATTAATAATAAATGTACTCTCAAACTTATAATTTCCTTTGAGGAAGAATAATTTTACTCCTTTCCTCATTATGGCTATCTGGTGGTTTGTGACAACAATTTCTTCTTGAAAAGTGTCTGCAATACCAGCACTCAAAAGTCTTCTTGTCAGTTTTCCTGGCATCTTTCAACTGGGCAGCTCCAGCCCTGCCTGATTATACCTAACCCTTTCCACAAACTCCCAGAGCCCTAGGCCATTTATAGCGCATATTCTCTTCCAGCAGACGTGAGGTGGGGTGGAGAAATTTGCAATCCTAAGGAAGTACTATGAGCAAAACCAATACGATATTGTCAAGTAATTAAAAATTCCAATAAAAATAAATAAATTTTTATTAAAAAAAGAAGTACTATGAGAATCCCACTTTGAGACACAAAGTCTTTAAGTCATTTTATAGGACCCTGGAAAGCACGAATCATGTCATATTCATTTTATACCCATATAACTGTTAAATATAAGCAATTGGACATGACAGATTTTAACTTTTTTCATTAAATATTGAGTTCACACAAATAATATTTATGAAATATACAAAAACATAATGAAATAAGGATATAACCACCACAAATGAACTAACAACTTAAGGAGCAGTACCACTACATTTCAATTATAATCCTCTCTGTGTGCCTCTTGATTCTATAATAGTTTAGTCTCTTGCCCTTCAGAATAATTCTGCTGATTTTTATCATTCTTGTTTTTCTTTAGTTTTACTATATTTTTGTATGACTAAGTAATGTATCAGTAATTTTTATGATTTTAAACTTCATATAAATGGAATCATGTATTCTTTTGTGCCTTTCTCCTTTTAATTATAGGCTCCAGAAATTCCTATTGTGAATTGCAGAAACATCTTCTGTATGGTATTCCATTGAATATACCTCAATATATTAACCCATTCTCTTTTTGATAGAGATATCAATTGTATCCAACTCTTTTCTGTCATAAGAATGATATTACACCATGCTTCCACAACAAACTGTGGTAAATTCTTAAAGAGATGGGAATACCAGACCACCTGACCTGCCTCCTGAGAAACCTATATGCAGGTAAAGAAGCAACAGTTAGAACTGGTCATGGAACAAAGGACTTGTTTCAAATTGGGAAAGCAGTATGTCAAGGCTATACATTGTCACCCTGCTTATTTAACTTATATGCAGAGTACATCATGTGAAATGCCAGGCTGGATGAGTCACAAGCTGGAATCAAGACTGCTGGGAAAAATATCAATAACCTCAGATATGCAGATGACACCACTCTAATGGCAGAAAGTGAAGAGGAACTAAAGAGCCTCTCAATGAATGTAAGAGAGTATGAAAAAGCTGGCTTAAAACTCAACGTTCCAAAAACTAAGATTATGGAATCTGGTCCCTTCGCTTCATGGCCAATGGATGGGGAAACAATGGAAACAGTGGCAGACTTTATTTTCTTGGTCTCAAAAATCACTGTAGATGGTGACTGCAGCCATGAAATTAAAAGATGCTTGCTCCTTGGAAGAAAAGTTATGACCAACCTAGACAGCATATTAAAAAGCAGAGACAGTACTTTGCCAAAAAAGGTCCATCCAGTCAAGGCTATGGTTTTTCCAGTGGTCATGTATGGATGTGAGAGTTGGACCATAAAGAAGGCTGAGCACTGAAGAATTGATGCTTTCAAACTGTGGTGCTGGAAAAGACTTTTGAGAGTCCCTTAGACAGCAAGTAGATCAAACCAATCAATTCTAAAGAAAGTCAACCCTGAATATTCATTGGAAGGACTGATGCTGAAGCTGAAGCTCCAATTCTTTGGACACATGACGCAAAAGACTCACTGGAAGAGCTGACTCACTGGAAAAGACCCTGCGCTGGGACAGATTGAAGGCAGGGAACGACAGAGGATGAGATGGTTGGATGGTATCATGGATTCAATGGACATGAGTCTGAGCAATCTCAGGGAGATGGTGAAGGACAGGGAGGCCTTGTGTGCTGCAGTTCATGGGGTCACAAAAGTCAAACATGACTGAGTGGCTGAACAAGAACAGCAACACCTCGTGAATTTAAGAATTTTACTAAGGTATTTTTTTTAAGAAATATAATTGTTGAGTCAACTTGACTAGATAATGCCAAATCATTTTTTAAAGTGAATTGGCCAATTTATATCTATACAGAGAAGAGTTCCTTTTAGTCCATATTCCCACCAAAACTTAAAATATCCAATTTAAGTCAATTTAATAGATGGACAATAGTATTTCATTTTGATTTTTAATTTTTACATTTTGATTCCTAATATGTTTGAGCATCTTTTTCATGTGCTCATTGGCCACTCAGATTTCTCTTTTCCTACAATATGACAATTTAAGTCAACAGTCTATATGCAGACTTTTCTCACTAGCTCATAGAAGACTTTTTATATAGGTTTCTTTCAGTTTTTTATTTTTTCAAATATTTTCTTCAAGCTTCAGGTATGTCTTTTTGTTTTCACAGAAGTAACCTTTTGATAAGAAGAAGTTCTTAATCGTAATGCACTCAATTTTCTCAATTGTTTCCTTTACGGATTTGCTTAAGTGTCTCATGTAAGGAACCATTTCTTACACTGAAGTCATAAAGATATTCTTCTATACTGAAGCCTAAATTTTACAGCTTTTCTTTTCACATTTGAGTAATAATTCATCTGGAATGAACTTTTGAGCTCAGATTGAGATGAGGATTGCAATTTTACCATTTACCCTTCATTGAAAAGCCTAATATTTCTCAACTTGTATAGAGTGTTACCTGTGTCACAAACAAATTTTCTACGTGGGGGGTCTGTTTCTGAGCTAATTGACCAATTTGTCCATTCTTTTATCCCAGGTTCTAACTTGCTACAGTTTAATAATAAATATCTCTTAATAATAAATACCATGTGAAATATCATGGTTATTTCTGGTACGTTATTCTTTCATATATATATTTGAGCATGAGGTTATCAAATTCTACCTAAAAATTCCTTAGAATCATTTTTATTTCAATCATATTGAATATATAAGTTAACTTATAGAAAATTGACTGAATTAAGCTATTGAGTCTCCTAGTCCATGAACAAGAAGGTTTTTTTTTTTGTCTTTCTATACAAGCTTTCTTTAATGAAGTATTTTTCTCCATGAAGGTCATACTTATCTTTTGTTAGGCATGTTCTTGCCTTTAACAAGGTAAACAGCTTACAAATTACATTTTCTCTAAGTAGATACAGTGAAATAGATGTTATATTTCATATTAATTGTGTATCCAGCAAATTCACTGAAATCATATATTACTTCTATCTGTAATGTATCCTCTGTATATATATTTGAGGTTCACTAAACAGACAATCACTTGGTAATAATAACTCTTATAACTCTTGGTAATGGTAACTCTGATTTCTTTCTTTCTAATTTATTCTTTATTTCTTCATGCTTTTCAGTGCAATGTCAGATGCAATAGTGACTGATTTTCCAGTGTTAAACCATACTTGCTTTATTGGTTAAACTCAACTTGGCCATGATATCTTTTTTATGTTACTGAATATGGTTGCTACTATTTTGTTTAGAATCTGTATTATTTTGAGTAGGGAAGAACTTCTTATTCTTTTGAATAGGAATAACTTACAAATCTTTTTCATCATTATTTGGCATTGGTACCAAGGCCATATACCTCACTATATACAGTTCACACTCTAAAGGTTTGACTATATTCCTGGTATCAGGAATGATTTCTATGATTGAAGGATATTTCTAAGTTCATACAATGGGCAGGAGACGATCTATGCACTATCGATCTTGGTATCACTTAGGCCATTTTGACTATTCTATTTCTAATGCATGTTTATTCAGTTATGACTAAAAAGCGGTCATGTCAGTATGAGTCACCAGGCTGCTATTTCCAAGGTCCCAAAGGTTTTCAAGGAATGAAATATGCATTATTTTTTTTCTTGGCTTTACATGCAGAAGATTGTGGTGCAATGTGATAAAGATAAGGTCTTCTTGTAAATTCATAGTCTCTCAAAACAATTAAAATGTGATAGCAAAAGCCCATGGAAAGGTGCTAACCCTCAAAGTGCCAAAGACAAGTACAGCTACTGCCTCCAGTCCTTTCCCTATCTTCAGGCTCTAATCTAGTCCTAGTTAGACTCTTTATCCCTGTATTCTACGCCATTTTCCCTTCACTATTCCAGATTATGTTCCTAGCTAAACGTCATTCTCCTCATTTAACTCTTCTTTCCACTCTTCATCTTAATATCATTTGAGTGATTCAATTCGATTCAATGTCCTGGCTTTCTCTAACTGCCCAGTGCTGCACTCATCCCTGCCTGTATTAAAAGTCAAGCAGCTATTGAAAGCTGCCATTGAAGAGATTACAAACTAGTGGCAGATAAAAAGTGGTAGAGAAAGCTATACAAGGTGCTACTGACTGAATAAAAACTGGCCCTCAGCCCAGCTGAGAGAGCCCAGGAAAGCTTTTGGAGGAATGGATGAAACCTAAACGGAGTCCTGAAAGGTGAACAGGATTAACAAGAGCAACAAAGAGTGCAGGGAATGGCATTCAAGGCAGAGAAAATAGGAGACCCAAAAGCATGGGGAACCACAGGATCCCTATGGCCCACTGGAAAGTTAGTTTCCCAGGATAATAAGGCCCAACTGTCACCGTGCATTTTAGCATGTTAGAGCTTTTTGGTAAAAAATTATATTCAACTGACAAATGTTTTTAAAGTTGGAAAAATACAGTCATTTTTCGTTGTTTTTATGGCATTTGTGTAACATTGCTAACTCTGCAATTCATCACTGAATTTTTCTAGAATGGTTTCTAAAAAGTACAAAGTCTGCAATCTGAGAGAAATTTAATTTAAATTTTATCTGATATTTTGTATCTGGCTCATGAATTCATATCACAATGTAGTAGCTGGGAAAAAAATAAGAAAACATATTCAAATCACTTGAATTATATTAAATAAAAATAAACCCCAAAGATGAGATACAAAAAGATGGCATTATTTAGGCAAAGTTTTCTGTTCTAACTTCTAATTTCCCTTCACCTGCTACATCTTCCTGTCTCTGCTCAATGTTATAAATAATAATGTTTCTACATTACATACAAAGAATATTACTAGAGAGGACCTTTCAAGTAGAACAGTATGCCACCTCTTGGGCATAGTGTGAGTGTGAGTGTGTGTGTGCTTGTGTGCACATGTGTGCATTGCTTAGGTAAGACCAAAAATGAATACAACCTTTAACTGAATGTCTTCCAAGTACCTTATGATTCTGAATTTCAATGATAATGACCACTAGTAGAGATCTGGGATCATAAACCAAAGGGTATGATTAAATATAATAATTTTAAAAGTCCAGTCAAATTGGGAGTCTGCATACAAGTTGAAAGGTTTTATATTTCTTCTATTTTTCTGGCTCTTCTAATCACCATAAAGCAATCTCCCTTTTATTTGTCTTTTGTGTGTGTGTGTGTTCCCCATCCTGAACTCCCCTCCCGCTTCCCCCCCCATCCCATCCCTCTGGGTCATCCCAGTGCACCAGCCCTGAGCACTGTGTCTCATGCATCGAACCTGGACTGGCGATTCATATCACATGTGATAATATACATGTTTCAATGCCATTCTCCCAAATCATCCCACCCTCACCCTCTCCCACAGAGTCTAAAAGACTGTTCTATACATCTGTGTCTCTTTTGCTGTCTCGCATATAGGGTTATTGTTACCATCTTTCTAAATTCCATATATATGCGTTGCTGCTGCTGCTGCTGCTGCTAAGTAACTTCAGTCGTGTCCGACTCTGTGTG
>SJYX01020371.1:339629-390764 GCA_006410675.1 Oreotragus oreotragus
GGACCTTAGTCGGCAAAGTAATGTCTCTGCTTTTGAATATACTATCTAGGTTGGTCATAACTTTTCTTCCAAGGAGTAAGCGTCTTCTAATTTCATGGCTGCAGTCACCATGTGCAGTGATTTTGGAGCCCAAAAAGATAAAGTCTGCCACTGTTTCCACTGTTTCCCCATCTATTTCCCATGAAGTGATGGGACCGGATGCCATGATCTTCGTTTTCTGAATGTTGAGCTTTAAGCCAACTTTTTCGCTCTCCTCTTTCACTTTCATCAAGAGGCTTTTTAGCTCCTCTTCACTTTCTGCCATAAGGGTGGGGTCATCTGCATATCTGAGGTTATTGATATTTCTCCCAGCAATCTTGATCCCAGCTTGTGTTTCTTCCAGCCCAGCGTTTCTCATGATGTACTCTGCATATAAGTTAAATAAGCAGGGTGACAATATACAGCCTTGACGTACTCCTTTTCCTATTTGGAACCAGTTTGTTGTTCCATGTCCAGTTCTAACTGTATGTATTTAGTTCTTTTAAAAATTAAGAACTTTACTAAATGATCCTTTTCTAAAAAATGATCACTGAATTTAAAGACAATATATTTAAATTGCTGTGTATATTATATTTTATAAACATCATACAGCCGTATTGTTAGTTATCTTTTTCTTTTCCTTTTTATGAATTACAAAATATTTAAAATGTTAGGTGTTAAAAACATCCATGGTGAAATATTAGGAAGTGAGTCCAAATTGCAGAACCTGTAACTAAAATGTGTGCTATATTTCAGAATTAAATACTATTTTTGAGTGATTATTTTCAAATTGTTATTCAACATACAAAACACATGGTTCTAGAGAAGTTCTTCTGAGCACAGAGCTAGTTAATAAGACACATAGAATTTTTAATTTCACACATGAAGCAGGAAGGTGAAGATGAGCATTATTTTCCACCAAAAAACAAACCTTTAGGAAATAGTTGTTATTGTTATTGCAGTTGCCAGACACTCCTTGCAATTCAGCCACAGTGTTCTAAAATGGTTGACAACAAAAATTAAAAAAGGCTTTCCCCTCCACTAGAGACAGCAGCCTAATATAAAGGAAGGAAAAACACTGAAGTTCCAGTGCTTACTGTAACATAAATTTTTAAGAACTAAGAGAATACCCCCAAACTCTTAGTTTTTCAACCATGTAACTAGTTCATATTATTAAAAGGCCATCCATAGTAACTGCAATCTCCTGTTTGTACAACACAACCTGCTTCCAAACAGGAACAGCAAATAGCATGAGTCAAATTTAATGTTATCCCTTTAATGCTTTTCCGCATATAAATTACATTTCTGTAAACCTTTAACTCTTATGGAAACCATAACTTGTGTTATATTTCTGCTTCTAATTATTACATATTAACCCAAGCAATAAAAATGCATGTCCGTGTAGGCAGCTGCTCTAAATTGTATTCAATACTTTAAAAGAGTCTAAAGAAATAAACTAATGTTGTCATAATGTAGTTGTAATAATAATAATTCCCAGTAATAAAAACAAATTATGAAAGAAAGATTAAATTATATTTTAAGAGAAGGAGCCTTGGTTTCTGGAGTGATAATTCATCTTGTTATGAACTACTACACAAAAAGGCTTTGAAATGCCATCTGTAATCTAAGACTTCAAAGTCTAATAAATATTATATCAATATTTAAAGAAGCAAAAGCAAAATAATCATATAATTTTAAAAGTATATGTAAAATAACTCATTTTAATGTGAACAACCATTACATACGTCCTAATTGTACAAAGTGGTACAGTACCAGTTCACATTTCAGTTCCAATCTAAGCCCACAGTGTTTCGCATTACATTTTGCTCTTTTTGATAGAAACGAATTCCCAAAATACAGATACATGACTCATGTGACACAAAACACATGCCAGAATTATATCATCTCACCTTAAAAGGTAAACACTGAGAGCTGTGGCATATGAATGGAAATTAAATTTGTTACTGAAAATAAAATCTAGTTGAAAAATTTACTATAACCTTAGAATTTCATGGGATAGTGCTGACTGTCTGAGGGGTTTACTGAAATCCTCCATGGTTACCTTTCAGATTGTTCTTTTGTTTTTTTGTTTTTTTTTTAATAAAAAAAGAAGAAAGAAAAATAAATGAATGATAATTTTATAAATCCAGAAGTACAATGCCTTATCACAGATACACTCACATCTACATTTAAAATTGTTCAGTTCAGATATACATCTCCCTCTTCTTTAAAGGATCCTTTCTTTTATTTTTCAGCTGTTAGGCAGAGCCATTTTAACTTAAAAAAAAAAAATCAGGATGTTTAACAGAGAATGAACAGAAACAGGAATGCAATTCAAATTGAACTGGGCACTCACTTATTTTAAACTCTTCCAGTTTAAATATTTGAAGGAAAAAAACAGAAAATTCAGAAATTTAAATGAAGTTTGGGATTATCTATATATTTTAAATTCTACTGGAGTATGACTTATAATTTATTAAACTATTAAAACAGATACATATAAGCACATACAATACATGGTAAAGTATTCTTAATCCTCAATATGGTTCTGATAAGAGGCCCACTGTACTTTTACATTTTCAGGATATATTTCCTCACAGTGCAATGTTTTCCTTATAGGTCAGTTCAAGCAAGCAACTCCCCTCTGTCAATGTGACAGGTTCCAAGTTAGAAACAACCTTGGGTTATGTGACCAAAACCAGGGTTATCTGTTCTTCAGTAGACAACCAGAGGAGGCAATGGCACCCCACTCCAGTACTCTTGCCTGGAAAATCCCATGTACGGAGGAGCCTGGTAGGCTACAGTCCATGCGGTCGCAAAGAGTTGGACACGACCGAGTGACTTCACTTTCACTTTTCAGTTTCATGTATTGGAGAAGGAAGTGGCAACCCACTCCAGTGTTCTTGCCTGGAGAATCCCAGGGACGGGGGAGCCTGGTGGGCTGCCATCTATGGGGTCGCACAGAGTCGGACACGACTGAATCGACTCAGCAGCAGCAGCAGCAGCAGACAATGCTGATCTAAGTGCTGGCTCTGGAAATTAACTGGATGAACCTGGTTGTTCTGCATTTAATTAGAGGTTTTCCTGGCTGGCCTAGGGAATGTCATGGGGGATATTATCAAATAAAAATGATTCTAACTTTGAAATCCCAAGATGATTCTATAAATGGTGAGAAAAATGAGAAATCAAGTGATTGATTACACAACTCAGGGTTAACAAGGATATGTAAATCAATAAATTATTCAATTACATATGAAATTAATAAATTATTCAAGGACCATCCAAATCGCTCATTGGATAACCAATATTGGTTATTTCCATTATGTATTCTTTTCATTAACACAGAGAGAGAATAAATAAAAAATAAGGACATAACACTCAAATCAATCGATTTAAAAACACCTAGAAGCATTAATAAAATAAGTCTAAGTCAAGTAAATAAATTGACATGTTTACACAAAAGTGGGTTTTCACTATTTGCAGACCTTTCATCTCTCCAACACACAGAAAATTATGTGTGTTGGTTGGTTTTAGCTGGGCATGCTTTGGTGAGGCAGTGTGTAACACAAGAAAGGGATAGGGATATGTCCAAAAGGAACATGAGAGAGAAATAAACAATGAGAAAGAGCTCCTTGACCTTTTCAATAAAGTGAAGGTTACTTGGTGTAGCAAGCACCTGCTTTCTATTTCAACAACTTGCAGGCAGAAGAAAAAGTTTAACCTAAAACTAAACTCCGGTTTTTTGTAGAATAGTTATATACTCAACTATTCTTCCCTTTAAGCTCTATCTTCACAGGCTACTTCTGGATTAAGTATTTACCTATAGTAAAATAGTGAAGTCGCTCAGTCATGTCCGACTCTTTGCGACCCCATGGATACCAGGTTCCTCCGCTCATGGGATTTTTTCGGCAAAAGTACTGGAGTGGGTTGCCATTTCCTTCTCCAGGGGATCTTCCCAACCCAGGGATCAAACCCAGGTCTCCTGCATTGTAGACAGACGCTTTACTGTCTGAGCCACCAGGGAAGTCCTCTTCAATCTCCCTATTAATAGAAATTTATAGAACAAAGAATTCCAGAACCTAGGTGTTACAAGAAACTTCATTACACAAAATGGGAATCCTTCCAGAATCTCTTGTATCCCAGTTACTCTGTGTGTGCCTAGATACAGACAGACACATCTGTCTACTCCATTCAAAATCAGCAGTGTGTTGCAGAGTCCAGGCTTCAGAGCCAGAAGGATTCTCTTCCCATCCTAAATCTGGCAGCCACTAGCTATACCACTAGAAAAAGCCTCAGTTACTACATCTTTAGAAAAAGGGGGGGAAAGGATTCTCTTCTGCTTGTTATAAAGATTATCTGAAATCATGTAGGAAAGGCACCCGGCAGAATGCCTGGCACTGAATATTTATTTACCCTCCTTGCCCCTGAGAATATTTGCTCAGGTGATAATCAACTCTGCTTTCCTTATAAAAACAGGCATGCTGCTGCTGCTAAATTGCTTCAGTCATGTCTGACTCTGTGTGACCCTATGGACAATAGCCCACCAGGCTCCTCTGTTCATGGGATTCTCTAGGCAGGAATACTGGAGTGGGTTGCCATACCCTCCTTCAGGAGATCTTCCCAACCCAGGGATCAAACGCAGGTCTCCTGTATTGCAGGCAGATTCTTTACTGCTGAGCCACCAGGGAAGTCCCCCACAAAAGGCATACAAACAAATAAACAAAATCCATATGTTATATTTCTAAGTATAAACATTGAATGACAAATATTCCTTATGCATTTATTCAAATTATTAGAGAAAATCTTACCAAAAAAAAAAAAAAAAAAAAAAACAACCTTTAGGTTGAAAGCTTTGGCACATGAATGTGATCTATTCCTCAAAATAACTGGAGGAAATACGTAGTATGTGATCTAAAATGTTCAGTTGGGAAGCCTTAATTAAAGAGNACAAAAAAAAAAAAAAAAAAAAAAAAAAACAACCTTTAGGTTGAAAGCTTTGGCACATGAATGTGATCTATTCCTCAAAATAACTGGAGGAAATACGTAGTATGTGATCTAAAATGTTCAGTTGGGAAGCCTTAATTAAAGAGATATCTGTTTTTTCCCTCTTTCCTTGTTAGACCTGATGCTTTATTCCTCATGCTTTATGAATATGAGGAACTGGCCCTGTACTTTTAAGCAAAGACACTGAGGTTCAACGACTGGAAAATTTGGCCTCCTCACCTTCCACCACTTGATGTCACCCGTATTCCCCTGAACCTTAAATTTTTTCTAACAGAGTGAGCAGGTAACAGCCAAATCTGCAATGATTCTACAATCCTAATTCAGGCTTGCAGCCAAAGCAAATCAGCGTCTCTGATAAAACACAAGATACTTGTGCAGAGAACTGAAAAATAGGGAAGATGAAAGTTCAAATATTTGAGGAAATCACTGTTTCTGTTTCAAAAAAATACTTGCCATTTAAAATGAATTCTGAAAGTGAAAAACTAAATCAATTAAATAGAATTTTAAGGAACTAATTCACTCATGTGAAGAATAGTCTGATGTTTATTCTTAGATCAATAGTTGACTGAAGCACCACTGAACAAATTTTCTACTATAATAAAGAGAGCACACATCCTCATTATACTACAAACAAATGAAAAATGAATATGCATCTGGGTTAGAACATTCCATACTAAAAATACATGAAAAATATTTGAATGTCTCTTTATTAATCTTCACTAGGTCCTTGATAGAAACCAAAAAAGTTCTGGAAAAATAATATATCAGATGAGTAGAGGCTGAACATATGGCGTTACACTGTCCTTCTACCAGCTGGTATAAAGAGGAACATCTATTTTACCTGAATATTCACTATGTTTATGGAGCATGAAACACTGCAGCTACATTGTTGATGGATCCTTTGACATGTCAATGTGAAACATATGCATGTCTAATATGTCTATAAAAAAGTATGTTGTCCCATTATATCAATGTACATTTGGCACTCACATTAGAAAGAGACCAGCATCTGTATTATATTACAGCACACAAGGGTTCCGGAGAGTCGTTTTCACTTGGGGGTTAGCTTCTATTCATTTGCTTGATCTTTTACAGAGAGCAAGAAGCAAAATTACTCCAATATGGATCTACTCTATGGAATATGTGCTGGTGGAAAAGCTTTGTTCTGCATTATGTTAGCACAAATCATAGTGAGCAGATCCAAAGAACTTTCTCTTCCTGGGGGGAAAAATTTCTAAAAAAACTCAGCAATTTTCAGTACTTTTCTGTGTATGTTTGTGTATGTATGTATGTCTTTTCATTCAAAATGATTACTGATTTTTTGAAAAAGTTTTCCCTGTTACATACTTACTGTAGAAAATTTGGAAAAAAATTGAAAAATACAAAGCAGAGAGAGAAAAATCCAAGATAGCTAGTATTTATATTTTTGTATTTTTACCTTTTTTTTGTTTCAATGAATGTATCTTAATAATATGGTAAAAGAGGGCTTATTTGATCCAGAAGACTTCATACTTTAAATATGATACCATTAATTGACTGATAAGCTAATAACAAACGCAAGCAATATTTCCTTTCTGTGAGATTGAGGTTGACATATTCGCCTTGAAAAACTGTAAAGATCTGTCTTACTGTTATATGGTAAAGAGAGTTTTATCGAGTAGGGATGTAGTAAGAAAAAATGAAGGAAGAAGAATGTTTACAAGTGCAACTTACCTCATCGTCGTCAGCATCGTACTGGGCATAGTGCTGTTCAAGCAGCTCTCTCTGGCGCCTTTCTTGTTCCAGCGTCTGGCTTATCAACTGGGCAACCTCGCTCACTTGTCCAGGTTTTTCTCGCCCAATAACAAATCTACACAAAAGTTAAAGAGAACTGGTATAGTCAGACTCTCTAGCAAAAAAGGAATGCTAAGGAAAGTAAATAAGCTTCACATTTTATCAGAGTATATCAAGCCTCAAAAAAATAATATTACCTGTTTTTTAAAGGTATGCTTGGGTAGAAGGAAAGGTTAGCTGAGCAATTAAAGTGATTTTTGCAGCCACAGACCAAAGGAAAAGAGGAAAAGTAAAGAACCACAAAAAATTATTACTTTAGGAGAAGACAAAACAGATGTAATCTATTCTCCAGCACTTTACACATTTTTGATGCCCTACAAAATGAAAGCAAGATCATAATTTTCTGTAACACTGAACTTTAGAAGCATTTCCACAGTTACATTCTCTTTAAAATGCAAAACTACTTGAAGAACATTTTGAGGTATGGCATAACCTATGTGAGTAAATAAGAAGGAGGCATTGACTTTTGGCTAAGTTACTATGACTCTAAAGGTAAAAAAAAAAAAAAAAGGAAGAGAAAAAAAAATGTAGTTTTTTTTTTTTGTCTGTGTTTTTAAAACGAAAAACTAAAACAAAGGAGGTAAATCAGTTCACTAAGTTTAGAGAAAGATGCTGTGAGGAAGGATGTGGCCTCAAGACATACTCAAGGGGAAATACCTGTCAATATAATTCCTGTAAGAAAAAATATNAAAAAAAAAAAAAAAAAGGAAGAGAAAAAAAAATGTAGTTTTTTTTTTTTGTCTGTGTTTTTAAAACGAAAAACTAAAACAAAGGAGGTAAATCAGTTCACTAAGTTTAGAGAAAGATGCTGTGAGGAAGGATGTGGCCTCAAGACATACTCAAGGGGAAATACCTGTCAATATAATTCCTGTAAGAAAAAATATATAAAGAGAAAATCACGGAAGACATTTACTTATTGCCTCTAGTCATTTATGATACATCCTCATTGATACTATGTTTCTTATTCAACAAATTAATATTCACTTTTTAAAATCTTTTCACACTAATATATGGCTCTTTCTAAAAATACAAATAATATGTCTCCATAATATAGTTTCCATATATTATTTAATTCATTATTTTGGTTAGTAACTGTTTAATCTTGCTTATATACTGAACTGATGTTTTCCTCTGATTGGGCTTCTCAGGTGGCTCAGTGATAAAGAATCTGCCTGCAATGCAGGAGACACAGGAGATGTAGGTTCAATCCTTAGATTCGGAAGATCCTATGTAGGAGGAAGTGGCAACACACTCTAATATTATTGCCTGAAAAATACCATGGACAGAGGAGCCTGGCAGGCTATAGTCCATGGGGTTTCACAGAGTTGGACATGATTGAGCAACTAACACTTATGATTACAATACTTTGCTATTTTCAATTACAATTTTAAAAGAAATACTCTACCATTCTCCGTACAAATACACTAAATGTCAAAATTTTTATACTTGGATGTTAGTAATAAAATATATTTTTAGAGTTATTTTTATGTTGTTTCAAATAAGACTGTGAAAGTATGCTTCAGTGTTGATTTATCATCCAAGTTATTTTTCTTTGGGAAATTAATCATTGAGTTGTAGTCATTTTCTATATAGTCTGGATACATATATGTTAGGTAGTTAGAATAGGAAAAAGGAGTCCAAAATAGTGATGGCAAAAAGACAAAGAAAGGAAAAAGCCCGGAAAAACAGAACAAAGGAAGGACCAAGAACCTGGGTGAGAACCTCAGATGGAGCAAACAGCCCTCCTGGCTAGCCCAGTTTACATCCGACAGGCCCAGGGGGAGGAGGAAAACATAAAAAGGGGAGCCAAAATTTAGCCGCTGGCTTCTCTCCTCTTCACTTCTTTAGGGCTGGCCTGCCCTCATACCTCAAGGATGTATTTTCCTTTGCTTGCCGAATAAAACTGAGCTGTAACACTAGTCCATTGCTTCAAATTTTTGCTGCAGTGAGACAGAACCAAGGAAATTCCACACTTCCCTGACATATATATGTATTATAGATACAGATATACACACAGAAATCATATATGCATATGATTTATTACATTCTCTCAATGTGGCTTGCCTTTTAATTTTCCTAAGTCTTTCAAGGAAGTCCAAATTATTCTTTTTTAAAAGATTGTGATTTGTGCTTCCTACCTAAGAAATCTGCCTGATTTAATATTACAAAGATTTTCTCCAGTTAGGTTCGTGCAAATGCAACTTCTGTTTCAGGTGGTGAATTTTAGATCATTATAACTAGTCTCAAACACATTTTTATTAATCAAATAGGAATGATTACAATCAACACAATTTTTCCAGTGAGAAATAAGTTTATCCCTGTGGCATAAAAATCTGTAGCTGGGGATTCAAAGAACTCTTGGAATGCATTTTCTAGATCCTGCTGGTGGTGGAAAGCATTGTCCCTGCAAAAAGTGTCAAGATGCTTGAAGAAATGGTAGTCGGTTGGTGAGAGGTGAATATGCTGGAGGAGGCAAAACTTCACAGTTCAAGTTTTTAACATGTGGTTGGACACTGTCATTGGGAAGAACCGGGCTCGTTCTGTTGAACGATGCCAGCTGCAGGGGCTGCAGTTTTTGGTGCATCTTATCAATTTGCTGAGCATAATTCTCAGATGTAATAGTTTCACAGGGATTCAGAAAGCTGTAGTAGATCGGACCAGCAAGAGACCACCTAACAGTCACCATAATCTTTTTTGGTGCAGGTTGGCTTTGGGAAGTGCTTCGGGCCTCTTCTCGGTCCAGCCACCGAGGTGGTCATCACCAGTTGTATGCGATCCACTTTTTGTTGCATTTTGCAATCTGATGGAGAAACGGTTCATTGCTGTTGCGCAGAGTAAGAAGGCGGCACTTCAAACTGACAATTTTTTTGATTTCTAGTCAGTTAATGAGGCATCCACTTTTCGAGCTTTTGCACCTTTCCTATTTGCTTCAAATGCTGAATGACTGTAAAATGGTCAACGCTGAGTTCTTAGACAACTGTAAGAGGATCCGCTTTAATGATGACTCTCAACTGTCACTGTCAACTTCCAATGGCCAGCAACTATGGTCATCTTCAAGTCTCTTGTCTCCTTTGCAAGACTTCTTGAACCACACTGCACTGTACTGTACGTTAGAAGTTCCTGAGCCAAATGCACTGTTAATGTTGCAAGCTGCCTCTGATGTTTCACAACCCATTTTGAACTCAAATAAGAAAACTGCTCAAATTTGCTTTTTGTCTAATATCATTTCCATAGTCTAAAATAAACAGCAAGTAAAGACTCTTAAGAGTCCCTTAGACCGCAAGGAGATCAAACCAGTCAATCATAATGGGAATCAACCCTGAAGGACTGATGCTGAAGCTCCAATACTTCGGCCACCTGATGCAAAGAGCTGACTCTTTGGAAAAGACCCTGATGCTGGGAAAGACTGAAGGCAGGAGGAGAAGGGGATGACAGAGGATGAGATGGCTGAATGGCATCACTGACTCAATGGCCTTGAGTTTAAGCAAGCTCTGGGAGATGGTGAAGCACATGGAAGCCAAGTGTGCGGCATAATAATCCATGGGGTCACAAAGAGTTGGACACAACTTAGCAACTGAACAACAAACAAGTCACTAGCAAAAAAACATAAAGCAAGAAATGTGCATTAAAATGATATATAACATAACCACATTTATTTATAATATATTCCAATATCAAATGGCAAATTTCAGCAATGCAAAAACCACAATTACTTTTGTCCCAACCTAATAGTTTCCTTCTTAAAGTGTTAATGTTTTGATTTTATATTACATAGGTAAAATCTTTCAAATTTATTTTCATGCATGATGTTTGGTAAAGGGGGGTTCAATATTTTCCAAATGGGTAGCCAGTTGTTTCAATACCATGTTTTGAAAAGACTATTCGTTACCACCACTGAATTACTCAGGCACATTTGCTGAAAATAAATTGACCATGTACTTGTGTGCTGACCTCTGAACTTTTCAGTCTTCTGCATTGATGTTTTTATCCCTGTGTCAATACCACACTGCCTTGATTGCAATATACTTAATCTTGCAACTAGTGCTGTGAGTTATCCAATTATGTATGCCCTTTTCAAAATTACTGACTATTCTAAGTTGTCCGAACACTATGTAAATTTTAAAACTAGCTTACCAGTTTCATTTAAAAAGCACATTGATTGATTTGGGATTGCTTTGAATCTATAGATCAATTTGTGGATCAATTCTACTAATAATATAGAATTGTCTGATCCATGAACATAGTAATTTTCTACATTTATTTTTAATTATTTCTATTGAAATAAAGTTGACAATACTATGTAACAATATTATGTTAGTTACAGGTGATTTACATAATGATTTGATACTTGCATACATTATGAAAGATCACCCTAAGTCTAGTAACCATCTGTCCCCACACAGATTTACTACACTATTACTGACCATATTCCTTATTCTGTGTATTACACCTTGACTTTCTTAACATATAACTAGAGATTTGAATTTCTTTTTTTTTTAATTTATTTAATTGGAAGCTAATTACTTTACAATATTGTATTGGTTTTGCCATACATCAACATGAATCCGCCACGGGTGTACATGAGTTCCCAATCCTGAACCCCCCTCCCACCTCCCTCCCCATACCATCTCCCTGGGTCATCCCAGTGCACCAGCCCCAAGCATCCTGTATCCTGCATCAAACCTAGACTGGTGATTTGTTTCTTACACGATATTATACATGTTCCAATGCCATTCTTCCAAATCATCCCACCCTCTCCCTCGCCCACAGAGTCCAAAAGAATTTCTTTTTTTTTTTTTAAGTGTTTTACTTTTCTTTTTTTCTAATTTATTTTTATTGAAGTATAATTGTTTTATAAAATTTTGTCATTTTCTGTCAAACCTCAACATGAATCAGCCATAGGTATACATATAACCCCTCCCTTCTAAATCTCCCATCTCCCACCCCATCCCACTCCTCTAGATTGAAAGAGAGCTGCTGCTTGAATTTTCTGAGCCATACAGCAAATTCCTGTTGGTTATTTTACATATGGTTGAGTTTCCATGGTACTTTTTCCATACATCTCACCCTCGCTTCCCCTCATCCCATGTCCATAAACCTATTTTCTATGTCTATTTCTCCACTGCTGTCCTGTAAATAAATTCTTCAGTACCATTTTTCTAGATTCCACATATATGTGTTAGAGTACGATATTTATCTTTCTCTTTTTGACTCGATTCACTCTGTATAATAGGTTCTAGGTTCATTCACCTCAGTAGAACTGCCTCAAATGCATTTCTTTTTATGGCTAAGTAATATTCCATTGTGTACATGTACCGCTTCCTTATCCATTCATCTGTCGATGAACATCTAGGTTGCTTCCATGTTCTAGCTATTGTAAATAGTGCTGCAGTGAACAATGGGATACATGTGTCTTTTTCGATTTTCGTTTTCTCAGGTTATACGCCTAGGAGTGGCATCGCTGAGTCATACTGAGGTTTTATTCCTAGTTTTTTAAGGACTTCCCATACCGTCTTTCATAGAGGCTATACAATTTACATTCTTACCAACAGTACAAGAGCATTCCCCTTGCTCCACATCCTCCCCAGTATTTATTGTTTGTAGACTTTTTGATGATGGCCATTCTGACTTGCTGGAGGTGATATCTCATTGTGGTTTTGATTTGCATTTCTCTAATAATGAGCGATGTTGAGCATCTTTTCATGAGTTTGATAGGCATCTGTATGTCTTCTTTGGAGAAATGTCTAAGTCTTTTTCCCACTTTTTGATTGAGTTGTATGTATATTTTGGAAATTAATCCTTTGTCAGTTGTTTCATTTGTTATTATCTTCTCCCATTCTGGGGGTTGTCTCTTCACCTGGCTTATAGTTTCCTTTGCTGTGCAAAAGCTTTTAAGTTTAAACAAGTCTCACTTGTTTACTTTTGTTTTTATTTCTATTACTCTAGGAGGCGGGTCATAGAGCATCTTGCTTTGATTTATGACATTAAGTGTTCTGCCTATGTTTAAGAGTTTTATAGTTTCTGGTCTTGCATTTAGGTCTTTAATCCATTTTGAGTTTATCTTTGTGTATGGCTTTAGGAAGTGTTCGAATTTCATTCTTTCACAAGCAGCTGTCCAGATTTCCCAGCACCATTTCTTGAAGAGGCAATCTTTGCCCCATTGTATAATTCTTGCCTCTTGTCAAAAATAAAGTACCCATAGGTGCAGGGTTTACTTCTGGGCTTTCCATCTTGTTCCGTTGGTCTATATTTTTGTTTTTGTTTTTTTTGGCGGTAGCATCCTGTCTTGCTGATTGTAGCTTTGTAGTATAACCTGAAGTCAGGAAGGTTGAATCCTCTGGCTCCATTCTTCTTTCTCAGGACTGCTTTGGCTATTCGGGGTCTTTTGTGTTTCCATATGAATTGTGAAAGTTTTTGTTCCAGTTCTGTGAAAAATGCCATTGGTAATTTGATAGGGATCTCACTGAATTTGTGTTTGGTAGTATCATCATTTTCACAATATTGATTCTTCCTACCTAGGAACATGGGATATCTCTCCATCTGTTTCTGTTGTCTTTGATTTCTTTCATTAGTGTCTTATAGTTTTCTGTGTACAGTTCTTTTGTCTCCTGAGGTAAATTTATTCCTAGATATTTAATTCTTTTTCTTGGAATGGTGAATAGGATTGATTCCTTAATTTCTCTTTCTGATTTTTCATTGTTAGTATATAGAAATGCAAGTGATTTCTGTGCATTGATTTTGTATCCTGCAACTTTGCTGTATTCACCAATTAGCTCTAGTAATTTTCTGATACTATCTTTAGGGTTTTCTATATACAATATCATGTCATCTGCAAAACAGTGAGAACTTTACTTCTTCTTTTCTGATCTGGATTCCTTTTCTTTTCCTTCTCTGATGGGGTAGCTAGGACTTCTAGAACTACGTGGAATAATGTGGTGAAAGTGCACACCCTTGTCTTGTTCCTGATCTTAGGCAGAATGCTTTCAGTTTTTCACCATTGAGAAGAATGTTTGCTGTAGGCTTATCATATATGGCCTTTACTATGTTGAGGTAGGTCCCTTCTATGCCCATTTTGTGAAGAGTTTTAATCATAAATGGGTGCTGAATTTTGTCAAAGGCTTTTTCTGCATTCATTGAGATGATCATATGGCTTTTATCTTTCAATTTGTTAATATGGTGCATCACATCAATTGATTTGGGTACACTGAAGAATCCTTGCATCCCTAGAACAAGCCAGCTTGATCATGGCGTGTGAGCTTTTTGATGTGTTGCTGAACTCTGCTGAAATTCTGTTGAGGATTTTTGCATCTATGTTCATCAGTGACACAGCCTATAGTTTTCTTTTTTGTGTGCTGTCTTTGTCTGGTTTTGGTATCAGGGTGATGGTGGTCTCGTAGAATGAGTTTGGAAGTGTTCCTTCCTCTGCAATTATTTGAAAGAGTTTTAGAAGGATGGGCATTAGCTGTTCTCTAAATGTTTGATAGAATTGTCCTGTGAAGCCATCTGGTCCTGGGCTTTTGTTTTTTGGGAGATGTTTGATCACAGCTTCAATTTCAGTGCTTCTAATTGGGTTGCTCATAATTTCTATTTCTTACTGGTTCAGTCTTGGATGACTGAACTTTTCTAAGAATCTGTCCATTTCTTCCAGGTTATCCATTTTATTCAGCCATACAGTTGTTCATAATAGTCTCTTATAATCCTTTGTATTTCTACATTGGTTGTTGTATCCTCTCCTTTTTCATTTCTAGTTTTGCTGATTTGATGCTTCTCTCTTTTTTTCTCGATGAGCCTGGCTAAAGGCTTGCAAACTTTATCTTCTAAAAGAACCAGCTTTTGGTTTTATTACTCTTTACTACTGTTTCTTTCATTTCTTCTTCATTTATTCTGCTTGGGTCTTTATGATTCCTTTCCTTCTACTAATTTGGGGTTTTTTTTTTCCTTCTTCTTCCAGTTTAGGCGTAAAGTTAGGTGGTCTGCTTGATGCTTTTCCTGTTTCTGGAGGCAGGATTGTATTGACATAAGCTTCCCTCTCAGGACTGCTTTTGCTGCATCCCATAGGTTTTGAGTCGTCATGGTTTCATTGTCATTTGTTTCTAGATATTTTATCTCCCTTTTGATTTCTTCAGTAATGTGTTGGTTATTTAGAAACGTGTTGTTTAATTTCCATGTGTTTGTTTCTTTCAGTTTTTTTCTTGTAATTGAAATCTAGTCTATAGCATTGTGGTTGAAAGAAGACGCCTGATATGATTTAAATTTTCTTAAATTTACTGAGGCTTTATTTGCGACCCAAGATGAGGTCTATCCTGGAGAATGTTCCATGTGCACTTGAGAAGAAGGTGTTTTCCTCTGCGTTTGGATAGAATATCCTGAAGATATCAATAAGATCCATCTTATCTAATGTATCATTTAACTTGTGTTTCCTTATTAATTTTCTGTTTTGATGATCTGTCCATCGGTGTGAGTGGGGTGTTAAAAGTCTCCTGCTATTATTGTGTTACTGTCAGTTTCTCCTTTTATGTCTGCTAGTGTTTGTTATGTATTGAGGTGATCCTGTTTTGGGTGCATATAGATATTTACAATTGTTATGTCTTCCTCCTGGATTGACCCCTTGATCATTATGTAGTGTCCTTCCTTATCTCTTGTAATATTCTTTATTTTAAGGTCTGTTTTGTCTGACATGAGGATTGCTACTCCAGCTTTGCTTTGCTTCCCATTTGCATGGAATATACTTTTCCATCCCCTCACTTTCAGTCTATATGTGCTGTGAGGCCTGCAGTGGGTTTCTTTTAGACAGTATATATATGGGTCTTATTTTTGTATCCATTCAGCCAGTCTGTGTCTTTTAGTTGAAGCATTTAATCCATTTACATTTAATGTGGTTACTAAAAAATATGTTCCTACTGCCATTTTCTTAATTGTTTGGGTTTGATTTTGTAGATCTTTTTTCTTCTCTTGTATTTCTTGGCTATATAAGTCCCTTTAACATTTGTTGTAAAGCTGGTTACGTGGCATTGAATTTTCTTAACTTTTGCTTGTCTGAAAAGCTTTTGATTTCTCCATTAATTTTGAATGAGATCCTTGAGGGGTACAGTAATATTTTTTTCCCTTTCAATACTTTAAATATATCCTGCCAGTCCCTTCTGGCCTGCAGAGTTTCTGCTGAAAGATCAGCTCTTAAGCATATGGGGTTTCCCTTGTATGTTACTTGTTCGTGGCATTGAATTTTCTTAACTTTTGCTTGTCTGAAAAGCTTTTGATTTCTCCATTAATTTTGAATGAGATCCTTGAGGGGTACAGTAATATTTTTTTCCCTTTCAATACTTTAAATATATCCTGCCAGTCTCTTCTGGCCTGCAGAGTTTCTGCTGAAAGATCAGCTCTTAAGCATATGGGGTTTCCCTTGTATGTTACTTGTTGCTTCTCCCTTGCTGCTTTTAATATTCTTTCTTTGTGTTTAATCTTTGTTGGTTTGATTAGCATGTGTCTTGGCGTGTTTCTCCTTGGTCTTATCCTGTATGGGACTCTTTGTGCCTCTTGAACTTGATTGACTATTTCCTTTTCCATGTTGGGGACATTTTCAACTATAATCTCTTCAAAAATTTTCTCATACCCTTTCATTTTCTCTTCTTCTTCTGGGACCTCTATAAGTCAAATGTGGGTGTGTTTGATATTGTCCCAGTGGTCTCTGAGACTATCCTCAGTTCTTTTCATTCTTTTTACTTTATTCTGCTCTTCAGAATTTATTTCCAACATTTTATCTTCCAGCTCACTGATTCATTTTTCTGCTTCAGATATTCTGCTATTGATTCCTTCTACAGTATTTTTAATTTCAGTAATTGTGTTGTCTCTGCATGTTTATTCTTTAATTCTTCTAGGTCTTTGTTAATTGATTCTTGCATTTTCTCCGTTTTGCTTTCCAGGTTTTCGATCATCTTTACTGTCATTATTCTGATTCTTTTTCAGGGAGTTTGCCTATTTCCTCTTCATTTATTTGGACTTCTGTGTTTCTAGTTTTTTCCTTCATTTATGTAATATTTTTCTGCCTTTTCATTTTTTTTTAACTTATTGTGTTTGAGATCTCCTTTTCCCAGGCTCCAAGGCTGAATTCTGTCTTCCTTTTGGTTTCTGCCCTCCTAAGTTTGGTCTAGTGGTTTGTGTAAGCTTCCTACAGGGTGAGATTTGTGCTGAGATTTTTTTGTTTGTTTGTTTCTCCTCTGAGGGGCAAGGCTGAGTGAGGTGGTAATCCT
The DNA here is from genome assembly GCA_006410675.1 of Oreotragus oreotragus. NCBI lineage: Eukaryota > Metazoa > Chordata > Mammalia > Artiodactyla > Bovidae > Oreotragus > Oreotragus oreotragus. Next base: position 356,732 of record SJYX01020371.1, read on the forward strand.
GTCTGTGGACGGTTGGCTTTGTATTTTTGTTTTGTTTGTTGTTTAGCTGAGGCATACTGGGCAGGGTGCTACTGGTGGTTGGGTGATGCCGGGTCTTGTATTCAAGTGGTTTCCTTTGTGTGAGCTCTCACTATCTGATACCCCCTAGGGTTAGTTCTCTGGTAGTCTAGGGTCTTGGAGTCAGTGCTCCCACTCCAAAGGCTCAGGGCCTGGTCTCTAGTCAGGAACGAAGAGTCTATAAGTGGTTTGTTATGGCATTAAGTGAGAGTAAAACAAATATCCAAAAATGAGAAACCAAAGGTGAAACCCAGACAAATGGCAGTTACAAAATCAGCAAATAATAATTAAAATAAGGAATATACACCATATATACACACACCCATGAGCAAAGTCAAAACAGTCCAACAAAAATACAGTAGATTGGCCTGGAGAACAAAGTAAATAAAAAATTATATTTACTAGTTAAGAACAAAACTAACTAAAGTACAAACTGGAAAACAAAACTAATGCAAGGTGCCAAGTGTGGAATAAACCAATGGAAATAAAACTAACAAATATGTTGAGAGGAAAGGAAAGAAAGAAAAGAAAGAAAGAATAGATATGCAAAGTTAAACAGAGGTAGATGAAGAAGATTTATATACATTAAAGATTAACTTCAAGGGGAAGAGAACAGTAGGAAAGGCAAACAGTGATAAATATAGAAAAAATGTAACAGCATTTAAAAAATTAAAAATTAAAATTATAAAAAAGAGAAAAGAAGAAAAAAAAACAGAAGAAGAAAGAAAAAGGGAAAAAGGAAAACTCCACAGAACTACAAAAGCCCAATTTAGTGGCAGAGATTTGTAACAACAATAAAAACTGTGACTAAATATACATGAAATTTGCATTTCTTAAAACCTTCAGCTATTTAGCTATTTGTGTGTGTGTTTACCACTTTGTCTTTATCCTTTCACCTCATGTCGGACACTTAGGTTGCTTCTCTATCTGCTGCTGCTGCTAAGTCACTTCAGTCGTGTCTGACTCTGTGCAACCCCATAGATGGCAGCCCACCAGGCTCCCCTGTCCCTGGGATTCTCCAGGCAAGAACACTGGAGTGGGTTGCCATGTCCTTCTCCAATGCATGAAAGTGAAAAGTGAAAGGGAAGTCGCTCAGTCGTGTCCGACTCTTCGCGACCCCATGGACTGCAGCCCACCAGGCTCCTCCATCTATGGGATTTTCCAGGCAAGAGTACTGGGGTGGGGTGCCATTGCCTTCTCCATCTAGGGTATTGTGAATAAAGGTCCAGTGAACATTTGAGTGCATATATTTTTTTCAAATTATGGTTTTTATTTTCTTCAAATAAATACCCAGAAATAAATTACTAAATCATATTGCAGTTATATTTTTAATTTTCTGAGGAACTTCCATACTGTTTTCCATAGTGTCTACACCAATTTACAATGCACAAGCATTCCCTTTTCTCCACATCTTCATTAACACTTATTCGTTGTCTATTTGATAACAGTTATTCTGATGTGATGTCTCATTGTAATTTTTACTTGCATGTCTCTAATGATTAGTGATGTTGAGTATATTTTCATGTGGCTGTTGGCCATATGTCTTCTTTGGAAAAGTGTCTATTCAGGCCCCCTGGCCATTTTTAAATTGGGTTCTTTGTTATTTTGATGTTGAGTTATGCGAGTTCTTTGTATATTTTAGACTTTAATCTTTTATCTTTTGCAAATATCTTCTCCCATTCAGCTAGCTGCCTTTTCACTTTGCTGATAGCTTCTTTCACTGTGCAGAAGTTTTTTAGTTTAATGTGGTCCCATTTGTTTATTTTTGTTTTTGTTTCCCTTGTTTAAGGAGACATATTTCCTCAAAATTATAGTTAGGACTGATGTCAGAGAGCATACAGCCTATGTTTTTTTTCTAGGAGTTTTATGGCTTCGGGTCTTAAAGTCTTTAATCTATTTTGAATTTATTTTTGTATATGGTATGAGAAAGTAGTCCAGTTTGGTTATTTTGCATGCCCAGTTATCACAACACCATTTATTGAATGGGCTGTCTTTTCCCCATTTTATATGCTTGCCTTCTTTGATTAACTGACTATGATTATTTGCTGTGGTTGTGTGAAAAATGATTTTGGTGTTTTGATACTGATTACACTCAATCTATAGATTGCCTAAGGAGTATTTTGACAATGTTAAGTCTTCCAATCCATAAGCATGGCATATATTTCCACTTGTTTATGTCATCTTCGGTTTCTTCCATCCGTGTCTTACAGTTTTCTGAGTACAAGTCTTGTATTGCTTTAGTTAGGTTTATTCCCAGGTGGTGGCTCAGATATAAAAGAATCTGCCTGCAATGCAGGAGACCCAGGTTCAGTCTGGGTTAGGAAGATCCCCTGGAGCATTCCATGGACAGAGGTGGCTGGGAGGCTACAGTTCATGGGGCCACAGAGACTTGGACATGACTGCGTGACTAACACTTCATTCACAGGCATTTTACTCTTTAGGATACAATTGTAAATTGGGGTGTTTTCTTAATTTCTCTTTCTGATGTTTTGTTGTCAGTGTACAGAATCATAGAAAACTTTTGGATATTATTTTTGAGGCCTGTCACTTTATTGAATTCATTCGTTAGTTCTAAGTTTTCTTGATGGCGACTTNNACAAAATTCTCCATGCCAGGCTTCAATAGTATATGAACCATGAAGTTCCAGATGTTCAAGCTGGTTTTAGAAAAGGCAGGGGAAATAGGCAAACTCCCTGAAAAAGAATCAGAAAAATGACAGTAAAGATGATCTGTGTTTCTAGTTTTTTCCTTCATTTATGTAATATTTTTCTGCCTTTTCATTTTTTTTAAACTTATTGTGTTTGAGATCTCCTTTTCCCAGGCTCCAAGGCTGAATTCTGTCTTCCTTTTGGTTTCTGCCCTCCTAAGTTTGGTCTAGTGGTTTGTGTAAGCTTCCTACAGGGTGAGATTTGTGCTGAGATATTTTGTTTGTTTGTTTCTCCTCTGAGGGGCAAGGCTGAATGAGGTGGTAATCCTGTCTGTGGACGGTTGGCTTTGTATTTTTGTTTTGTTTGTTGTTTAGCTGAGGCATACTGGGCAGGGTGCTACTGGTGGTTGGGTGATGCCGGGTCTTGTATTCAAGTGGTTTCCTTTGTGTGAGCTCTCACTATCTGATACCCCCTAGGGTTAGTTCTCTGGTAGTCTAGGGTCTTGGAGTCAGTGCTCCCACTCCAAAGGCTCAGGGCCTGGTCTCTAGTCAGGAACGAAGAGTCTATAAGTGGTTTGTTATGGCATTAAGTGAGAGTAAAACAAATATCCAAAAATGAGAAACCAAAGGTGAAACCCAGACAAATGGCAGTTACAAAATCAGCAAATAATAATTAAAATAAGGAATATACACCATATATACACACACCCATGAGCAAAGTCAAAACAGTCCAACAAAAATACAGTAGATTGGCCTGGAGAACAAAGTAAATAAAAAATTATATTTACTAGTTAAGAACAAAACTAACTAAAGTACAAACTGGAAAACAAAACTAATGCAAGGTGCCAAGTGTGGAATAAACCAATGGAAATAAAACTAACAAATATGTTGAGAGGAAAGGAAAGAAAGAAAAGAAAGAAAGAATAGATATGCAAAGTTAAACAGAGGTAGATGAAGAAGATTTATATACATTAAAGATTAACTTCAAGGGGAAGAGAACAGTAGAAAAGGCAAACAGTGATAAATATAGAAAAAATGTAACAGCATTTAAAAAATTAAAAATTAAAATTATAAAAAAGAGAAAAGAAGAAAAAAAAACAGAAGAAGAAAGAAAAAGGGAAAAAGGAAAACTCCACAGAACTACAAAAGCCCAATTTAGTGGCAGAGATTTGTAACAACAATAAAAACTGTGACTAAATATACATGAAATTTGCATTTCTTAAAACCTTCAGCTATTTAGCTATTTGTGTGTGTGTTTACCACTTTGTCTTTATCCTTTCACCTCATGTCGGACACTTAGGTTGCTTCTCTATCTGCTGCTGCTGCTAAGTCACTTCAGTCGTGTCTGACTCTGTGCAACCCCATAGATGGCAGCCCACCAGGCTCCCCTGTCCCTGGGATTCTCCAGGCAAGAACACTGGAGTGGGTTGCCATGTCCTTCTCCAATGCATGAAAGTGAAAAGTGAAAGGGAAGTCGCTCAGTCGTGTCCGACTCTTCGCGACCCCATGGACTGCAGCCCACCAGGCTCCTCCATCTATGGGATTTTCCAGGCAAGAGTACTGGGGTGGGGTGCCATTGCCTTCTCCATCTAGGGTATTGTGAATAAAGGTCCAGTGAACATTTGAGTGCATATATTTTTTTCAAATTATGGTTTTTATTTTCTTCAAATAAATACCCAGAAATAAATTACTAAATCATATTGCAGTTATATTTTTAATTTTCTGAGGAACTTCCATACTGTTTTCCATAGTGTCTACACCAATTTACAATGCACAAGCATTCCCTTTTCTCCACATCTTCATTAACACTTATTCGTTGTCTATTTGATAACAGTTATTCTGATGTGATGTCTCATTGTAATTTTTACTTGCATGTCTCTGATGATTAGTGATGTTGAGTATATTTTCATGTGGCTGTTGGCCATATGTCTTCTTTGGAAAAGTGTCTATTCAGGCCCCCTGGCCATTTTTAAATTGGGTTCTTTGTTATTTTGATGTTGAGTTATGCGAGTTCTTTGTATATTTTAGACTTTAATCTTTTATCTTTTGCAAATATCTTCTCCCATTCAGCTAGCTGCCTTTTCACTTTGCTGATAGCTTCTTTCACTGTGCAGAAGTTTTTTAGTTTAATGTGGTCCCATTTGTTTATTTTTGTTTTTGTTTCCCTTGTTTAAGGAGACATATTTCCTCAAAATTATAGTTAGGACTGATGTCAGAGAGCATACAGCCTATGTTTTTTTTCTAGGAGTTTTATGGCTTCGGGTCTTAAAGTCTTTAATCTATTTTGAATTTATTTTTGTATATGGTATGAGAAAGTAGTCCAGTTTGGTTATTTTGCATGCCCAGTTATCACAACACCATTTATTGAATGGGCTGTCTTTTCCCCATTTTATATGCTTGCCTTCTTTGATTAACTGACTATGATTATTTGCTGTGGTTGTGTGAAAAATGATTTTGGTGTTTTGATACTGATTACACTCAATCTATAGATTGCCTAAGGAGTATTTTGACAATGTTAAGTCTTCCAATCCATAAGCATGGCATATATTTCCACTTGTTTATGTCATCTTCGGTTTCTTCCATCCGTGTCTTACAGTTTTCTGAGTACAAGTCTTGTATTGCTTTAGTTAGGTTTATTCCCAGGTGGTGGCTCAGATATAAAAGAATCTGCCTGCAATGCAGGAGACCCAGGTTCAGTCTGGGTTAGGAAGATCCCCTGGAGCATTCCATGGACAGAGGTGGCTGGGAGGCTACAGTTCATGGGGCCACAGAGACTTGGACATGACTGCGTGACTAACACTTCATTCACAGGCATTTTACTCTTTAGGATACAATTGTAAATTGGGGTGTTTTCTTAATTTCTCTTTCTGATGTTTTGTTGTCAGTGTACAGAATCATAGAAAACTTTTGGATATTATTTTTGAGGCCTGTCACTTTATTGAATTCATTCGTTAGTTCTAAGTTTTCTTGATGGCGACTTCAGGATTTTCTAGATATAGTATCGAAGAAGGAAATGGTAATCCACTCCAGTATTCTTGCCTGGAGCAGTCCATGGACAGATGAGCCTGGCAGGCTACAGTCCACTGCGCCACAAAGAGTTGAACACAACTGAGCGACTAACACTACTACTCTCCTCCTCCTCCTCCTATATAGAATCAGGTCACCACAAACAATGATAGTTTTAATTCCTCCGTTTCCATTTGGATTCCTTCTATTTATCTTTCTTATCTGACTGCTGTGGCTAGGACTTTCAATACTATATTAAATAAAGTGGCAATAATTGGCATCCTTGTTTTGATCCTGATCCTAGTAGAAATGCTTTCAGCTTTTCACCATTGGGTATGACATTGGCTGTCATATATGTCTCTTATTATGTTGTGGTAAGTTCCCTCTCTATTGTTTATCATAAATGCATGTTGAATTATGATAAAAGTTTTTCTACGTCTGTTGAGATAATAAAATTTTTTTCAATTTGCTAATGTTATGACATTGATTGATTTTTGGATACCAAACTATCCTTGCACCATTGGGATAAATACCACCTGATCATGTTATTATATATTCCTTTTAATGTACTGTTGAATTCAGTTTGCTAATATTTTGTTGAAAATTGTTACATCTAGCTTTATCAGTGATATTCACCTTGATTTTCTTTTTTGTGTAGTAATTTCATCTGGTTTTAATATCAGGGTGATGTTGACCTCATAGAACGAATTCAGACGTGCTCCTTTCCCTTCAGATTTTTGAAGTAGCTTGAGAAGGACAGATTTCAAATGTTTGGTAGAACTCATTGGTGAGGCCATTTAGTCCTGGACTTTTATTTGGGTGGGGGGGGGTGGATTTTTAAATTAGTGATTCAGTGTCATTACTGGTAATCAGTTTGTTCATATTTCCTATTTCTTCCTTAATCAATCTTTGGAACTGTATATTTCTAGGAATTTATTCATTTCTCCTAGGTTGTTTTTTTACAACCTAGAAGGTACGTAACAGTTCATAGCAATTTCTTATGTTTCTTTGCATTTCAATGGTGTTTAACATTTAACTTCTTCTTTGCTACTGATTTTATTTGGGCCCATGATGAGTCTGGCTAAAGTTTACCAATTTTGTTTGTCTTTTTAAGAACCAGGTCTTAGTTTCATTGATCTTTTCTTTCTTTAAGTCTCTATTTCATTTACTTTTTCTCTGATTTTTATGATTTCTTTCCTTCTACTAATTTCAAGTTTTGCTTGTCCCTCCTTTTCCAGTTCCTTTAAGTATAAGGTTTGATTATTTATTTGAGATTTTTTTCTGTCTCCTGAAGTAATATGGTATCACTGTAAACTTTCCTCTTAGAACTGCTTTTATTATGTTCCATAGATACCGATCATTGTGTTTCCATTTTTATTCGTCTCCAACAGTGTTTCAATTTCTTCTTTGATTCCTTCAGTAACCCGTTGGTTGTTTAGTAGGATATTGTTTAGCTTCCACGTTTGTGTTTTTTGCAGGTTTTTCCTCCTTATATCAATGGTCTCATTAACACTGTTGTAGAATAAGATATTCGATGTGATTTCAATCTTCTTAAATTTCATGAGACTTATGAAATCCATGTGGTCTAATCTGTCATTTAGGAGCAGTGTTTCCATATTGATTTTCTTTCTACAAGACCTGCCTGTTGATATGAGTGGCCTGTTAAAGTCCCCTACTGTTATTGTATCACTCTCAATCTCTCCCTTTGTGTTTGTTAACATGCGCTGTATGCATTTAGGTGCTCCTTTGTTGGGTATACGCATGTTTACAATTGTTAATTTTCTTCTTGATTTGATCCCTTTATCATTATGTGATGCCCTTCTTTATCTGTTACTGCAGTCTTTGTTCTAAAGTCTATCTTATCTGATGTAAGTACTGCCTAGCTTTCTTTTTGTTTCCATTTGCATGTAAAACCTCTTTCCTGCCCTTTGTTTTTAGTCGGTGTGTGTCCTTAGATCTGAAATGACTTTCATCCAGGCAGCATACATATGGGCCTTGTTTTTTACTCCATTCAGTTCAGTTCAGTCGCTCAGTTGTGTCCGACTCTTTGCGACCCCATGAATCGCAGCACGCCAGGCCTCCCTGTTCATCACCATCTCCCGGAGTTCACTCAGATTCACGTCCATTGAGTCCGTGATGCCATCCAGCCATCTCATCCTCGGTCGTCCCCTTCTCCTCCTGCCCCCAATCCCTCCCAGCATCAGAGTCTTTTCCAATGAGTCAACTCTTCGCATGAGGTGGCCAAAGTACTGGAGTTTCAGCTTTAGCATCATTCCTTCCAAAGAAATCCCAGGGTTGATCTCCTTCAGAATGGACTGGTTGGATCTCCTTGCAGTCCAAGGGACTCTCAAGAGTCTNTTTTGTATATCAGACGTATGTGTTTGTGGTTAGTTGCTCAGTCATGTCTGACTCTTTGTGACCCCCATGGACTACCCCATGTAGCCCACCAGGATCCTCTGTCCATGGGATTCTCCAGGCAAGAATCCTGGAGAGGGTTGTCATGCCCTCTTGTAGGGTATCTTCCAGACCCTGGAACTTATCCGGTGTCTCTTATGTCTCCTGCATTAATAGGCAGATTATTTACCACTAGTGCCACCTGGGAAGCTCTATATATCAGGCAGTAAGTGAAATCCTTTATATAATTTAATCTACTTGTTACTCACGTAACTCTAGCAATAACTGAGGCTTACTAAGATCATGTATTTTATCCAAGGTAATGCTACTGGTAAAAATCAGAATGGAGATCAAAAGTCAGGCAGTTTAAATCCAGAGCACTTGTTTTTAACCAAAAGTGGCAGTGAGTATTGCTCCTAACTGTAGCACACAGTTGACCCTTGGACAATGCAGGTTTGAAATGCACCAGTTCACTCATATGCCAATTTTTTTTTTTTCCCCACAAATGTGCAACTGGCTCTCTGAATTCACAGGTTTCAGAATCTGCAGATAAGCCACTGCAAATTGAAGTTTCTGGGGGTTCCTTAATCCTTGCACGCTGAACTGTGCATTTGAAGGATACACGATGGGATTTGAGCATCCATGGATTTTGGTATCCATGACAGGTGCTGGGACCAGTCCACTATGGATACTCAGGGACAACAGTGCATGTGTTTCTGTTGTAATATAATATACAGGCAGTATAATACAATAAATAACATTGCATATGCACATTGACACAAATGCATATGTGTATATATTTTGTATTATACATTCATCTGTGTGTTATACATTATATACAATGTCTACCTTTTTCCCAGTAATAGAGAATCTTTTCATGTTTGATTTTATTTCAGGCCATAGATGATACATCAAAATATACAGAGATTGTTACAGACTTCTTTATCAGATTAATAAAATTAAATAAAGTAAAAATGAAACTATGCATGACAAGTAGACACTTCTCGGTCACTTGAAAATGTAAAAAAGTGAAAACCAAAAACAAAACAAAAAGAATATTATTCTCCATAATTCTGTGGACAAATTATTCATCAGTTGAGTCACATTTTAGAAATCAAGACATTTAGAACACAGTATATCTCCAGCAGGGACTACTGAAATGTTCTCATCAGAGTTAAAATCTAAAATACAAATAATCGTCTCTAAATTTAAAAATAAAAACAAACATTTAACTTAAGATAGAATGGAAACAGCAGGACAAACTAGAGCAACTGGAAGAATTTAATAAAGATCAAGGAGAAAATTATTAACTGTAAATCAAAATACATCGAAATGATTCATTATTTAGAGAGACTAGGCTATGAAGCAAAAAAAAAAAGGGGGGGGGAGAAAAGATAGAAAATTAAGTCAATCTAGATTCAATCTATATTCATTAAAAATCTCTAGAGAGATTTTTAAAATATCTGAAAGTAACATGCAATAAAATTAATAATAACAATAAAATGAATTGCTTCCAGAAAAATATAAATTTACATATGTTTTAAAGTGCTAAAAGCTTAGGCTATCTAGTATTTCCCCTAGTTTTAAAAGTATCCTAGAGTTTATAAGTAATGCAGTGTATAAAAAAAGATAGGTAAGTATTGAAAAATGTATAAAATTATATCATGCATGTATGATTGTCTATTAGGATAATTTAAACAAATAAATTGAAAATTTGTCCAATTCAATAAGAGGATTCTATAGAAGTCTAGTTAAAATACTAAATATTCAGATGGGCGTGGAATAGAGGATGGCCTGGGACTTTTACATAACCACAAAAATGGTTCTATCTATCAGAGCTCCCATAGAGTTAGTCTAGTTACCAAATATGGATGATATTCTATTCTGTGGGTCAGAATTAAATGACACCTTGATCCACTTGAGCCATTGAATGCTCCCTCTTGTACAATTACACCCAGGTCTGCAGAACGAACCAGACCATTTTTATTGTGAATGTTAATGAGAAAATATTTTTCTTCATGTTGTTTATTCTTTGCATTAAGTGTAAAGATGATGTAATACTTTAATAAAAGTAATAAAATCAGTTCAGTTCAGTCGCTTAGTCATGTCTGACCTTTGCAACCCCATAGACTGCAGCATGCCAGGCTTCCTTTCCATCACCAACTCCTTGAGCTTACTCAAACTCATGTCCATTGAGTAGGTGATGCCATCCAGCCGTTTCAGCCTCTGATGTCCCCTTCTCTTCAGCCTTCAATCTTTCCCAGCATCAGGGTCTTTTTCCAATGAGTCAGTTGTTCACATCAGGTGGCTGACATATTGAAGTTTCAGCTTCAACATCAGTCCTTCCAATGAGTATTTAGGACTTATTTCCTTTAGGATTGACTGGTTCAGTCTCCTTGCAGTCCAAGGGACTCACAAGAGTCTTCTCCAACACCACAGTTCAAAAGCATTAATTCTTTGGCACTCAGCTTTCTTTATAGTACAACTCTCACATACATACATGACTACTGGAAAAACCATCAGTTCAGTTCAGTTCAGTTGCTCAGTCGTGTCCGACTCTTTGCAGCCCCATGAATCGCAGCACGCCAGGCCTCCCTGTCCATCACCAACTCCCCGGAGTTCACTCAAACCCACGTCCATCTAGTCGGTGATGCCATCCAGCCATCTCATCCTCCGTTGTCCCCTTCTCCTCCTGCCCCCAATCCCTCCCAGCATCAAAGTCTTTTCCAATGAGTCAACTCTTTGCATGAGGTGGCCAAAGTACTGGAATTTCAGCTTTAGCATCATTCCTTCCAAAGAAACCCCAGGGCTGATCTCCTTCAGAATGGACTGGTTGGATCTCCTTGCAGTCCAAGGGAATCTCAAGAGTCTTCTCCAATACCACAGTTCAAAAGCCTCAATTTTCCGGCACTTAGCCTTCTTCACAATCCAACTCTAACATCCATACATGACTACTGGAAAAACCATAGCCTGTGGCCACTGATGAGTTTTCCAAGTTTGCTGGCATATTGAGTGCAGCACTTTCACAGCATCATCTTTAAGGAATTGAAATAGCTCAACTGGAATTCCATCACCTCCACTAGTTTTGTTTGTTGTGATGCTTCCTAAGGCCCACTTGACTTCGCACTCCCGGATATCTGGCTCTAGATAAGTAATCACACCACTGTGGTTATCTGGGTCATGAAGATCTTTTTTCGCGGAGTTCTTCTGTGTATTCTTGCCACCTCTTCTTAATATCTTCTGCTACTGTTAGGTCCATACCATTTCTGTCCTTAATTGTGCCCATCTTTGCATAAAATGTTCCCTTAATATCTCCAGTTTTCTAAAAGAGATCTGTAGTCTTTCCCATTCTATTGTTTTCTTCTCTTTCTTTGCATTGATTACTGAGAAAGTCTTTTCTCTCCTTGCTATTTTTTGGAACTCTGCATTCAAATGGGTATATCTTTCCTTTTTTCCTTTACCTTTAGCTTCTCTTCTTTTTTCAGGTATTTGTAAGAGCTCCTCAGACAACCATTTTGCCTTTCTCCATTTCTTTTTTTGGGGATGATCTTGATCCCTGCCTTCTGTACAGTTTCATGAAGCTCCATCCGTAGTTCTTCAGGCAGTCTATCAGATATAATCCCTTGAATCTTTTTGTCATGCCCACTGTACAATCGTAAGGGATTTAATTTAGGTCACATCTGAATGATCTAGAGGTTCTCCCTACTGTCTTCACTTGAAGTCTGAATTTGTCAATAAGGAGTTCATGATCTGAGCCACAGTCAGCTCCCAGTCTTTTTTTTTTTTTTTTTTTGCTGACTGTATAGAGCTTCTCCATCTTTAGCTGCAAAGAATATAATCAATCTGATTTCAGTATTGACCATCTGGTGATGTCCATGTGTAGAGTCATAGCTTGTTTTTTGGGAGAGGGTGTGTCCTATGACCAGTGTGTTCTCTTGTCAGTCTTTGCTCTGCTTCATTTTGTAGCCCCAAAGCCAAACTTGCCAATTACTTCAGGTAAGTCTTGACTTCCTACTTTTGCATTCCAGTCCCCTCTGATAAAAATGATATCTTTTTTTGATGTTAGTTCTAGAATGTCTTGTAGGTCATCATAGAACCATTCAACTTCAGATTCTTCAGCATTAGTGTTTGGGGCATAGACCTGAATGGTTTGCCTTGGAAATGAACAGAGATCATTCTCTCATTTGTGAGATTGCATCCAAGTACCGCATTTCAGACTCTTGTTGACTGTGAGGGTTACTCCATTTCTTCTAAGGGATTATTGCCCACAGTAGTAGATATAATCATCATCTGAGTTAAATTAAAATGAACTGTATACAGAAGCTCTATACAGTCGTTTTTAGTTCACTGATTCCTAGCATACTGATATTCACTCCTGCCATCTCCTGTTTGACCACTTCCAATTATCCTTGATTCATCGACCTAACATTCCAGGTTCCTACGCCATGTTGTTCTTGACAGTATTGGACTTTACTTCCATCCCAGTCACATCCACAGCTGGGCTTGTTTTCATTTTGGCTCTGTCTCTTCATTCTTTCTGGAGTTATTTCTCCACTCTTCTCTGGTAGCATATTGGGCACCTACCGACCTGAGGATGCATCTTTCAGTGCCATATCTTTTTGCCTTTTCATACAGTTCATGGGGTTAAGAAGGCAAGAATACTGAAGTGGTTTGCCATTCCCTTCTCAAATGGACCACGTTTTATCAGAACTCTCCACCATGACGCATCCATATTGGGTGGCCCTACAGGGCATGGCTTATAGTTTCATTGACTAAGATAAGGCTGTGATCCATGTGATCAGTTAGGTTAGTTTTCTATGATTGTGGTTTCCATTCTGTCTGCCCTCTGATGAGTAAGGTTAAGAGGCTTATGGAAGGTTCCTAATTGGAGAGACTTGGGGGGAAACTGGGTCTTGTTCTGATGGGCAGGCCATGCTCAGTAAATGTTTATGGCATAGAAAAGACTACAATAACAAATTAGTGGGTACTTAAGATTTGAAAAGAGGATATTTTCAGTGTAACAATTAGGAAAGAGGGAGAAAGTATTTCTGAAGGTAAATCAGTATATGCAAAGAAGCAAAATATGAGAATGGTTGCTCAGGATTAAATTCTTTCTGTAGCTGGAGTTCATCATACAGATAGTGAGAGCCAAGGCTGGAGATGTAGATGAGGTCTCATTTAAGAAGGATTTTGCTAATTCTAAGAAAACAGGCATTAAATATATAGATGAATGGATGTGAGGGTTGTATGTATACATGATGTATACGTATGTACATGTACGTATACATGATGTAAGAACAGAACTTTAAGTGCTCAATTTTGCTTATTCTACCAGCCACTTAAATGTTGCACCAACCTCTAACAGAATTTGTCACTATTATTTATTAAATAATGTACTTCATTTCATCTTGAACAGATACTGTCTACTTAGAAGCAGAATATATTCACCTTTCACCAATAACATGAGGCTGTCTTGAAAAATATACTAGAAATTTACTGAGTTTAGATTAAGAATAAAACCTTGCATTTCTTAGTACATGAAATGAGAGAAAAATTAACTTGCATTTATCTTTTCGTTCTTATGATGAATAATTAATCTTAAATCATTTTTGCATTCTTTTATTAAAGCTAGAATATTATAATAGCTCTAATTGTGTATCTTTTTATGAGTACACAGCAATTACTGAATTTTTCTTCTAAAACACAGGATAGAGGTGCCTGAAACTTTTGCCCTTCAAATGTCTCTTAATGGACATAAAGGGGGGAAAAATCACTTTTATGTGTACAGAGATGCCTTTGGCCTTTAGAATACATAAATCACACTGAATATACAAACTGAATTTCTTGATTTGTGTTATTATTTGTCAGTAAGTAAGGAATTTATGAATAATTTAATTCTCAAAATAAATGAGATGAGTTTCCTTCACTTGATTATTAATTATAGGAATTAACTTTGAATCCTTGGACCCGCTGCTGAGTTGCTCAGACTGAAAAGTACAAAGTGAAGACCCTGCTGTGTGGGTAAACTGATGACTCACTTTTAATATCAGGTTGAGCCAGGAACTCCACTCTGCCAAGTAACTCCACAGGGAGTCCCACTTCAGCCCACTCACATTTCCTAATAACAGCAATCTCTTCCAACAGAGCTGAAATAAACTGAGCTTCTCTTTGGCATTTTGATTTGTAAATGGAGGAACGTGTAAAATAATGAGTTTCAGTGGTTTCTAGGATAATAGTTTAGAATAAAAAGAATACTTATACAGTGACAATGGCATGCAATTGTGTCCTAATGAAAATTAAAAAGGTTCACTTTTAACACACTTTTAATCTCCATTTTAATTAAAAAATTATTTCACCTGCAGAACCAGAGGATAATTTTGCTGTTATTTATAATAGGAAGATGGTCGTAGGGAGGAAGGGTATTTATAAATTTATGCTTGTAAAAATAAGAGTTTGAAAGAAGTTTAATTTATAAACCTGGGGCCAAAGAAGTTTCATGTGATATAGGCCATGCATTTCTGTGTTTTGACGTTGGGATTTAAACTATCACACTGGTTAGGATTTTTATGACTCCTCTAGACATGTTTATTTGAAATCTCTCTGGCTTTGCTTGGTGAACTCTAGACGTGAAAAAATAACCTGAGGACACGCACTCACCTCTGGAAGGTTGTTTCCCATTTTTCTCCTTTTGGAACTCTGGGTCTGTCACTGTTGCCACCCAGATCAAAAGCCTCATGTTTATTGTCCTGGCCACATGATGGAAAATATGTCTCTGGGTAAGCCTTGCCTTAGGTTTCCTGCCTGAAAAGACAAAATGTTTTCTGTTCAGACACAAAAATTGTTCTTAAAGAAGCTTGTGTTTGCCTATGAAATGCACAGCCCCAGTGATGGCAAATCCAGCAGCATTTTGAAACGGTAACAAATCACTGTTTGGGTTTTGTTGCTTTAATGTTCACCTCCCTTCCCTCTCAGCAATAGCCCTGGAGTCCTTTGTAAAAGTCATTCTAACTACTTCCCTGCATATTGCACTTCCTCAGGCTGAAAGAGGCAGTTGGGTGTACAAAGGACTGGTAATCTGAAATGTTTTAAGGAGCCTGGAGAGGTAAGCCACAGATCAATCATGCTTCCCAAATTCCAGAGTGGTGCCTTCGAGATACTGCAGGAATATGTTCAGGGAATTAAATAAGCAGTCCTTTAATTGATCAGATCTAAGACTAGTGCAACACCAAGGGACACAGGCTTACTCAATAGCAAGATTTCAGTGACCATGGTAAGAGCAGCCGTGCCTGGTGGTCTATGCACCGCCTGTAGATATGCTCTCTTACAGCACAGAACTGTTGACTTTTTAAAATTAGAAATCCTATTTTGAGACCTGAACTCATGATAAGTTCTCTCTTCTTTGTGGAGGAGGGTATTAGAAAGAAGAAGAGGAAGGGAAAGAGAAGGAAAAGAAGGGGAAAGAGAAAGGAGGGGAAGGGGAAGTAAGAAAAAGAGAAGAAACAGAAGCAACTAAAATAGACTGCCTTATAAACAACTGTGTGCCAAGACAGGTCCATTCAAATATGACAGAATATGACAAAATGTAGTCCAGAATATCGATCGTGTTGATAAATATATGCAGATTGGCAAGTCTACTAAGAGACAAGAGGTTTATACTGTCCCAAAATCAGCATTTAATACTATGCTTATGTGAGTGACACACATAAGAAACAATTAGAAAGAAACTGAGAGGAAAGTAATACACTACGCAATTTNTCCACAGTTTATTGTGATCCACACAGTCAAAGGCTTTGGCATAGTCAATAAAGCAGAAATAGATGTTTTTCTGGAACTCTCTTGCTTTTTCCATGATCCAGCGGATGTTGGCAATTTGATCTCTGGTTCCTCTGCCTGTTCTAAAACCAGCTTGAACATCAGGGAGTTCACGGTTCACATATTGCTGAAGCCTGGCTTGGAGAATTTTGAGCATTACTTTACTAGCGTGTGAGATGAGTGCAATTGTGCGGTAGTTTGAGCATTCTTTGGCATTGCCTTTCTTTGGAATTGGAATGAAAACTGACCTTTTCCAGTCCTGTGGCCACTGCTGAGTTTTCCAAATTTGCTGGCATATTGAGTGCAGCACTTTCACAGCATCATCTTCCAGGATTTGAAACAGTTCAACTGGAATTCCATCACCTCCACTAGCTTTGTTCTTAGTGATGCTTTCTAAGGCCCACTTGACTTCACATTCCAAGATGTCTGGCTCTAGATGAGTGATCACATCCTCATGATTATCTGGGTCGTGAAGATCTTTTCTGTACAGTTCTTCTGTGTTTTCTTGCCACCTCTTCTTAATATCTTCTGCTTCTGTTAGGTCCATACCATTTCTATCTTTTATTGAGCCCATCTTTGCATGAAATGTTCCCTTGGTATCTCCAATTCTCTTGAAGAGATCTCTAGTCTTTCCCATTCTGTTGTTTTCCTCTGTCTCTTTGCATTGATTGCTGAAGAAGGCTTTCTTATCTCTTCTTGGTATTCTTTGGAATTCTGCATTCAGATGCTTATATCTTTTCTTTTCTCCTTTGCTTTTCGCCTCTCTTCTTTTCAGTGCTATTTGTAAGGCTTCTCCAGACAGCCATTTTGCTTTTTTGCATTTCTTTTCCATATATTTTAGCTATATTGATTTGGCCAAACATTTCATTTGGGTTTTTCCATAAGATGTTCCTGAAAAATCTTCTTCCCTAACTTTCTTCATTTCTGTTCCAATATCATTTTGTCATAGACAGCTCCCTGACCACCCTATTTAAAGTAACACCCTCTCCCTTATGTTCTACCCCTTCATTTTCTGCCTAGTTTGAAATATTATACTTCTCTTTCTATAATGTAATCTCTGTGAGAGCAGAGATGTTATTTTGTTCCTAGCTGTAATTCCAGCACCTAGATCTATGTCTTAATTAAACATTTTGATAAATGTTTGTTGACTGCATGAATTAATGAATGAAGGAACACTGAAGTGGGCAGAGGGTGAAAAATATAATTTTTCCTGGGAGAGTCACAGAGAAGAAAATGCTTGGAGTAATCTGACAGAGGTATAGGAGCTCTTTGGGTGATGCAGGAAAGAGCTGAGAGGTGAGCATGTATGTACAAAGGGCAGCTGGTTTGTCCCAAAAATTGCTGGTATTTTTGAGTACCTAGAGAAGTACTTGGAGAAGGAAAAGGCAACCCACTCCAGTGTTCTTGCCTGGAGAATCCCAGGGACAGGGGAGCCTGGTGGGCTGCCATCTATGGGGTCGCACAGAGTCAGACACGACTGAAGTGACTTAGCAGCAGAGAAGTACTGAAAGGATCAGAGACGCTGTCAGAAATGTGTATGGAGAGTAGGCTGGAAACAAATCTCTTAATCCCTCTATGTTGGAAAACCTAAAACTTCTCTATGAAGTTAATAATATTCAGGTGATGACCTACTCAATGAGAAAGTATCAGTTGCCCCTGGGGGCTCCCTCAGCATCAGAGTTCCCATTTTGGGGAAGGGAAATCCCAGGGCCATTTTGATGGGTGGCACAGTTTCATTACATTCACACAAAGGAAGGAAACTCACAAGATTTATTACGTACAGATCCCAGAACAAGGGTGCAATGAGCTGGAGGAAGGGCAGTCCTCTATGCCAGGTCGAAAGGGAGCAGGAAATAGAGACGGGGGTAGCAAGCACCTAGAACAATTATCACCAATGTTTAGTGGGCTCAACGCTAAGTAGTTATTTTTAAAGGTGCCCCGGGGAAAGCAAAGTGGGAATTGTAGGGGAAATCCTAAGCTCAGGTCCTTCCTAAATGACCGGAATCTGGGTGCGAGCAGAGTTGTTATCCTGCAAAATGCCTGGGCAGCCACTCAGAATGGCTGTTTTCTCATCACACCCTTTTGGCAAGATTGAAATTGACATGGCACCTAGAACCTAATTTTAGTTTTAAAAAGTACTAAAGCACCAGACGTGCAAAAAAAGATGCAGAATGCTTTCCCCAAATCATTTCTTCTCCCTACATCCATCTATGAGGGATGCACAGAAACCTCCAAGAGAATAGACTATTCTATTAACCCAGCTGATCCCTCAGTGCCCTGAATCCAGGTGATGGCGTTATAGCAGGTGAGACTTGGGGTAACTGGTGTTTGGATTTGATCACTCCGTGGGCTGTGTACTTCAGTATCAGTGTGATAGTCGAGAAAATGTTTCCCCTTTCTCAAAATTTATTCAAGGCTAGCTACTCTAGTCCAGCCATCAGCTCTTTTTGAAAGTTCAAAGAACAGCAAGAAGAGATAAGAAAGCCTTCTTCAGCAATCAATGCAAAGAGATAGAGGAAAACAACTCCATTCAGCCTCTCTGTATCTTTTGATTGGACCATTTAATCCATTCACATTTCAAGTAACTGTTGATAGGTATGTACTTATTGTCACTGTGTTTACGGTTTTGGGGGTTTTGTAGTTCTTTTTGTTTCTTCTTTTACTCTCTTTCCTTGTGATTTGACAACTGTCTTCAATATTACGTCTCGATTCCTTTCTCTTTTCTTGCATGTGTGTGTATCTATTATAGGTTTCTGACTTGTGATTACCAGGAGGTTCATCTTTAACACCAATGCATATGTGTTTATTATAAGTTAGTGATCTTACGTGCAACTATATTCTAACAACTCTGCATTTTTACTCCTCCAAATCACATTTAACTTTCTTGTTACCATATATACATCTTTTTTGGGTTTTGTATCCCTTAGTTATTGTAGATATTGATGCTTTTACTTCTGTCTTTTAACTCTACTAACTTTATACATGGCTGATACTACTTTTACTGTATGTTTGCCTTTTTCTTCTGTAATTTAAATGTTTCTAGTTGTGTTTCTATTTTTTGTCTTTTCTCCTTAGAGAAGTCTTTAACATTTCTTTTAAAGCCTATTTAGCTGTTTGAAAATTTTCAGCTTTTGCTTATGTATGAAATTCTATTTCCCCTTCAAATCTTAGTAATAACCTTAGTGAGTATTCTTGGTTGTAGGTTTTTTCCTTTCATCACTTTAAATATATGGTACCACTCACTTCTGCCTAAAAAGTTTCTGCTGAAAAGTAAGCTAACAGTCATACAGGAGTTCACTTATATGTAACTGGTTGACTTTCTCCGCTGCTTTCAAGATTCTGTACCTTTAATTTACGCCCTTCTAAGTATTATAATCTGTCTTCGTGTGGGTCTCTTTGGGTTCACCTTGTTTGGACACTCTGTACTCCCTGGATCTGGGTGTCTGTTCCTTTCCAAAGTTATGGATGTTTTCAGCTTTTATTTTTTCAAGTAAATTCTCTGCCCCTTTCTCTCTTCTCCATCTGGGCCACTATATGCTTGATGACGTCCCAGAGTTCTCTTAAATTCTTTTTTCTGCTCAATCTAGGTGATATACATTACTCTGTCTTCCAGTTCACTGATCTATCTGCATTTACTTAAAAAATTTATGTTGAATTATATAGATAGATAGATATTTTAATTCAGGTAGCAAATTTGGGTCCCAGTTAGTCACATCTGTAACATCTTATAATATGGTATAATTTACAGTACAGAATTGTAATAATAGAATATCATCATGATAAGTGTGGTCCCAAGGGAAAGCACACAGAATTGAAACTAAACTATTCTCTATGCCTTATTTCCCTCATGTGAAAATTAGTATCTACCTCATATGTCTAACAGAGTGACATAAGAATAAAATGTGGTATAGACATGAAAAGTCTTTAAGGCACTATTATAATGATGTGCTAAGTTGCCTCAGTCGTGTTTGACTCTTTGCAACCCTATGGACTGTAGGCCACCAGGCTCCTCTGTCCATAGGATTTTCCTGGCAAGAATACTGGAGTGGGCTGCCATGCCCTCCTCCAGGAGATCTTTCCAATTCAGGGATCGAACCAGTGTCTTTTATGTCTTCTGCACTGGCAGGCAGATAAACTACCACTAGCACTACCTGGGAAGCCCATTATTATGATAAGACTGATAAAACTTTCTATTTGGAAAATGGGTAACATTCAAATTACCTTTCTATATATTCTAAACATCTGGCCCATTTTAAAACTGTCTTCATAAATGTGTCCAATTGTATGTGTATAACCTAGCAGAGAAATTAGTAAAAAACGTGAAATTTAAAGTAAGGTTATTATTCAAGTATAGATTGAGACTATGGACATACTGTGATAGTATAATTTAGATCGAAAGTGTATACAAAAGAAAAGATTGGTTTTGATAGAACAAATACACTAAACCATAAACATGACTTCTTGACTTTGTGACCTTGAGTGTATCAGTATTTCTAAATCCTTAATTTCCAAATATGTACAATAAATGTAACAATAACAAACAAATATTATATAATCCATATAAAAAGCTTTACTAACTACCTGGTACCTAGAGAGTATTTAATGACTGTTTTATGTTGCCTTTATCTAGGTAATATATACATTTCTATATGGGATTGAATGCATTTCAAAATACTATACGTACACACTATCTAAATTACTTATTTGTGCTCACTAATTTTGAAAGAGAGATTTTCCTAAACCAACCACAGGAAAAATGATGAAACACTGCACTGAATTGTGCTCTGAAAACCTTAATCTGAGCTATGATTGAAACAGGAAAGTATGGATTATATAATCACTTTATATGGAATTTAAAAAATCATCAAANACTATACGTACACACTATCTAAATTACTTATTTGTGCTCACTAATTTTGAAAGAGAGATTTTCCTAAACCAACCACAGGAAAAATGATGAAACACTGCACTGAATTGTGCTCTGAAAACCTTAATCTGAGCTATGATTGAAACAGGAAAGTATGGATTATATAATCACTTTATATGGAATTTAAAAAATCATCAAAAATGATTGCCAGCAACCATCAGATTCTTGAAATACATGTGACCAAATTAACTGACATTTTTGTGCAATTATTATTTATATTTTAGACATTATCCCTGACTGAAATGATAACACATACTGTCAAATCATCCTGTTTATAAATTTAAAATTAAGAGAAAAATGTTTTTCTTGTTACTTTCTAATTGTTTTCCTTGCTTCAATAAGGAATGATGTGATCGTTTGCAATTCAGATATAAAGAATGAGGTAAAAAGAAAACTCTGTAATGTGACATTTAAATTAAAAATTAAGTATTTCCTAAGCTTATGACTGACAAATAATGGCAATATTAAAAACAAAGTCTATTACTAGGGTTTATGTTTTTAGCAAAGCTTGTTTCTAGTGTTTAAAACAAGTGTAATGTTACAACATGAATTACTTCACAAAGAACTGCCCCCTCTCCCCTTCAAGGCTGAGATAAAATAAGAAAGGGAGATAAATCAGTTTTTCCTATTCTTTCCATCTATAATCAGAGACAGTAATGTCCATGTACTGTCCTATGGAGTTTAGATGATGAGATTATAAAGAACTCATTTGATTTGTTTATTGAATTTTCAGGTGAGCTGTCAAACAAAAACAAAACAACTATAAAATTCTATTTACAATTTGCTGAATTCTAGTCATAAAGATCCTACATGTTTCCTGTGAATGATGTGAGAAGGTTATGCTGAAAGATGATGATCTGATGATTTATGAGTGTTCTCTTTTTCGGACATAAGCTATTCTCATAGAAGTAATATGTTAGTCAAACACGGCTCTTATTATGACATCAAAAAATTTAAATTATAATTGTGGAATTAAGCTAATCAGAAAAAGGAAAAGCTAAACTGGGATGTGAGAGTTGGACCTTTATAAAGAAGGCTGAGACTGAAGAATTGATGCCTTCAAACTCTGGTGCAAAAGAAGACTCTTCATAGTCCCATGGACAGGAAGGAGATCAAACCAGTCAATCCTAAAGGAAATCAACCCTATATATTCATTGGTAGGACTGATGCTGAAGCTGAAGCTCCCAATACTTGGGCCACCTGATGCAAACAGGCAACTCACTGGAAAAGACCCTGATGCTGGGAAAGATTGAAGGCAAAAGGATAAGACAGTGGCAGAGAATGTGATGGTTGGATGGCATCACCACCTCAATGGACATGAATCTGAGCAAACTGCAGGAGATCGATGAGGACAGAGGAGCCTGGCATGCTGCAGTCTACGGGGCTGCAAAGAGTCAGATACGACTCAGCAAATGAACAACAACAAACCAGGATACAGTTATTAGTTCTTATAAAATCAATTCTTTCATTCAAATATTCTTTAAAAAATATTTATTATATACAGACCAACATCTGTACTATCTTTAAAAAGCAAAATAAAAAATAGATGCATAAGACCAGCTATCATTTTACTTGAGTCTTGGATCACAAAATTGCATGGTTCTTTAAAACACTTTGGTAAAAACTCACTTGTTTTACACTTGATAACATTTTAAAGCATGAAGTTCACAACTTTTCAAATATTTGGCTTAATTCTACTGAGCAAGTGATGGCAAAAGTATATCCCGCCCCCTTCACTAAAATTTGCTGATTGTATTCAGAAGTTGAAGTCCTGCACATCCAAGCTTTTACCTCTTGCTTATACTTGCAGATTCTTACATATTTTCCTTTCCATATGGGATCTAGATTAATATACTATATATTTACATTTAAAAAATTTTATATTCAGCTACAAAATCTTTGCTATTAAAAGCCATATTTGAAAATTTTAACAATTGTAAGCATTAGTTCCTAGAAATTAATTTTCTATCTAACTCAATTCTGATTATACAGAACTTTATTTACACTATAGTTCAATGTCAAAAGAAGTAGTTGAATTATTTAAAAAACATTGCCTAACTCTAACATTAACCTATGTCAAGGACATATTTTTTAAAATGCTACATCCTTTCAAGAAATGACAGCTCTCTGTTTAATAGTTAGCTCTGATGCCTCAAGTTTTTTTTTGGGGGGGGGGGTTTGGTAAACATTTTCAAAACTTTTAATTGGAGGATAATTGCTTTACAATGGTGTGTCGGTTTCTACCATGTAACATCTTGAGCCTCCCTCCCACCCCTCTAGATCACTGGTCAGCCATGAAGAGGAAAAAGGATGAGCCTGGACTACATATATACAGTCTATAACTATAACTCTGTTATATAGAGTGGTTAGTCAGAAAGAGAAAAAACAGCATGTATTAATGCACATATATAGAATCTATTAATAGAAAAATGGTACAGATGAACCTATTGGCAGGGCAGGAATAGTGGCTCAGGTTTAAACATTTACACACACAAATATTAAAAAGAACTTTTTAATGTTAATTTGTATACAGTGACCACAAAATGTCTCATTAAGCCAAAGTCGCCTTTAAGTAGTTTCCTGAAATCCCTACTGTCTTTAGTATTCTATCACCAGTTGCTGACTATTTTTATGTATGAAAGTGTTAGTCTCTCAGTTGTGTCCAACTCTGTGTGACCCCGTGGACTGTAGCCCACCAGGCTCCTCTGTCCATGGACTTCTCCAAGTAAGAATACTGGAGTGGGTTGCCATTCCCTTCTCCAGGGGATCTTCCCAACCCAGGGATCGAACCTGGGTTTCCTGCATTGCAGACGGATTCTTAACCATCTGAGCCAGCAAGGAAGCCCATTTTCACATATACAAGTGTAAACTTTCACTATCCACGGTCCCAACTTTAGAGTGGCTGCTCCCCTTATCTGAGGGAAAGGGGATGGTCTCACAAGTAAGGCAAATACAAAACCTGCAAGAACTCACAATTTCCCTGACGGGACATGACCAGGCACACGACGGTGCCCTCACTGCCCCTCCATTATCTATGACACTCCACCACAAAACCAAGGCTTTTTACAAAAGCGAAGCCCTCAATTTCCCCTTGGGCTATCATGGAAGCAAACGCTCTCACTAAAGTGATGTTAATGAATTGAAAACATTTCAATATTCAATGCATCTCAAGTGGAAATCTCAAATACACAATGATATTAAGTAAAAAGTATTTTTTAAAGCTTTCATATTTAGAAATTACATGCCCAAGAGAGAACCCAAAATAAACATGAGCATGTCTATAAAAAGCTCACTTATATTTTCCTTTGAATATTTTAACCTCTTCCAACAAGGACAGAGGAATATTTAAGAATCCCAGATTAATTTGTTTTCTATTGTCTGTGACTACAGTTTCTATAAAATCCTAACCTTCAGAAGTGTTTTATGGCTTAATGTCAAAAAGTAGTTAAATACATTCACCGGAGATAAAAGCATGATGAATGCATACTGATTGAGGATAAGTAGCAGGGACTTGCCAGAAAGCATTTAAAATTTAATGTGAATGGTGCTGACAAGCAAACACCCAATTTATTAGAAACTTCTCATACAGAAGCACAATTTCTACTATAGCATCACTTTCCTATAACAGCTTCCTTTCAGCACAAAGAAGCCTGTCTGGAGTTAAAAACACCACCTAATCTGCGTCTGGGCTTCCCAGGTGGCACTAGTGGTAAAGACCCCTGCTTCCCAATGCAGGAGACATAAGAGACACAGGTGTGATCCCTGGGTGGGGAAGACCCCCCGGAGGAGGGCACGGCAACCCACTCCAGTGTTCTTGCCTAGAGAAGCCCTTGGATAGCAGAGCCTGGCAGGTTAGAGTTCATAGGGTTGCACAGGGTCAGACATGGCTGAAGCTGCCTAGCACACATGCAACCCATGTTCGAGAGTTCATTCTTTCAAAGGCTTTACAATTGTTACCATGTCTTTTAAATGTTCTCTCTTTTTTTAGGCAAAAGTTTTTAGAATCTTTCATATATAGAAGGAAAAATGTTTAGACCACTCACCATCCAAAGGTCAGTCTTTCTTAAAATGTCTCAAGGTCTTTAGGGTTCTTCTTAAGTAGGGTATGCAACATTAACACATATTATGGAATAACATTAATCTGTCTGCCTATCCATTCATCTGTACAACTAGTTCTGTCCAGCTAGTTACTTATCATAACAGGCAGCCTCTAAGTGGAATTCAAGTATTCTCTGTATTCTTACATTTACGTCCTGTGGAATTCTCTCCCCTTGAGTGTGGGGTGCACTTGTTGGGTTACTTTTATCGAATAAAATACAGAACTGATGGAATGTCACTTCAGCAAAAGGAAAAATGACAGACTGCATCTTGGCTACTCCCTGGATCACTCCCTCTGGGGGATCTAGTTTCCATGTTGTGATGAATCTCTGTAGAGAGGCTCTCACAAGAAAGCTGGGAAGTGGATCACAGAAACTATGAGATAATAAGTTTGCTGTTCCAAGTCGATAAATTGGGGAGTAAGTAATATGTCATGCAACAATAGGTACACCAGCTATGCCAGGCACATAATACTAAATAAGACAGGCAAGTTCCAATTAAAGCTATAGACCCAAAAACTTAATTTCCTAAAAGTTATGTTGCAAGTCCATATTTGAATAAGGAAAAAAGTCCAGACATAAAGAATTCTATACAGATCTATATATTTTTCTAGTAAGATCCAATAATAAAATATTTTAAAAATAAAAGTATAAAGCACAATAAAATGTACATATTGCTAATGAAATTGTTTGACTGCATCTGTGTTTCTTAAATAAACATGATCCTCCTTTATAAATCACCATCACTTCAATATAATTAGTTAGCATAAAGTTAACTCTCTTATCACACATTTAAAAAATCAGTTTTACTAAGGTCAAATTTATTTACTACAAAATTTACCAATCTTAAATTGTATGATACGTTTTGATAAATATGTATACAGTTGTATAACAAGCACAGTAAGCACAACAGAGTACATTTTGTCACCTCACAAATGTTCCCTTTTTCTTCAATGCATTTTAAATGGATTCAAGGGGCATAAAGCCTTTTGTGTCTCGTTTTTTACTCAATATAAATAGTTTTCAGAGTCATACATGGTGTTAAATATTTTGGCATATACATTTATTTAATATATAAGTGAATAAATATATATTCATTCCTTTGCACTGCTAAGAAATACTTCAGTGTATGGAATATAATACAATTTGTAAATGCATGTATCAGTTAAAGGACATTTCAGTTCTTTCCAGTTTGGCGCTTTTGGAATGAAGCTCCTATGAAGGTGCGAGTGTGAGCCTTTGGCTAGGTATTTGTTTTTACTGCTCTTTAGTAAACAGCTGGGAGTAGAACTGCTGGCTGGTATAAGTGTATGTTTAACTTTTTAAGAACTTGCTAACAGTTCTGCAAAGTGGTTGTGTTATTTTGAATTCCCGTCAACAATGAATGGATGTTAAAGTTGCTCCACATCCTTGTCAGTGCACAGCAGTATCAGCCTTTCAAATTTCAGCCATTCTAGTGAGTGTGTAGTTGTATCTCACTGTGGATTTAATCTGCATTTCCCCAATGATTAAGAGTTGGGCAGCATGTCAAGTGCTTTATCTTTCCTTGGTGAAGTTATCTTATTAATTGATCTGTAGGTTTTGAATAGGGTTGTATATGTTCTTGAAACTGAAAGTGTCAGTCACTCAGTTGTGTCCAGCTCTTGGCGACTCCATGGATTATACCTGGCCAGGCTCCTCTGTCCATGGGACTTCCGAGGCCAGAATACTGGAGTGGGTAGCCATTCCCTTCTCCAGAGGATCTTCCCGACCCAGGGATCTAACTCAGGTCCCCTGCATTGCAGCCAGATTCTTAACTGTTTGAGCCATCAGGGATGCCCATACATGTTACTGAATTACAAAGAGTTCTTCATATCTTCTAATTAACACTCTCTTATTAGATAATTATTTTGGAAATATGAGTCTACAGGGTATTTTTCAAACATATGTTTTAAACTTTGATAGTTTCATTTATCATTTCTTTTTCTTATATTTCTTGCTTTTGCATGCTAAAAGATCTTTCACTAACCCAAGATCATAAAGTTTTTTGCCTGCTCTCTAGAAACTTTTTGGTTTCAACTGTTGCACTAAGGCCTATGATCAATCTTGAGTTAATTTTTGTACTTACCATTGGAAGAAGGTCATTTTTTTCCACGTGGTTATCCAATTGTTCCAGCACCATTTATTTTTTAAAATGATTGCAATTTCCCCCACTGAATTACCTTGGTAATTACCTTGTCAAAAATCAATTGTTCTGTCTGTGCAGGTCTATATTGAAACTGTCTGTTCTGTTCCATTAATCTGTATTTTTATCCTTATGCTTAAACCAGACTACTCTGACTAGTGTAGTTTTCAGGCAGTAGAAGTCCTTCAACTTTGTTCTTTGTAAAAAAGATTAATTTCTCCAAAAAAGCCTACTGAGATTTTTCACTGTAATTGTCCTTTTATCTGCAGATTAGGGGTAACTGAAACCTTAACCATATGAGAGCACATACAACACGTTATCTTTGGGCTTCTTGGTACCATGCCCATACCCACAGTAGTTTAAAATCTGGAGATCAACAAGTCCTGTGAAATCCAGTAGAGGGATGATAAGGAAGACTGTGTCTGATTCCTCCATGCCCATTCCTTAAATGCTTATCTTTCTCAGCCTACTGTGGTTGTGTTATGTCACTTCTGAACATAAAACTATTTGAGTTCTATGAGTCCATTCTCTAATCAATTACTTAAAGTAATTACCATCATCAGTGGAGAAATAACTCCAGAAAGAATGAAGGGATGGAGCCGAAGCAAAAACAACACCCAGTTGTGGATGTGACTGGTGACAGAAATAAGGTCCAATGCTGTAAAGAGCAATATTGCATAGGAACCTGGAATATTAGGTCCATGAATCAAGGCAAATTGGAAATGGTCAAAGAGGAGATGGCAAGAGAGAACGTCGACATTCTAGGAATCAGCAAACTAAAATGGACTGGAAAGGGTGAATTTAACTCTGATGACTATTATATCTACCACTGTGGGCAGGAATCCCTCAGAAGAAATGGAGTAGTCATCATGGTCAACAAGAGAGTCCAAAATACAGTACTTGGATGCAATCTCAAAAACGACAGAATGATCTGTTCGTTTCCAAGGCAAACCATTCAATATCACCATAATCCAAGTCTATGGAACGCTGAAGAAGCTGGAGTTGAAGGGGTCGATGGAGACCTACAAGACCTTGTAGAACTAACACCCAGAAAAGGTGTCCTTTTCATTCTAGGGGACTAGGATGCAAAAGTAGGAAGTCAAGAGACACCTGGAGCAACAGGCACATTTGGCCTTGGAGTCAGGAATGAAGCAGGGCAAAGGCTAAGAGAGTTTTGCCAGAGAACGCACTGCTCATAGCAAACACCCTCTTCCAACAACACAAGAGAAGAGTCTACACATGGACGTCACCAGATGGCCAACACTGAGTCCAGACTGACTATATTATTTGCAGCCAAAGATGGAGAAGCTCTACACAGTCAGCAAAAAAAAGACTGGGAGCTGACTGTGGCTCAGATCATGAACTCCTTATGGCCAAATTCAGACTTAATTGAAGAAAGTGGGGAAAACCACTAGAACTTTCAGGTATCAGTTGGT
The DNA here is from genome assembly GCA_006410675.1 of Oreotragus oreotragus. Lineage (NCBI taxonomy): Eukaryota > Metazoa > Chordata > Mammalia > Artiodactyla > Bovidae > Oreotragus > Oreotragus oreotragus. The sequence continues at coordinate 385,272 of SJYX01020371.1, forward strand.
CAGTCAGTCCAGTTGCTCACTCATGTTCGACTCTTTGTGACCCCATGAACCGCAGCACGCCAGGCCTCCCTGTCCATAACCAACTCTCAGACTTGACGTAAATCAAATCCTTTATGATTATATAGTGGAAGGGAGAAATAGATTTAAGGGACTAGATCTGACAGACAGAGAGAGTGCCTGATGAACTATGGATGGGGTTCATGATATTGTATAGGAGACAGGGATCAAGACCATTCCCAAGAAAAACAAATGCAAAAAAGTAAAATGACTGTCTGAGGAGGCCTTACAAATAGCTGTGAAAAGAAGAGAAGCCAAAATCAAAGAAGAAAAGGAAAGTTATACCCATCTAAATGCAGAGTTCCAAAGAATAGCAAGGAGAGATAAGAAAGCCTTCCTCAGTGATCAATGCAAAGAAATAGAGGAAAACAACAGAATGGGAAAGACTAGAGATCTCTTCAAGAAAATTAGAGATACCAAGGGACTATTTCATGCAAAGATGGGCTCAATAAAGGACAGAAATGGTATGGACCTAACAGAAGCAGAAGATATTAAGAAGAGGTGGCAAGAATACACAGAAGAACTATACAAAAAAGATCTTCAAACCAGAAAATCATGATGGTGTGATCACTCACCTAGAGGCAGACATCATGGAATGTGAAGGCAAGTGGGCCTTATTAAGCATCATTACAAACAAAGCTAATGGAGGCGATGGAGTTCCAGTTGAGCTATTTCAATTCTAAAAGATTATGCTGTGAAACTGCTGCACTCAATATGCCAGCAAATTTGGAAAACTCAGCAGTGGCCACAGGACTGGAAAAGGTCAGTTTCATTCCAATCCCAAAGAAAGACAATGCCAAAGAATGCTCAAACTATCGCACAACTGCACTCATCTCACATGCTAGCTAAGTAATGCTCAAAATTCTCCAAGCCAGGCTTCAACAATATGTGAACTGTGAACTTCCTGATGTTCAAGCTGGTTTTAGAAAAGGCAGAGGAAGCAGAAATCAAATTGCCAAAATCTGCTGGGTCCTTGAAAAAGCAAGAGAGTTCCAGAAAAACATCTATTTCTGCTTTATTGACTATGCCAAAGCCTTTGACTGTGTGGATCACAATAAACTGTGGAAAATTCTGAAAGAGATGGGAATACCAGACCACCTAACCTTTGGCATAGTCAATAAAGCAGAAATAGATGTTTTTCTGGAACTCTCTTGCTTTTTCGATGATCCAGCCTTCTAGTGATTAGACCAAAAACTTGAAGACAGTAGAAAATAAGCTTTTCTTAAAAAAAAAGTCAACTTTACTGATATGTAATTTGCATATAACAAAAGCACTCATTTTAAGCCTACTTAAATGAATTATGAATTCATTTAGTGAATTTTGAATCCAGATACATAGTTTCCACAACTGCCAGAAACCTTTTTGATACTCTTCCAGCAGTACTCCCCTCACCTCCCTACCCCATCCTCCCTCCTCATGCCAGTCACTGCTGATCTGTGGATCACAATAAACTGTGGAAAATTCTGGGAGAGATGGGAATACCAGACCACCTGACCTGCCTCTTGAGAAATCTGTATGCAGGCCAGGAAGCAACAGTTAGAACTGGAAATGGAACAACAGACTGGTTCCAAATAGGAAAAGGAGTACATCAAGGCTGTATATTGTCCCCCTGCTTATTTAACTTATATTCAGAGTACATCATGAGAAACGCTGGACTGGAAGAAATACAAGCTGGAATCACGATTGCCAGGAGAAATATCAAGAACCTCAGATACTTAATCATGGTTAGAATGTGGAGAAATTGGAAAACTTACACATTGCTGGTGGGATACAATATGGTGTAGCACTGTCTCTTATACACATCTCACAATAAACTGTGGAAAATTCTGAAAGAGATGGGAATACCAGACCACCTAACCTGCCTCTTGAGAAATCTGTATGCAGGTCAGGAAGCAACAGTTAGAACTGCACATGGAACAACAGACTGGTTCCAAATAGGAAAAGGAGTACGTCAAGGCTGTATATTGTCTCCCTGCTTATTTAACTTATATGCAGAGTACATCATGAGGAACAGTGGACTGGAAGAAGCACAAGCTGGAATCAAGATTGCAGGGAGAAATATCAAGAACCTCAGATATGCAGATGACACCACCCTTATGGCAGAAAGTGAAGAAGAACTAAAAAGCCTCTTGATGAAAGTGAAAGTGGAGAGTGAAAAAGTTGGCTTAAAGCTCAACATTCAGAAAACGAAGATCATGGCATCCAGTCTCATTACTTCATGGCAAATAGATCGGGAAACAGTGGAAGCATGGCTGACTATTTTTCTGGGCTCCAAAATCACTGCAGAAGGTGATTGCAGCCATGAAATTAAAAGACACATACTCCTTCGAAGGAAAGTTATGACCAACCTAGATAGCATATTCAAAAGCAGAAACATTACTTTGCCAACAAAGGTCTGTCTAGTCAAGGCTATGGTTTTTCCAGTGGTCATGTATGTATGTGAGAGTTGGTCTATAAAGAAAGCTGAGTGCCAAAGAATTGATGCTTTTGAACTGTGGTGTTGAGAAGACTCTTGAAAGTCCCTTGGACTGCAAGAAGATCCAACCAGTCCATCCTAAAGGAGATCAGTTCTGGGTGTTCATTGGAAGGACTGATGTTGAAGCTGTGAGTCCAATATTTTGGCCACCTGATGCAAAGGGCTGACTCATTTGAAAAGACCCTGATTGCTGGGAAAGACTGAGGGCAGGAGGAAAAGGGGATTACAGAGGATGAGATAGTTTGATGGTATCACCGACTCAATGGACATGAGTGTGGGTATACTCCAGTAGTTGGTGATGGACAGGGAGACCTCCTCACTCCAGTACTCTTGCCTGGAAAATCCCATGGATGGAGGAGCCGGGTAGGCTGCAGTCCATGGGGTCGCTAAGAGCCGGACATGACTGAACGACTTCACTTTCTCTTTTCACTTTCATGCATTGGAGAAGGAAATGGCAACCCACTCCAGTATTCTTGCCTGGAGAATCCCAGGGGCAGGGTAGCCTTGTGGGCTGCCATCCATGGGGTCACACAGGGTTGGACACAACTGAAGTGACTTAGCAGCAGCAGCAGCAGCAGCAGCAGCAGCAGCAGGGAGGCCTGGCGTGCTGTGGTTCATGGGGTTGCAGCGTAGGACACGACTGAGCAATGAACTGAACTGAATTAACATAATTAGTATAGTACTCACCATGATTTCATTAGGATTACTTAGTTTTCAATGCTATCGATAAAACTGAGGAAATACTAGTGTTCTTCCAATACTTTGAGCCATCCCTGAGCTTCTAATCCTCCAGGAATATAGCCTGGTTTGAGCTGAACCACTTCTTCACAGTGCCTAATATGCTTTAATTCATATAAATGATGTAAGGCTGATAAAAATATATATATATGCCCTTGGAAGTTATCATATTAAAAATATTTGTGCTATAATTTCTCTAATATATCAAAAATGGTACTTCTATGAGGCTTTCATTAGCACTTATTAGTTCATAAACTCAGGTACAGCAACTCCAAGTTTAATAAAGTAATTAGACTAAGCTCAGATAAAAGTGATTCTCTGTAACTGTGGGTGAAGTCAACAGAATTTCACTGTGTCGTTTTGATTTATATCCAAATGATGGCACCAATTTCATCTGCATTTCCAGGAAATAAATTTAAAAAATCAATCTTCAGTGCTTAAAATAGAATCATGTCTAAATCTCAGCTTCAACTTCCTTATCACTACTAGTTTCTTATCTTTCTCCTTCCAGGCTCTCAAAGCCATGAGTTTTATACCTTCGTTCCTGATCTGTACTTAGTAGTTTGAAATATTCAAATTAATTTAGTGATTTTTTAGATATCCTTTTTAAAAAGTAAATTTTAGAAACAGTACATGTGATAGCTAGCTCCCAACAGATAAGAAATATAGAACCATACATGCTTTAAACCCTCAGTTTAAAAAGGTTCTTTAAAAATATATGTCTAACTTTTGCATCCCATTTTTGGTTTCCCTGGTGGCTCAGACCGTAAAAGCGCCTGTTTGCAATGCAGGAGACCCAGGTTCCATCCCTGAGTCGGGGAGATCTCCTGGAGAAGGTAATGGCAACTCCAGTACTCTTGCCTGGAAAATTCCATGGATGGGGGAACCTCGTAGGCTACAGTCCATGGGGTCGCAAAGAGTCAGACAGGACTGAGCGACTTCACTTTCACTTTTCACTTTTGTATTAATATCTTATGAAGAACACCAACTAAAATAAATTCAGAGGATTCAGGTGTTATTTCTAATAAGTTAAAATCAGAAAAGTTTTTTTACTTACATTCAATTAATTAAGACCCATCAATCTAAACCTAGGGTGAAATAATTTGAGGGAATAAAGGAAGCTAAGGGTTCCATCTTGATATTAAGATTTTTACAAATTAAATGAGGAAATTAAATACATGCCCTTAAAAAATTAATGCAGCATGTTCTGTAATCTTGAGGTAAAAAAGTGGCATGAATGATGAATATTATCAGAAAGAAGACATCACTAGGAAACAGGGAGATAAAGGAGGGCAAAGGAGCTGAAATATGGTCTTCAAGATAAGTATTTTAAACAGAAAGAATGGAAGAAAGAAATTCGTAATCCATGTTTGAAGGATGATGACTACACTAGTAATACTGTACTAGAGCATGAATATAGGGAGAGGTAGGTGTTGAGACAGGCTTCCCTGGTAGCTCAGCTGGTAAAGAATCCGTCTGCAATGTGGAAGACCTAGGGTTGGGAAGATCCCCTGGAGAAGAGTATGGCAATCCACTCCAGTTTTCTTGCCAGGAAAATCCCAATGGACAGAGGAGCCTGGCAGGCTACAGTCGATGGCATCACAAAGAGTTGGACATAACTGAGCCACTAAACACAGAACAGTTCAGTTCAGTTCAGTCGCTCAGTCATGTCCGACTCGTGACCCCAAGAATCACAGCACGCCAGGCCTCCCTGTCCATCACCATCTCCCGGAGTTCACTCAGACCCGTGTCCATTGAGTCCGTGATGCCATCCAGCCATCTCATCCTCTGTCATCCCCTTCTCCTCCTGCCCCCAATCCCTCCCAGCATCAGAGTCTTTTCCAATGAGTCAACTCTTCGCATGAGGTGGCCAAAATACTGGAGTTTCAGCTTTAGCATCATTCCTTCCAAAGAAATCCCAGGGCTGATCTTCAGAATGGACTGGTTGGATCTCCTTGCAGTCCAAGAGACTCTCAAGAGTCTTCTCCAACACCACAGTTCAAAAGCATCAATTCTTCAGCGCTCAGCCTTCTTCACAGTCCAACTCACATCCGTACATGACCACTGGAAAAACCATAGCCTTGACTAGACGGACCTTTGTTGGCAAAGTAATGTCTCTGCTTTTCAATATGCTATCTAGATTGGTCATAACTTTTCTTCCAAGGAGTAAGCGTCTTCTAATTTCATGGCTGCAGTCACCACCTACAGTGATTTTGGAGCCC
>SJYX01020371.1:391641-457480 GCA_006410675.1 Oreotragus oreotragus
GCTTCTCTGCTTTTCACAGCTATTTGTAAGGCTTCCCCAGACACTGTACAGGAGACAGGGATCAAGACCATCCCCATGGAAAAGAAATGCAAACACAGAACAGCACAAGTGATAAGCCTGGGGTATGAAAGGCTTTTTATTAAAAAGAAGTTAGATTCTTTACAGAATGGAGGGCCACTGAAACTTTCTAAAGTGGAGAGGGGTTCTCTTTCTGCCCCCATATTTTTAAATAAGTTTATTCATTTTTTTAATTGAACGATAATTGCTTTACAGAGTCATGTTGGTTTTTGCCAAACATTAACACCCGCATGCCCCAAACGAAATGCCCAGTGGAGCCACAGAAACCATCCTTGTTAAAGAACAGGAGTTACCACAGCCCTAGGCTGAGATAGAGTCTGGGACAGAAACTGATAGCAATGAATCAGTACCAGAGCTTGAGGAACAGGACTCTACACAGGCAACCAAACAACAAGCCCAGCTGGCAGCAGAGATGAAGCCGATGAAAAACGAGTTGGTAAAGCAAGACAGAGCGAAAGGGAAGAGAAGGCACAGATGCCAATGTCCAAAATGGTCTTCAAGAGGTTACAGGGATTAACAGAGTCAATATCTGGAAATCTAAGAATACCCCTTTAGTTATCACAAAAGCAGATGTATAAAGAGCCTAGATACCTACATAATTTGGGGGAAAGCCAAGATGGGGGATTTATCTCACCAAGCACAATTAGCAGCTGCTGAGAAATTCCAAGTTCAAGGTCCTGCTGCTGCTGCTGCTAAGTCGCTTCAGTCCCAGAGACGGCAGCCCACCAGGCTCCCCTGTCCCTGGGATTCTCTAGGCAAGAACACTGGAGTGGGTTGCCATTTCCTTCTCCAATGCACGAAAGTAAAAAGTGAAAGTGAAGTCATTCAGTCGTGTCTGACTCTTTGCAACCCCATGGACTGCATGCAGCCTACCAGGCTCCTCCACCCATGGGATTTTCCAGGCAAGAGTACTGGAGTCGGGTGCCATTGTGAAGCTGTCTCAAACATTCAAGAAAACATACAGACTCCAACTGTACAAGAGGAGAGATAGATGAAACCGGTGTGGAAGTTAAGGACATAGAACTGGCACAAGCAAATGTTTCCAGAGCAAAGGCAGTCGGAGCCCTGAAGAACAATAGTAACGATACTGTAAATGCTATTATGGAATTAACAATGTAACCATCTGAAAAGAGGACTTTTTGGTGTTTCAAAAGAGTAACTGAAGCTGGGCTGGACATTTGTATTGTTTCTATTGTTAACAAAGTTATGGATTCTTGTTGGAAAAAAAAAATTAAGACAAGAGGGACATAACAAAGGAAGAATTATTATTTTACCCACAAGTCTTAGTTCTACTACTCAAGTTATGTAGAATGAGTCTATTGCTTTTTCCATGATAGGCCTTTACTTAAAAAGGCCTTTTATGTTCTTCCATTAGAGGTAAAGATGAAGACAGATTAAAGAAGGGAAAGACTGAAATTGTGAGACAATTAAGAAGCCATTTGCCATCTGTACAAGGCTGAAATGAGTACAAAATTATAAAGGGAAAGAAAGGGGTGGCTATGAGTCTATGTAACTACAAACTTTTTTCCAACTGAGAAATGTTCTTATAAGTGGAACATATTTCTTACTTATTTCACTTTAACATTCACTGAGAAATATAATGAGCAGCTTCAAAACCAAGTTCTACACTGACAGAAAAGTGCTGTCTAAAGAACAGACAGCAATTCTGCAGAGACAATCACATTTACTGAGGGACCCACCCATGCAGCTCCAGATTTTCCCTGCACTCTTTCTAATTATTTTACATGCTTTTCTTAGGATGATGCATATTCTTGAATCACTGACATAGCACCAACAGAAGTCATTTAGGTTAACATTCCCTACATCATTAAAGGATGTTTCCCAATTGAAAAAATCTAAATTATAAAATGTAAACCCGTGTTGTGCAACATAAAATATGCTGTAATAAAATCCTAATATTACTCTCTTTATAGCAATATTAACTCATCAATATTTTCAGAATATTTGGCAGTTTCATTTTGAAGATAACACTAAAATACATTCATAATTATACACAGTAAATAATGTCCCCTTATGTGCTTCTTTATAGGATTTATGGAAAAGTATAAGGCATAAGCAATACTACATTAAAAAATAAGTACCCTGTGACCAAAATTAAAATTTTTTAAAACTTTGACTTTAGTTGGCACAGAACTACTTTTATTTGTTTTCCAGACTATAAATTTTAAGACGTCAGGGCTGGATATAAATTTAAGGTTCCAAATAATGTATAGTCTGTCCTATTAAGTTGGAAAAGTTATAGTTTATCAAAGATTAGCCTTGCCATTCTTTAAAACAAGAAAGAGATGTTTAAATGCATTTATCAACCTAAATTATTCTGCCTACTTAAGTAACATGTATCACTGGATACATGTATAATCATTTCAATTTACTGCATAACTGATTTTATTGAAGGGATCTGGGGCCTAAATTCATGTTTACTGAGAAATTCTATCTTCCTTAAAATTATTGCTATATTAGCAATGAAAACATTAACACAGCTCAGCAATTAACCATACTGATACTGTATATTTCATATCTTCATGTCTTTCTAGAATATTATTAATATAATTTTTGGTCTTAACTTATATGAACTAATCACAATAAAGAAGGAAAAATTTTAAACTAAAGACATGTTATTAGTGTTTAGATAAAATTCTTCTGGTAATTACATCTATTTATAGGTATAATTAGAGAGAAAACTAAAATTCAACACAATATCAAGTAATCAAATTGTATATAACTCAAGCCACATACCTGACATTGCCCTTGGTGTTTCTTAGAACTGTTGCAGCAAAATTCTGTGTGACACCCACCAAGCTGATTCCATCCACTTCCACAATCTGGTCATTGACTTGTATTCTTTGGGAAAAGGGAAAAAATTATCCACAATTAGTTTTACTGATAATATAGTCCCAGTCGCAAAAAATGAGTTTACAAAATATTTTATTTTTAAGATATTCTTACTGATTCAAAATTTGTCTCCAAGCCCCAGATCTTTGTCAAAGGTTTTTGTCTATTTGGGAGCTCAAACCATTTCATTAAAAAAAAATTTCATGAACCCTAGCAAGGAAAAAGCCCTTTGAAATCTTGACCAGTGAGTTTTTGTGATTCTTGGATTACTTAACTTGTTCCTGAGGTTGCAGAACTGAAGCTACAAATTCTCTGTGCTGTAGTAACTGAGAGAAGCCATGATCTCACTATGTGAGTACAAAGTATGTTCCTAACTTAGAAAGGTCTTAATAAATTGAATTATAAAACCTCTGAAATAAAGGAGTGACAATCTAATTGGTTCACAGAGAATAGTAATCACTTTCATAAATTTTCTTTTCTAGTATCTAATGAGAGTTTCAATGTACTAGACATTTAAGAAAAAAATCCTTCTTGGAGAGTCAGCTAGAAGCTTAGAAGTTTTTTCATATGAGACCAAGTTCATGTAATAAAAGTGAAAAAGTGAGTCTTTGGATGAATAAGACTAATTTAATAATTTTGGTTTAAAGTAACATTGGAAAAGACCATGATACTTGGAAAGATTGAAGGCAAAGGAGAAGAGGCAGCAGAGGATAAGATGGTTAGGGCGCATCACCAACTCAGTGAACATGAATTTGAGCAAACTCTGGAATGTTCTACAGTCCATGGGGTCACAAACAGTCAGACACAATTTAGCAACTGAATAACAACAACAACGTTTTCTCCATGATTTTATAAAGGTGTGGCTTTATATTTTCGTAAGGAGATCAGTTAATCTGAACTTCCTAAAATTCTGAGACTGACCAGATAGATTACAATATTCCTACATAAAGTTTAAAAAGGCAAAAAAAAAAGTATGTTTAACTAAACTGAATCATAATACTAACCAACTTTTATATCAATAGTAATTATGTTTTATAGAGTGCCAGCTTAAAACATGATTTCCAAGATTCTTAGTTATTTCTAAAATCTTGGCCATGATGCTTTTAAACTACACAACTCTCCTTGTGTTAAAGAATGTGCTTATTGTGGCACATTAAGAACACGTAAAAATAGTATAATGGCTATTTTATAGTACAGTATAGTGGCTACAGAAAATGCTATTTGCTGGTCTGCTAAATTGTTTGTATATGACAAGTGATTATTACCAACTTCCAAGCTACCAGTGAGGATTGTTACTAGAAGTCAGTTAAGTAGGCAACAAGTTAAATTTTAAATGGATAATTAAGACTATGGTAACGACAACAATGAAAGAAAAAATAAAATCGTGTAAATAAGGTAATGGAAGAAATTTTTGTTTTTTAAGAAAAAGAACAGCAGGCTAGTTCAAATGTATCACCCTGTTTTAGCATATGAAAGAACATAATGATGATCAAAATTTGAATGTGTATAGCAAGTTGATGAAGGTTTAAAGAAGTAATTTTTATTTGCCTCGGTTTATACCATCTGGGGCCAAAAAGACACTATAAAATATGCTGCATTTTGATAAAACTCTCTCAGTTTTAAAGGACTATTCAAAAGATAATTTTAAGAGTGTAATCTTCTACTACTAGAATTACATAGAATGAGTCAATTCCTTTTTTTATGATAACCCTTCATGTATTTAAAAAATGCTTTTATGCTCCTCCATTTAGGGGTAAAGGATGAGAAGGACACTGGAGAAACTAAAGTCATGAGAGAGTCAAGAAGTCATGTGCAATCTATACAAAGTTTGAAATGATAACAGCACAAAATTATGAATGAAAGTTCCTTTTACATCACATTCTCATCAGCATTGTACATATTTTGGATTTTGGCCAGTCGACTAGGGGTCCAATAGTATTTCTCACTGTTTTAAGTTGCAATAATTCACAGATTGGAAGAAAATTTTTATATATCATATATCTTACATGGGGCTGGTATCTAGACTATTATAAAGAATAGGTACAACCCAATAATAAAATGACAATCCAACTTAAAAGTAAGTCAGACATAGAAAGGAAAATACCATATGATCTCACTTACATGGGGTTATCTAAAAAATAAAACAAACAAACAAAACCATCAGCTCATAGAGACAGACAGATGACTGCCATAGATGGGGGTTGGAGATGGGCAGAATGGGAGAAGGGGAGAAGGGGGTCCAAAGATACAATCTTCCAGCTACAAAATAAGTCATGGGGATATAATATACAATGTGGTGACTACAGTTAATAATACTGTATTGCATATTTGAAAGTTGTCAAGATAGTAGTTCTTAAATATCCTCATCACAAGAAAAACATTTTTGTAACTACATCTGGCGATGGAATGTTAACTAGACTTCTTGAGGTGATCATTTCACAATGTATGTAAATATCAAATCATTATGCTGTATACCTGAAACTAATATGTTATATGTCAATTATACCTCAATTTTAAAAAATGAGCAAAGGATCTGAATATGCATTTCTCCAAAGAAGATTCACAAAAGGCAAATAAGCATATATAAAAGGTGTTCAACACCATTAGACATCAAGGGACTACAAATCAAAACTAAAGTAAGATATCTCTTCACAGTTACTAAGATGACTATGATCAAAAGACAGATAGTACGCCAAACTAACACAGCACTGTTAATCAACTACACTCCAGTACATATATTAAGAAAAAGACAGATGGTAACTTTAAATGGAGCATAACCTATAAAGATATTGATTCACTGTATTGTATACCCACAATTAATATCATATTATAAATCAAACTATACTTAAATAAAAAAAAAAAGAGAGAAGTCTTCATGAGATGTGGAGACACTGTAATCCACATACATTACTGGTAACAGTATAACCATCCAGCAGTTTTCCAAAGCGTTAAACACAGAGTAACCATATGAGTCAGAAATTCCACCCCTGACTATATACTCAAGAGAAATGAAAACCTGTTCACACAAAATTTGCACATGAATATTCAAAGCAACATTATTCATACTAGCCAAAAAGTAGACACAACCCAAATATCCATCAATTGGTACCAGAAAAAACAAAATATGAAATATGCATTCAATGTAATATTATTTGGAAATGAAATGTGATAGATGCTGCAACATGAATAAACCTTGAAAACATTATACTAGTGAAAAAAGCCAGTCACAAAAGATCACATGCTATATGATTCCATTTATATGAAAGGTCCAGAAGAAGCAAATCTCTACATGAAGTTGATGGGTGCCTAAAGGGGAGGGAGGAGGGAAAGCTGTGTTTTTCAAATCTGCACAGAAGTACAATATGAGCTGCCAGAGGCCTGCCCATACTGGATAGGCTCGTCTAGGGCACTGGTTCTCAAACTGCCTAACTGCAATGGGACAATGGAGTCATTCTGAAAATTAAAAATTTCTCAAGTTGCACCTCTTGCAAAATTCTCATTCAGAAGATACAGAGTAAAATACTCTGTTCACACAAAATTTGCACATGAATATTCAAAGCAACATTATTCATACTAGCCAAAAAGTAGACACAACCCAAATATCCATCAATTGGTACCAGAAAAAACAAAATATGAAATATGCATTCAATGTAATATTATTTGGAAATGAAATGTGATAGATGCTGCAACATGAATAAACCTTGAAAACATTATACTAGTGAAAAAAGCCAGTCACAAAAGATCACATGCTATATGATTCCATTTATATGAAAGGTCCAGAAGAAGCAAATCTCTACATGAAGTTGATGGGTGCCTAAAGGGGAGGGAGGAGGGAAAGCTGTGTTTTTCAAATCTGCACAGAAGTACAATATGAGCTGCCAGAGGCCTGCCCATACTGGATAGGCTCGTCTAGGGCACTGGTTCTCAAACTGCCTAACTGCAATGGGACAATGGAGTCATTCTGAAAATTAAAAATTTCTCAAGTTGCACCTCTTGCAAAATTCTCATTCAGAAGATACAGAGTAAAATACAGGACAGACTTTTTTTTCCCCTCAATTTGCTATCTAGGTTGGTCATAACTTTTCTTCCAAGGAGTAAGCGTCTTTTAATTTCATGGCTGCAGTCACCATCTGCAGTGAGTTTGGAGCCCCCCAAAATAAAATCTGACACTGTTTCCACTGTTTCCCCATATATTTCCCATGAAGTGATGGGACCAGATGCCATGATCTTCGTTTTCTAGCTCTTTTTAAAAAGGCTCTATATCTTTAAGATATTTTAAGCTTCCCATGCCTCTCGCGGTTGGGGGGCTGTAAACAATCACATGCTTAGCTGTAAAAGTCCGGGTAAACCTGTCAGGCAAATTAGAGAGCCATCACAAGGGTTTGAGCTGAGACACTCCTTTTATATGCAGGAGACTTAACTGGAGCTCTAAGTTAACTTTTTCCAGAGAAAGGCAGTCAGGGATAGCCCCCTGTTAATGTCATAGGAGTTGGTGAAAGTCATAAAATAATAAGACACACAGATTCTGGTTTTGGGGGTAGATGCTCGAGAAGTTCCAGGGGGTCCCCACGAGGCCTGATCCCGCCTTTGCATGTCAGGCCCCTTCCTCATGACCTTTGTCATAGGCGGGATTCCCCATGCTGGCTCCCGGCAATAAATAAAATGTATGAAAATGCATAAAGCTATATATTCAATTGACCTTAATTCTATAAGAAAGTAAACCTAGGCATACGCACAGAAAAAATTCTGGAAGGAAATTTACCAGCAAGATTTGAAGAGTGGTCAACTATACATGGTGGGATTACATGAGATTTTTATTTTCTTCTTTATACTTTCTATACTTTCCAAATTTTTAACCATAAACATGTATTACATTTATAACTTTAAAATGTTCTCTAAAATTAGCACATGCTTATTTGACAAGTGATGAAGGCATTTTACAGTGACTGTAGAAATAGTATAAAAAGTTTTGCTCTAGAAGCTGGGCTGGAGGAAGCACAAACTGGAATCAAGATTGCCTGAAGAAATATCAATAACCTCAGATATGCTTTGGCAGAAAGTGAAGAAGAACTAAAGAGCCTCTTGATGAAAGTGAAAGAGGAGAGTGAAAAATTTTGCTTAAAGCTCAACATTCAGAAAAAGAAGATCATGGCATCTGGTCCCATCACTTCATGGGAAATAGATCGGGAAACAGTGGAAACAGTGGCTGACTTTATTTTTCTGGGCTCTAAAGTCACTGCAGATGGTGACTGCAGCCATGAAATTAGAAGACGCTTACTCCTTGGAAGAAAAGTTATGACCAACCTAGATAGCATATTCAAAAGCAGAGACATTACTTTGCCAACAAAGGTCCGTCTAGTCAAGGCTATGGTTTTTCCAGTGGTCATGTATGGATGTGAGAGTTGGACTGTGAAGAAAGCTGAACGCTGAAGAATTGATGCTTTCGAACTGTGGTGTTGGAGAAGACTCTTGAGGGTCCCTTGGACTGAAGGAGATCCAACCAGAGCATTCTAAAGATCAGTCCTGGGTGTTCATTGGAAGGACTGATGTTGAAGCTGAAACTCCAAAACTTTGGCCACCTGATGCGAAGAGCTGACTCAATTGAAAGGTCCCTGATGCTGGGAAAGATTGAGGGCAGGAGGAGAAGGGGATTACAGAGGATGAGATGGTCGGTGGCATCACCAACTTGATGGACATGGGTTTTGGGTGGACTCCAGGACTGGGCGTTGGACAGGGAGGCCTGGCGTGCTGCGGTTCATGGGGTCACAAAGAGTCAGACACGACTGTGCGACTGAACTGAACTGAAGCATTATAGTCACTGGTTCTTTCTTAAAGATGCAAATGTGAATAACCATAAAATAACTAGACTAAAGGCTCTGGACTCAAGAATCTATAACTTATAGCCCAAAGCCAAAATGACATTTTCTCAAAATGTAAAGAACAGGGTAATTCATATAAATGGTTTTGAGCTCTTGTTTTACAACAAATTTCACAATGCTTATCAAATATTATAAATTAAGCATAAAATAAACTTTATTTATTATAGCAATTCCTAATTGTCTTAATTCATCTCTGTAGGCATTCTTATATTCATGCACACTCAAGAAACTAAAACGAGAAAATACACCTGAAAAAAGCTTTAAATGGACAAAAAAAGCCTGTCAACCTAGAATCCTATACACAGAGAAAACATATTTTAAAAGATCAAAGGTGAAACAAAGGCTTATTCAGATATACAAAGCTGAAAAAATTCATCACCAGCAGATCTGGTGATAAAATGGTAAAGGACATCCCTCAGGCAGAAGAAAAGTGATACTAAGTAGAAATACATATTTCACAAAGGAATAAAGAACACTAGAAACAGAAGACAGTAGAGCTATAAAGCATTCCATGCAACATGAAGCATTCCATGCAACATTCCATCCAACAGATATTTGGCTGGATTTGCTCTCAAAATCCAGAGACCAGTGTAAGAAAGAGGCATCTCACAATTAAAACACAGGTCTCTGATCCTACATAATTCTTCCTGCCTGCTTTAATACAGAGAGCATTAAGGAGATAAAAAGAGTTCAATATTATTTGATTATTATTTTCATTAAAAGGGTATTAAAATTTTTTTAACATTTCAAAGTGATATTCATTAAAGAAAGGATCTAAAAATCTGATACATAATTAAAAGAAGAAAATTAAAGCCACCTTTAAATTAGAAAAGAGGGAGAGAGGGAGGGAAGTTCCACAGATTTTGCTATTTAATTTGAAAGTGAAAGTGAAGTCGCTCAGTCATGTCCAACTCTTTGCGACCCCATGGACTGCAGCCCACCAGGTGAAACTAAAACGAGAAAATACACCTGAAAAAAGCTTTAAATGGACAAAAAAAGCCTGTCAACCTAGAATCCTATACACAGAGAAAACATATTTTAAAAGATCAAAGGTGAAACAAAGGCTTATTCAGATATACAAAGCTGAAAAAATTCATCACCAGCAGATCTGGTGATAAAATGGTAAAGGACATCCCTCAGGCAGAAGAAAAGTGATACTAAGTAGAAATACATATTTCACAAAGGAATAAAGAACACTAGAAACAGAAGACAGTAGAGCTATAAAGCATTCCATGCAACATGAAGCATTCCATGCAACATTCCATCCAACAGATATTTGGCTGGATTTGCTCTCAAAATCCAGAGACCAGTGTAAGAAAGAGGCATCTCACAATTAAAACACAGGTCTCTGATCCTACATAATTCTTCCTGCCTGCTTTAATACAGAGAGCATTAAGGAGATAAAAAGAGTTCAATATTATTTGATTATTATTTTCATTAAAAGGGTATTAATTTAAAATTTTTTTGACATTTCAAAGTGATATTCATTAAAGAAAGGATCTAAAAATCTGATACATAATTAAAAGAAGAAAATTAAAGCCACCTTTAAATTAGAAAAGAGGGAGAGAGGGAGGGAAGTTCCACAGATTTTGCTATTTAATTTGAAAGTGAAAGTGAAGTCGCTCAGTCATGTCCAACTCTTTGCGACCCCATGGACTGCAGCCCACCAGGCTCCTCCGTCCATGGGATTCTCCAGGCAAGAATACTGGAGTGGGGTGCCATTTCCTTCTTCAGAGGATCTTCCCAACCCAGGGATTGAACCCAGGTCTCCCACATTGCAGGCAGATGCTTTAACCTCTGAGCCACCAGGGAAGCCATTTAATTTGAAGGGCATTTCAATTTAGCTTTTTAGAGGTAAGTTATATGGTAATTAATGTGGAGACAAATTCAAGAAACTATAAAAATGAGCAGAAGAAAGAGGAGAGGTAATAAATGATTGAACAGGGATGAGGGGAATAAATAATACTAGTTAAAAAAAGGGCACTGGCCCAGGGTGACTGCAACCATGGACTGACCCTACAACCCGGAAGGTCATGAACCTGCAGCTCATTCACTATGTAAGTGGTTACCTGGTAGGGAAAAGTTTTTTGGCATCTGATACCCACTTCACTTGAATTTTCTACCCTGAGAGAGGGCAATTTTTAGATACAACTTTATAAAGCAGTAACTAATAATCTCTTTCAAATCTTGGCTCATAATTAAAAGAGCAGAAAAGAAGGGATGAGTCCTGGTAGTAAAAATTAATTGGACAGTTTCTCCTCATCAGACCATCCCAGAGTAGAAAGCTTACAGATAACATATGCTTTCCAAAATTTTTCCAGAATAGCAAAGGAAATACCTGTTTATCCCTGGAAATACTGTCTACTGGAATGCAATTTATAGGAAGGTGGCTGGCCAGTTTGTAAAACTAGCCACTTTGTTAAAGTGTCCTGTGTATATTCATAATATTATTGCAGCAAAAATTAATGGTTAATAACTTACCTCAGCCATGAAATTAAAAGACGCTTACTCCTTGGAAGAAAAGTTATGACCAACCTAGATAGCATATTCAAAAGCAGAGACATTACTTTGCTGACTAAGGTCCGTCTAGTCAAGGCTGTGGTTTTCCCAGTGGTCATGTATGGATGTGAGAGTTGGACTGTGAAGAAAGCTGAGCGCCAAAGAATTGATGCATTTGAACTGTGGTGTTGGAGAAGACTCTTGAGAGTCCCTTGGACTGCAAGGAGATCCAACCAGTCCATTCTGAAGGAGATCAGCCCTGGGATTTCTTTGGAAGGAATGATGCTAAAGCTGAAACTCCAGTATTTTGGCCACCTCACGCGAAGGATTGACTCACTGGAAAAGACTCTGATGCTGGGAGGGATTGAGGGCTAGAGGAGAAGGGGACGACCGAGGATGAGATGGCTGGATGGCATCACCGATTCGATGGACGTGAGTCTGAATGAACTCCGGGCGATGGTGATGGACAGGGAGGCCTGGCGTGCTGCGATTCATGGGGTCGCAGAGTCGGACACGACTGAGCCACTGAACTGAACTGACTGAACTGAATTTAATATTATTTTAATAAAAACTTAGAACAAAGTATAAATGGCTATCATACCACTCAGCTAAATTACAAGCTACCCTCTAAATTATAAGGCAAAATAGCACAATAAAAGAGAGAGAGAAGAACAGAAAAAGAAAAGGTTAGGTCTTAAGCGTAAATGTCTTGAAAGCAACTGAAACACAGGTATTCACTTATTCAACAAATATTTAATGAGCACCTCCGACATTTCAGGTGTCATATGAAATGATACAGACAGACAAGAAGACAAATTCAGAATGTTAAGATATCATATCGAATAGTAAGAGAGACCCAAAACTTTTTAACTCTATTAGATACTCAGGAAATAAATATCCATGGTAAATTTTGAAAACTACTCAAAATGTGATTAGTTTCTGAAACATCTGGAAGGGGTAAAAACATCACAATAAAAAACGCTTCTTATATCAGGGGTGGTAAGGGAAGAGGAGGGATATATTTTCTCTATATATCTGTTTATTTGACGAACCTTGAAGGAAGATTAACCCAATTTGAGATAACACTGAAATCATTTTCTTAAGAAAGAGTTATTAAGAAGTTAGATAGCTGTAAGCTATAAAGTTATAATACAGCAAGCTAGAAAGCTATAATACAGACTCAGTCTTTTAAAGGTTAAAGGAACATCTAACCTGGAACTTTAATTTTTTCCACAACTGAGTTCTGAACAGTAACGTTCCCAAGGCCATGTGGTGATTATTTTAGTTGCAGTTTAAACTATATAAAGTATTATGTATTCTCTATAGAAAGATTAAATATTCCATATTTGCTGAAATAGAAACACAGACTAGAGCCATTCAACTCTTTGATGTATATTAATTCTAAGTTTCTTGACAGAAAGAAAGAGGAAAAAAGAGAGAGAGAGACGGGAGTGAGGTGGGAGAGGGATGAAAAGAATGGAAAACATCTGCATAAGAAGCGCATTATACTCATCATGCTGCTGCTGCTGCTGCTAAGTCGCTTCAGTCGTGTCCGACTCTGTGAGACCCCAGAGACGGCAGCCCACCAGGCTCCCCCGTCCCTGGGATTCTCCAGGCAAAAACACTGGACTGGGTTGCCATTTCCTTCTCCAGTGGATGAAAGTGAAAAGTTAATGTGAAGTCGCTCAGTCATGTCCGACTCTTCGCGACCCCATGGACTGCAGCCTACCAGGCTCCTCCATCTATGGGATTTTCCAGGCAAGAGTACTGGAGTGGGGTGCCATCGCTTTCTCCAAACTGTTCTGTAAATCCTTAATACATTTCTATATCAGTAAGTACAAATAACTTTGTATATCAGTAAGTATACAATATATTTCTATATCAGTAAGTATACATGTATTGACTGGCGAGAGCAACCAAAATGTTCCTTTTGTAACTTTTTTACACTGATAACTTTTAAATAGAAAATTATAAATGCTATGCAAATGAGTATACCTTTAATGGTGGAAATAAGTATAATAATTTAAAAGATGTGAACACTGCCATAGGTATAATAATGTGACCACTTACTTTTAAACATATATATACACACACACATATATGTATATATGTGTGTGTGTATATATAGGTCACATGATCCCAAAGATTCTCATTTCATTACCTCTAGTTGTCTTTTTTAATACATTCACTGAGGCATTTATTAAGTATCTATTATAACAACAGCAGGATTACTGTACTAGGTAAATACTCATTTAAAAGGTCTCAGGAAATGCACACTGGGATGGGTACAGCAAAGTTCTCATATCAACGTAAATATTAAAACTACACAGGAGAAAACATCAGTAAACAGGTTAACATAAAAGAAACCTAATTTTAAAAATGAGTGATACAAAAACAAATAGTTCTGAGTTTAGAAAACAGGAACTGACTAACTGATTAATAAGAAATTTTCCTTTTTTCTTCAATGAATTGTCTTCTCACTATTTTAATGGTGTCTTTTGGTGAACAAGAGTACTTAATTTTATTTATTTATTTTTGGTCACTCAGCATGTAGGATCCTAGTGCCCATCCTGGGGCTGAAGCTGCTCTGCACTGGTTAGGGTGGAGTTTTAACCACTGGACCACCAGAGAAGAGCTCTAATTTTCTACTTTTTTTGTCTTTAAATCAATTTGTGTTTTGGTTTGGCTTTGGGGCCCATTCACTTAAGAGAGGTGATTGATAATAATTAATATTGTTTGAATATTAACAATAAGAATTATTCCCTATCACTTTAGAATGATTTATATTTTTCATGAAACATAAAGAAAAATGATGTAGATTTTTGCAAACAAATTTTAACTCACTTGGAAGAGAGGTTCTAAATTAATAAATAGGAAATACTAATGCTGCTGCTAAGTCGCTTCAGTAGTGTCCGACCCTGTGTGACCCCATAGACAGCAGCCCACCAGGCTCCTCTGTCCCTGGGATTCTCTAGGCAAGAACCTTGGAGTGGGTTGCCATTTCCTTCTCCAATGCATGACAGTGAAAAGTGAAAGTGAAGTTGCTCAGTCATGTCTGATTCTTGTGACCCCATGGACTGCAGCCCACCAGGCTCCTCCATCCATGGGATTTTTCAGGCAAGAGGACTGGAGTGGGTTGCCATTTAGGAAATACTACTATCATCACAAAATACAATCTTTTATGGGAATATTTTATTTTACAGGGAAGCCTGGTACGCTGCAGTCCATGGGATTGTAAAAGAGTTGGACAAGACTTAGCAACTGAACAACAATTACAGAATCCATTGACAGAGCAAAGAAGTTATTTCCTTCAGTAAGACAATAAATTACTTTTAAACACAAAATATTAATATCCCACTTTCTTTAAGTATAACACCTAGTCAGCTGAAGATCACTCAAAACATTCATTTCAGACCTTTTTTGTTCAAGTGTTCAGATCAGTTCAGTTCAGTTGCTCAGTCGTGTCCGACTCTTTGTGACCCCATGAACCGCAGCACGCCAGGCCTCCCCGTCCATCACCAACTCCCAGAGTTTACCCAAACCCATGTCCATTGAGTCAGTGATGCCATCCAACCATCTCATCCTCTGTCATCCCCTTCTCCTCCTGCCCTCAATCTTTCCCAGCATCAGGGTCTTTTCAAATCAGGCAGATCTTCACATCAGGTAGCCAAAGTATTGGAGTTTCAGCTTCAAAATCAATCCTACCAATGAACATCCAAGACTAATCTCCTTTAGGATGGTCTGGTTGGATCTCCTTGCAGTCCAAAGGACTCTCAAGAGTCTTCTCGAACATGTTATGGGAATACAAATAAGGTTACTTTGGTAAGATGTGATCCCTAACCACATAGAAAGAGATGATAATGAAGGTGTGGCTTCCTATTTAAACAAATCAATTTAGTTCCTTTGAAGGTGTGGCTTTATATTTAAATAAATCAGTTTTATTTATCAGTCCTCTGTTTAAATAAATTAGTTCCTCTTGGGAAACATCTTCAGATATCAATATGTTCTTAGAATCACAAAAGAAATATCACTACTACTGGTTTCACTGGAGATTCACAAATGATTTTCAACCTGGTTTATTATTTCTAGATAAGATCGCAAAAGTAATACAGACTTAAACCTTGAAAAAAATCAAAGCCAGTTATTAATATTTAATTTTCTGGAAAAAATAAGATTATATTTCATTGATTTGGGCACTCATATTTTTTAGTCTACTTTTATTTCTACTGCCAATCCTCTGTATCATCCCCAATTTGTTGCATCAGTAGCTAGGTAAGGATTAATCAAAATCTTTAAAGATACTTATAGCTCAAGATGATGAAAGCTCAGACATAAAATATGAACATCTGATGCTCTGGTGTGTATCCAATTATCCCAAGAGGATGTTTAATCCTCTCCGAGAGATTCCACAGGTCTAGATGGCACTCAAGAACCTATGTTTTTAGACAACACATTTTGAGAGACATTGATCTCCACAATCACCATCATTGCAGGATCTAAGTTCCTATTCTCTCTCCTACCACTGTCATGTTCAGAGGTGCCAGAACTACTATCATTTGTTTTGATATTTCTCAAGTGAAACTATATGCTGATCTCCATAGTACATATTGTTAAATGATATATACCATGTTTCGATCACTATCCATGAGCTAGACAGATGAATGGATATATACAAAGGAAGACAGATATAGATAACAGACCCATCCACCTATTTATCTAATATACATTAAAGAAATATATTCTGACTACAAATCAGAAAGTAATTCAAATGTCTTAACATTTTCCACATCTGAGACATACTCTGAAATTCTGTTCTTAAAAAATCAAAAGAAAGCTACCACTGAAAGAAATTCCCAGAAACATTTCCCAGAAGATTTTAGATGTTAACAACAGTAGCTGGTTTACCTGCCATCTCGCTGAGCGGCACCACCTTCTGTCACTGTCTTGACAAATATCCCCAGCTTTTCAAGGCCTGCATCTGCTCCAACACCCATTCCAATAATACTTATGCCAAGTCCATCCTCATCTATAAAAAAGGAAAAGAGTGAACAACCTTAAGTTTACACTCATCCATAATTAGTTTCTGAGATCTATTTGCTGCTTTTAATTTTGTTCTTTGTGAACTATACTGACATGTTTGCTTTGACAGAATTTTATCCTATGCTGGGAGCAAAGATGTTAAATGGGGCTGGTGCACTGGGATGACCCAGAGGGTTGGTATGGGGATGGGTTTAAGGATGGGGAACACGTGTACGCCCGTGGCAGATTCATGCTGATGTGCGGCAGAACCAATACAATATTGTAATTAGCCTCCAATTAAAATAAATAAATTTAAATTTAAAAAAAGATCCCTTAAAAGGCTTGTTAGTTTATTTTCACTTTACTATTGCAGTTGGCTATTCATTGTGATCCCTGGAAAAGGTAAAACTTGATTACTGAGCAATCAACCTATCTGAAAACACAGCCTAACTAAATAATACAGTATTTTTAAGCACAGAGCATACATATTCACACATATATGTTTGGGTATATAATTTTAAATTAATGTGATTATAATACATCTGGAATTTCCCATCTATTTATGTGGTTTTCTTTTTCTCTTTTAACTTGGGCCATGTGCCCATTCATGTTAATAAGACGGTAAGTATCTCTCAATATTTTCCTCTGTTCTACTATACAAGCATATAAACATATGATCATATAAAATATATACATATATGTGCATATAATTGAATATACATATTATATAGTGTTTAATTGTCCTTATTTCCTTTACACAAACAAGATCATATTATACCTACTTCTCTCTGCAGCTTATTTTTCTGATCCAATAATAAGATATCAACTTATATAGCCTTAAATCACTTATAATGCATAACAGTTCATGGTGAGAAGGTGTCATAATTTATCCAACCATTTCTCTATAAACAGGGATTCACTTCTGTTTTCATTTTATTGGACCTTTAAACAATACTGACAATCACATTTTGAAATTCGCATACAATTTTTCTTCCTGTGAACACATATATTTTAACATTAATGAAATAAAAGATACACTATTTGCATTCCACATTTTTTGGTTAACATTCAAAGTTGTTTTCTGATAGCCTCAAAGTCTTTATAATAATGCTGCATTAGCTGTATAAAAATAGATATGAACTAATCAACAGTGTTGGATTGATTTAAAAAAATTAATTGGCTCATGTACTCAACAGAATGTTTCATGCTTTTAAAAGACTCTTTAGCAATAACCTTTAATTTGCTAAGTATTCTCAGCTAGTAATTTTTTGAATAAGGTTCATCTCATTGATTATTACTTATTACTAGCTTCTGCTTTAAGTATTTCTAAGTACAATTCATAATCCTACATTTTTAGTCTGCTGCTGCTGCTAAGTCACTTTAGTCGTGTCCGACTCAGTGCTGCCCCAGAGACGGCAGCCTACCAGGCTCCCCCGTCTCTGGGATTCTCCAGGCAAGAACACTGGAGTGGGTTGCCATTTCCTTCTCCAATGCATGAAAGTGAAAAGTGAAAGTGAAGTCATTCAGTCCTGTCTGACTCTGTGTGACCCCATGGACTGCAGCCCACCAGGTTCCCCCGTCCCTGGGATTCTCCAGGCAAGAACACTGGAGTGGGTTGCCATTTCCTTCTCCAATGCATGAAAGGAAAAGTGAAAGTGAGGTCATTCAGTCGTGTCTGACTCTCAGCGACCCCATGAACTGCAGCCCACCAGGCTCCTCCACCCAGGGGGTTTCCAGGCAAGAGTACTGGAGTGGGGTGCCATTTCCTTCTCAAATGCATGAAAGGAAAAGTGAAAGTGAGGTCATTCAGTCGTGTCTGACTCTGTGCGACCCCATGGACTGCAGCCCACCAGGCTCCTCCGCCCATGGGGTTTCCAGGCAAGAGTGCTGGAGTGGCGTATCTAAATGCTGTCTAATTCCACCCCACCCCCAGACCAGACGCTCACCCTGTCTACACTGTATGGTTCCCCTCCCACTGAGGCCCCTCTCCAGAGCTTCAGGCCTGCTGCCTCCGAGGTGGCCCCCGCCCAGCACCCTGCCCTCCGCCAGGCCGCCTAAGCCCAGGGGCAGCTCCCATGGCTTGGCACCGGGCTCCTCCCCGCCTGTCCCCACACCTCCAGGTTGTCCTCCACACTTGCCAGATTAATCCTTGTGAAGACTCACGTCACTCTCCCACTCAGAAGCCCTGCCCGGCGTACCAGTGGCTAAACTCCTTAGCTGGCATCCAGAGGCCAGGCACGGGCCGTCCACGATGGGCCTCGACACACACACCTGCATGCTTTTTCTCAGTGTGTGGTCTTGCATGGGTAGTATTGCGTGGGTAGCCTAGTATGGATGCATATTTGGGCTTGGGCCAGCCCTGGGCTGCTACAGACTGTTTACCCACTTGGAAAATATTTTCTAAGGACAAATTCCTGGGAGTCAAATTTGTGTTTAAAGGGTAGGAGGCTTTTGCTCCACGCTGCCAAACTGCCCTGTGTAAAGACTGTGCCAGTTTACATTCCCGTCACAGTCGGGCAAGGCCTGTCCCCCCGCATTCCTGCATCTGCTGGTCTTACTGGTCCATTTTGAAATGGGGTGGCACTGCATTGCCACCACTGTACCAGTGCAGAATACACTTCAGGCGCCTAAAAAGGCGTGGGGAAAAAAAATTAGAAACGTCTGAGTGGCTGTTACTGAGGTCGCCTATAAGGCAGTTATGTCTTAAAAAGATTTGGCTTAGTTGGGGAGATAAGACATATGACAAATTTTTAGTCTACATATGTTTAAAAATATGTCATTTAGCAAAAGTATGATGTCTTTGCTCAGTTGTATGCTAAAGAAAGCTAGTACAGAGTTTGATCCCCAGCTGAAGGCACATCCACACTGATTTCAGGCATAGGTACCTCTCCACTGTGAAAACTGTTCACTCCTTACATTTAGAAGATTTGCACACATCATTTTCCATGTTTATTACATTCTGATTGTTTCCCTGGTATAGGTATTCATATTCATTAAGAGGCATTCTCGTTCTAAAAACTTTCCTACATTCGCTACAGCTTTACAGTTTCTCCCTAGAATGAGGTTTCTTATGCACATGAAGGTCAGATCTGTGCTGAAAGCTCTTCCTCATTGGTTACATGTATATAGTTGCTTCTGTTACACAACTTCTCTTATGTGTATAAAAGTTAGTTGTATTCAGAATTATTGCACATATTTATCACATTCATAGGATTTCTCTAGAGTGTGAATATTTATGTTTATGAAGGGATTAATAATGCCCAAAAGCCTTCCCAGTGATTACATTTAGTGAGTTTGCTCTTGTGTTGTTTAGGAGATGATCGCTGTAGACTGTTCCACATTGAATAATGTTGCAGGGCTTCTATCCTGTATGAAATCTTTGGTGAATATTAAGTATTAGGGGGATTCTTATTCGTATTCATTGTATTTATAGAACTTTTGTTCATTATGAATTAACACATGTCAGGCCAACGTTAAGTTCCCACACTCAGTGTACTCAAAGGGCTCCTCTCTAATGTGGATTCTCTGTACTACCATGCCATTTAATAGTTTCTTCCAACAAATATCCTGCCTGAAAATCACATCTTAGTTTTTAAATCCATTTTCTCTCCCCGGACTCAGGTTCTAGTAAAATTGTCTCCCTTCCTTTCATAGCTCCTCTTGATGCTCTAACTGGAAAATTACTCAGTCTTGCAAAGATGAAAACGCAACTGTGGGCAGAGCAGTGTGTTGGCTTGAGCCACTCTCAATTCAGCGCAGACCACCTGAAAGACACGGCGATAAGAGAAAGAAAACTAAGGAAGAGCACAGTCAGCCCAGACGTCAGCTGACCGATTCCATCTCTGTGCAGCTTCTCTGAGATGGCAGGCATGGGTGGAGTCCAGAGCCACACACTTGAAGGCTCTGATTCCTGTGCTTGCACCATTAAGAACCCAGCAGCCACCCTGCTTTCCTCTGCATATATTTTACTAGGAACAGGCAGAGCACAAAGTATGCAAAACATCCAGGAAAAGATGGGAAAGACTCAAAGGTTATGTTAGGAAGATGCTGTCACCACCTTCTGGAGCTGAACTTATTTTCTCAACCAGGAAAAAAAAAAATCTCATGTTGGTTCAGCATTCCCTTCACTGCTAGTGAGGTTTGAACTTGTATTCATAGGAATTTCCTCTAAAGTGCCAATTTTTCTAATGAGTTTTGCCTGTCTCTTTCATCCTGATAATTTACAGACTCTTAGAATATTCTAGCTATTAACTCCATGTCACCTATAATGAATATTTCCCCTCCTAAATATATCACTTATCTGTTGGCTTTGTTTGACAATATTGCCTTTAAAAGTTTAAAATTTTGAATGAGTGAATTGGTCCATCTTTCTTTTATAATTTCTGATTTTCCAAATGGTTAAGCCCCTCCTCCCAGAAGCCCAGATGTAGATATACATTTTCATAAAATATCTTTGTTTTTTAATATTTTATTATTTGACTCATGTAGTTTACCTTTCAATATGATATAATGAAGTTTCCCCAACTTAACATTCTTTCAGATAGATGCTCAGTTATGCCAGAATAATTTGTAAAGTACCCTGTTACTCCTAAATTAGAGTATCTCACATGTCGAGTTATTAAATTTTCATGCACACTAACATCATTCTCTGGACCTTGTAATTTGTTTCAATGATCCACTGCTGTATGATTACAGTTTGTTCTGATTGTAGAGGATTTACATTACATTCAGATATTTGGAAAACTAAATTCTTTCACTTTCTTTTTTGTACTTCTCTTGCTGCTGCTGTCGCTTCAGTCATGTCCGACTCTGTGCGACCCCAGAGACGGCAGCCTGCCAGCCTCCCCCATCCCTGGGATTCTCCAGGCAAGAACACTGGAGTGGGTTGCCATTTCCTTCTCCCATGCATGCAAGTGAAAAGTGAAAGGGAAGCGCTCAGTCATGTCTGACTCCTAGCGACCCCATGGACTGCAGCCTACCAGGCTCCTCCGTCCATGGGATTTTCCAGGCAAGAGGACTGGAGTGGGGTGCCATTGCAGTCTGTATTTTTCCATGTAAATTTTAGTAGTGTATTATGCTATCCCCTCTCCCAATGTAACTGATGACAGTTCTATTTGAATTGCATTAAATTTATATATTACTTTATCAGGATCAAAGATACCTATCAGATATAGGAGAGACTTTCCTATACTGAGTCTTCCCATCCAAGAATGCAGAATATCTATTTACTTAGATCCTGTATCTTTAATCAAGATCTTCAGTCAGGATCTTATATCTTTAATGGGCTTCCCAGGTGTCTCAGCTGGTAAAGAATCCTCCTGCAATCCAGGAGACGTGGGTTCGATGCCTCAGTTGGGAGGATGCCCTGGAGAATGGAATGGTTACCCACTCCAGTATCTTGGCCAGGAGAATTCCATCAGGTCGCAAAGAGTAGGGCAAGACTGAGCAACTTGCACTTTCACTTTTGTATCTTTAATAGCCCCAAACAAACACCTAGGCCAAGCTCTCACTTATAGCACCTCTCCCTGGACTCTTCACATGCACCAGTGGTTTGCAGGAATACAAGAAAACATCAGACCTCATTCACACTTCCCTACTCCTAGTCACAAACCCAGCCAACTAAAGTAGATGGGTTTCAGGAGGGATGGTAATGGAGGAGTCTTTCAATACACCATCTATACAGAATTCACATAAACTGTTTTTGAAATTTAAAAAATAAAACCTTCCATAAGAATGAAAACTTTCTCCAATCCTTAGGGGGAGAAAAAAGGCTATACTTAGGGAAAACAATGTCATTTCTATACTATTAAAATACCAGCATAACATTAACACTGCAGAGCTCATATACCTTTTTCTAGTTCCACTGGGAAAAGCTCCAGCTTTTCTACACGTTTTTCAAGTTCATACTCAGCCGAAGCAGCCACAGGGTCAACTTCATCATTCCTCCTGTCATAGTCTTCATTGGAGTATGTGCTGAAGACCTGTAGTAAGATGTCAACAATAAGATGAAAATCCAGAAAAGACAGTTTTCTTAACTTAAAAAATTCTGCTAAGTATCCAAAACTACAGAAGTTAAAAATTTTGTATGAAGAATTTCTTCTATACAACTGTTTTGTCATCGAATCAATAGAGATGTTAGGAAAAGGAAAACTGAATCAGAATAAAAGTAACTCACTAATTTAAAAAATGTACCACTTTTAATAATTTGAGAGACAAGAGTAGCCAACAACTAGTCATTAGATGGTTATCAATATTTATCACTTTTTACAGAATTGGGGTATACCATATTAGCTGCAATAAAACTAAGGTAAAGCATCTTGAGCATGCTGCTAGGGCAAATAACCACACGTAATCCATTCCATGCTATGACCTGTAAAAGCCCTGGTGTGGTAGTGTGCTGGTACTAGAATTATATTTGAAACATAAAATCATTGAAACTGACTTCTATTCTATACTGTACCAGGCAGTGTTAAGTTCTCATTTGTCATCTCTCATTTTACTTGCATGCAAATATAAGTTAAATTCTCATTGAACATCTTAATGAAATCTCTATCAAAACATTGCTGAAGATCTGCAGAAAAAATAATATTGGTAGGTCTTTCTTCCTGACCTAAATCATTCAAAAGATCATTATATGTGGTCTTCAAATGTAGCCATAAGAAACGTATTATCCTTATTTCTGCTGAAATATTTGATTTATTTTAAAGTAACTGCAAGTTGGTTTATAATCCCTCACTTAATAAAGAATATTCAAAAGAAAGAAATATATAATTCATCAAACCAAATTGATTTGCATGATAAAAACTGACATTTTCAATTAAATTCAATAGTTATGAAGTATTCAAACTGTGCCTGACAAAACTCTGTCATGTCCTCCAAAATCTAAAATCTCAGAGTGAGCAGTTTTTTAAAAAATATACATAAAAAGTGATAATAAACGTAGAAAGCAGGACTTAAGGTCAAAGATGGAAGAAATCAAGACTATTGTCTATAAAGCTGGCCCTGCTAGTCCAGATGTGGTTTGCATTCATATTACTGGAAAACTAGCAGCTCTCATATTCTATATATGGTAATCTATAAACCAGAAACACATATTGGATACACAGAAACAGATGTAGTGTGGTTCCTAAATCTACATACTTCTCAAAATCGTGTCATTTATAGTCTTTGTTCCTGACTTTCAACATGTTTTCATAGATATGTACCATTCACAATTGGTCTCTACCACATTTCTCCATCACAATAAACATTTCTGCATCAAAAGGAACACTTCTAGACTATGGGGCTTGTATCTTTTAAATTAATTTTTTCATAAAATATGCTTCCTATGCCCCTTCCATAGAACTTTCTAGTGTTTTCCTTAAATTATCAGGTTTATGACTTTCTCTAAGACAGCCTTTTTGATCTTTCACTTCCCTTATATATTATGATAATCATTAAATCACATATATTCATGCATCAAAAATTNCGCAAAGAGTTGGACAGAACTGAATAACTAATACTTTCACTTTCACACTATTAATGGAACTTAGTCTAAGAGAGGGGCTTCTAACTTAATCTAAGTTTGGCGCTTGTGGTAAAGAACCCACATGCCAATGCAGGAGACATAAGAGTTGCGGGTTCCATCCCTGGGTCGGGATGATCCCTTGGAGGAGGGCATGGCAATCCACTCCAGTATTCTTGCCTGAGGATCCCATGGACAGAGGAGCCTGGAGGGCTACAGTCCATAGCATCACAAAGAGTCAGATGTGACTTGGCACACACTTGCTCAATCTAAGAAAAATTCAGCTTAACATTGTTTTCATTTTACATTTCACTCTCTCTCTCTCTCTCTCTCTCTCTCTCTCTGTATGCATTCAGTTGCTTAGTCATTTCCAACGCTTTGCAACCCCATGGACTGTAGCCCACCAGGCTCCTCCATCCATGGGATTTCCCAGGCAAGAAGAGTGGAGCAGGTTGCCAGTTCCTCCTCCAGGGGTCTTCCCAACTCAGGGATGGAACCCAAGTCTCCTGGGTCACCTGCACTAGTAGATGGATTCTTTACCACTGAGACACCTGGGAAGCCATTTTACATTTTAATATTAGCTGTTAATAAGAGAGATAGTAAAAATTATGATCACTATTATTACTATGTCAAAAATAATATATGCTTGGTGTTAGTCCAGTACTTTTGCCTGGAAAATCCCATGGATGGAGGAGCCTGGAAGGCTGCAGTCCATGGGGTCGTTGAGGGTCGGGCACGGCTGAGTGACTTCACTTTCACTTTTCACTTTCATGCATTGGAGAAGGAAATGGCAACCCACTCCAGTGTTCTTGCCTGGAGAATCCCAGGGACAGAGGAGCCTGGTGGGCTGCCATCTGTGGGGTCACACAGAGTCAGACACGACTGAAGCAACTTAGCAGCAGCAGCAGCAGCAGCAGTCTATCTACAATTCAGTTTTTGGTGAAAAGTTCTTTGGTTACAAGAAGGAATATTTAGTTTACTTCACTAATAGGTATATCTTCTAATACTGGATGGCCTCTTGGCATTTCTTCTGCTGTTGATTTTTAGCACTATTATCTGTGATTACATGAATGGAGTTGACTCGTCATGTTTATTCCAAATAAGACTATATAATGGATTACTACGGTAACAAGGAGGTAGACAAGTAATGGAACTGCCGAATAATTTCGAGACCAATAGATTAAGCCTAAGGCGCTTAGCCAAGATTCAGGAATAAAAGCCCATCTGAGACAGTGTGTGCACCAAAATTGAGAGCTTAACGGAGAAAACCATAGAATACTCTTTCTGGAAATGGCGGTGGTGAATTTTCCACCATTTTCCCCCCTCTGTGGCTATGGACAATCTTGGCCCTTCTCTTGACAGCTTGGCCACCCGTGACCCCTGCGCAAGCGCGGATCAGGAAGCCGCAAGTGGCAGGCGAAGAGAAATTGAGGGTAAGGCCAGGGGCAATGGAGAAGGCAATGGCAACCCAGTACTCTTGCCTGGAAACGGAGGAGCCTGGAAGGCTGCTGTCCATGGGGTCGCAAAGAGTCAGACGCGACTGAGCGACTCCACTTTCACGCATTGGAGAAGGAAATGGCAACCCATTTCAGTGTTCTTGCCTGGAGAATCCCAGGGACGGGGAAGCCTGGTGGGCTGCCGTCTATGGGGTTGCACGGAGTCGGACACGACTGAAGCGACTTGGCTGCAGCAGCAGCCAGGTGCAAAGGCACCACCCGCTAGGGCACAGGCGCATAGTCATCAGAGGGAGCGTGGGAGCGGAGGAGCATAAACTATGTGTGGGAAGTTTGGAACTATTTTCTCGTGGTGCTGGTGGTGGTGGTGAGAACTGTATTTTAAAGAGCGTAAGTTCAGTTCAGTCGCTCAGTCGTGTCCGACTCTTTACGACCCCATGAGTCGCAGCACGCCAGGCCTCCCTGTCCATCACCAACTCCCAGAGTTCACTCAGACTCATGTCCATCGAGTCAATGATGCCATCCAGCCATCTCATCCTCGGTCGTCCCCTTGTCCTTCTGCCCCCAATCCCTCCCAGCGTCAGAGTCTTTTCCAGTGAGTCAACTCTTCGCATGAAGTGGCCAAAGTACTGGAGTTTCAGCTTTAGCATCATTCCTTCCAAAGAAATCCCAGGGCTGATCTCCTTCAGAATGGACTGGTTGGGTCTCCTTGCAGTCCGAGGGACTCTCAAGCGTCTTCTCCAACAACACAGTTCAAAAGCATCGATTCTTTGGCGCTCAGCCTTCTTCACAGTCCAACTCTCACATCCATACATGACCACAGGAAAAACCAGAGCCTTGACTAGACGGACCTTAGTCGACAAAGTAATGTCTCTGCTTTTGAATATGCTATCTAGGTTGGTCATAACTTTTCTTCAGAGAAGTAAGCGTCTTCTAATTTCATGGCTGCAGTCACCATCTGCAGTGATTTTGGAGCCCCCCAAAATAAAGTCTGACACTATTTCCACTGTTTCCCTATCCATTTCCCATGAAGTGATGGGACCAGAGGCCATGATCTTCGTAAAGGCCTCTTTTAATTTTGGTATTTTGTGATTCTTCTTCACATCAGGCATTGCCTGAAAGCATGTTAGAAAATGCTGACCTCGGAGTTTCATACGTGCGGTGGCTTCGTGTCTAGTAATATCATCCCAAGGCATTTTGTAAATGCTTCATTGCATACAGTGCCGGGCTAGGTGCTGATGAAGAAGATAGCATAGACTGTGTTCCCATCCTCAAGTTATTTTTAACAGAATGTGAGACGAATAAAATGTAGTCCGAAAGCACAGAGTTAGAAGAAAAAGTGAGTAAGGTAGACAGTGTTTTGTTTCTATTTCAGTGAAATGTCTTTGGGGACGTTTGGTTAGTACCGGATGGAATGGTTAAAACCATTGAAAATGCAAACCTCAAATTACTGAAAAGTTGGAATTTGTGAATACAGATCCCTTTTATACCGCAAGGAATCTGCCCGTCTCTCTCTCTCTCTCTCTTTTGCCTTTAATCCCAGATCTTCTCTGTCTGGATGACTGAAAACAATGGAAATTATTAGACCTCCTCATAGTTGATTACTCTTACTAAAAATAGCTGACATAACTTTGAAAATAAAAATGAATGTGCTGCTGAGATGTTGAAAATATATCGTTAAACAGACTNTCTCTTTTGCCTTTAATCCCAGATCTTCTCTGTCTGGATGACTGAAAACAATGGAAATTATTAGACCTCCTCATAGTTGATTACTCTTACTAAAAATAGCTGACATAACTTTGAAAATAAAAATGAATGTGCTGCTGAGATGTTGAAAATATATCGTTAAACAGACTAAGAGACATAGGAAATAATTTACCTTATGTTTTAGGCTGGATAGTATGAGGTTTATATTTAAATGATCTCTTCTCTCAATTCAAATTGCCTTAGGCTTTGGTTATTTAAAAATATTTTGTATTCATGGACACTTAGTTTATAATTGATGGGAATGTTTGCTTGTGGCCTAACTCTAATTTGTAATCTGGAAAGTTCATTTATTTATTCATTCCACATTTATTATATATTTACTGTGTGCCAGATATGATGACAGTGATTGGCCTTCATTTTCATTTTAGAGCATACTTAAACTTTTGTGAGGTTTATTTACCTAAATTCCAAGAGGTCATGTATGGAGAACAAACCAAGGCAAGAGCAAGTGGTCTATTACATTTTGTCTAGATCTCTATTGTAACACTTACCACACTTTTCTTTTTTACATTAATTTTGCCTGCTGGAATGAGAGTAGTGCATAGTCTGAATTTGATCATCAGCATGTTCTCAGCATCTGACACAAAACTTGAAACCTGATAGAGACCCAACAAGGGAGATTTGAATGAATTAAAGCACCACATAAACATACATTGTTCTTTCTAAAGACGTGTTTATTTTTACTGGATATTAAGACTGTTTTACACTCTGAGATATCTTCCTCTAGGGAAAAGCAGAATCTTTTTGTTAAATCCCTTGTTTCCCAAAAATCTTCCAGAATTTGACAAAATATTGATCTGAAGCACTTTGACTTGACTTTGATCTGAAGAACTAAGATTCCCTCTTAGTGGAATCTGATTAAAATCATTTTTTGTGATAATTAAGATCTTCAGGTTCCACCTGAGTATTTGCTTGATATTTATGAGAACAAATATTTTCTATTAATCTTAATATTTTCCAATTTGCCTGGTGGGTAAAACCAGGTTTTGGAGAAGCAGTTCTTGTTTGGGAGTGCTAGTGATGGACTTTCTGAGAAACCTTTCTCATTCATCCAGCATTTGTTGCTTTCTATGTAGTCAGTGGGTTTAAGTCCATAAATACATATTTATAAGCGCTTTGAGTATGAAACAATGCTGAAAGGAGACAGCAATCATACGCAGCCAGAGGATTATGTAATTCACATGAGATTCTTGATGATTCCCATTTAGAGTGGGAGTTAATAGTAGTACCCTGAAGTAAAATCCCTGGTGCTGCATTTATTAGATATTATATGGGATTGACCATTAAGTATATTGTTCACTGCACAAAGAAACCCATGAAAGGTGCAAACTTTATATCATGCTGCTAAGTTGCTTAAGTCATGTTCGATTCTTTGAGACCCTCTGGCCTGTAGCCTGCCAGGCTCGTTTGTCCACGGATTTTCCCAGGCAAGAATACTGTAGTCATTGCCGTTTCCTTCTCCGGGGCTCTTCCTGACCCAGGGATCAAACCTACATCTCCTGCATTGCAGGCAGATTCTCTACTGCTGAGCCACCAAGGCATAGACTTCATGTTTGGGAGTTCATGTACACCCGTGGCGGATTCATGTCAATGTATGCCAAATCCAATACAGTACTGTAAAGTAAAATAAAGTAACAAAAAAATTTAATTTGAATATTTATTAGGACAATTTTATGGCAGAAGGTTATATGTTTTCTTGTTTTAATACAATTAGTATATTATGGTACGTTTTCTGACAAATGGAAGTAAAATGTCTTGAGGAAGAGGTACTTTTTTTTTTTGTACAAATCCTCTGTAGAGGGTAGTGGTGGCCTGAACTTGGACAAGTTATGTACCTCCTTTGGCCTTCAAGTGAAGATATTAATACCTACTTAACTAAATTGGTTTACAGTACTAGACTTGTCTGGCATATCTTCAGCATTCAATAAATGTTTTTGAATGAATACAAAAGCACTGAGTTTAATGTATGTGATAAAGCTTTGATAAGTTGCAGCTCACTTTTGCTTTAAGAGAAATTTTAGAGGGATTAAATGTATGTGTAAATATGTATATTTGAATCTTTGAGCTTGTTAAGTGTTTCACATTTTATACTTACTACTATGTGGCATTACCTAGGATGTCCTTACTGACATGCTTGGTGTCCTTTTTTATTTTCTTGAGTTGTACACATCCAGCATAAATAAAATTATGATAATTTGACCTATTGAAAGGAAAATAGTGTTTCACAGTTATGTTTCTTTTGGAATCCTAAAATCCTGGAATCCTAGGTTTAAGAAGGGACAGTTTGAATTTCCCTTTATCAAGTATATATTAGTCAGTTGTTACATGAAAGTATATATTCTGTGCTCTAGCACTCTAAAGATAAGTGAGTTACTATTGTCAAGTAGTTACAGTTCTTTGCATGAACATTTCCAGGGACAATTCACAATTACTAGCTTGATTTTCAGGAATCTCTCTTACGACCATTCAAACTTTGTCTTCCTGTAACTTTCATTTATTGGTGTTAGCTTTCCTCTTTGGGTCACAAAAAGTGTCACATTCTGTAATATAAATATCTTTCTTATTAAGATAATTAACTTTTTTTTTCTCAAGGAGCTTCTGTTCTTCTAATTAAACATCACTGTATCCTGCTGTTTCTCAAGCCTCTTCTTCATCATCTTTCTCACTCCCATGAGTGCTTCCAGGTCATCTACTTACCTCTAAAGGTGTGTGCGTGTGTGCTAAGTTGCTTCAGTCAAGTCCAAGTCTTTGGGGCCCTATGGCCTGTAGCCTGCCAGGCTCCTCTGTCCATAGAGTTCTCCAGGCAAGAATACTGGAGTGGGTTGCCGTTTCCTTCTCCAGGGGATCCTTCCAACCCAGGGATTAAATCTGCATTTCTTATGTGTCTTGGATTGGCAGGCAGGTTTTTTACCTCTAGCACCACCTGGGAAGCCCAAAGCTGTGGTAGCCACTGGGTATTCAGGGCTCCAGATGTAGTCCTACCATTGCAGGACACAGCAGTATGATTACTTCCTGCATTCCAGATTCTGTCCCTGAAATCTCCCTGAGTGATCAATGTGTAACTATTCGAAAGTACTGTATTTATTTTGCACAAGTTGCCATGTAAGGTATTTTGGAGAAAAGGATAAATGACCTTCTTAATTTCTTGAAGCACTTCTCATATACTCTATGTGACATTCCAAATGGGAATTATAATGAGGCAACCTGAATTCTGGGTTATTGAATTATTATTTGGAAGGCATTTTTGGTCTAGTTGATTAAAGCCACTGTTGTTCATACATTTTCTGACAGCTAAGAAATTTCTGACCAGCCGAGGAAGGATTTCTATAGTTAACGTACCAGACAAAGATATTTAATGAGAGAGTGACTTTGAAAAATAAAATAAAAACCACTTGTTTCTTGTACTGTCCCTTTCTTAACAAGATGAATATTGAGATTCGTGAAATTATTTTTTTGAACCATACAAGAGTCGTAAAAATAACTTCACTTTGAGAGAAATATGGTCCACATGAGACTGAATCAGAAACCCTGTTCATCGGAACGGATCGTCTTACGGTCTTCTACGGTCAATGTTGAGTCACTGTTAACTATCCACACATGTGACGAAATCAGTAAAATCACCTTCACTTTACAATTAACGAGTCAGTACAGGTCGAGAAACACTGGGGTGCTCGACATCGGACGGTCCGAAGAGACAGGTACCCTAAGAGGTCCGTTCTTATGACGTCACCCAACGGTAATGGAAGAGGTCTCCCAGAAGGGTTGGGACCCTAGTTTTTGGATCCAGAGGACGTAACGTCCGTCTAAGAAATGACAAACTCAATGTCCCTTCAGGAAAATCACTTTCCTTTCCTGTTTCTCTCTACGTTATTAATAAACCTTCCACCCCTCTCCCTTCTTTTGAGATGAATTTATTCCCTCCTCACAAACCTTCGTCACACCTAATCTTAACCTCCCCGTCACACAATCAAAGGAACCTGACGGTATTGTTTAATGGTGTTTGAAACACCGAATTTTGTTGTCTCTACACAAGAGAGGATCGGTCCTCCGGTCTTCAGGTTTTAGTTCCACAACCATTCCGGTACGAGGGAGACCTCCGAGGTACCTTCTTAGGAAGGAACGAAAGAGGGTCGAAACTACCGAGGATCCGTAAGGTACCCCAGCGATTCGGACTCGTTGAAGTGAAAGTGAAAAGTGAAAGTGCGTAACCTCTTCCTTCACCGTTGGGTGAGGTCACAACTTGCCTGGAGAATCCCAGGGACGGGGGAGCCTGGTGGGTTGCCGTCTATGGGGTCGCACAGAGTCGGACACGACTGAAGTACTTAGCAGCAGGCATTCCTTGGCTTGTAGGTGCATTGTTCCTATCTGTCTTGTGTTTTCATGTGGCTTTCTTTCCTGTGTCTCCTTGTGTCTGTCCTGATCTCTCTCTCCTTTTCTTATAAAGGAGTCATTGGATTAGGACCCAATCTAAGAAGAAGTAAAGAGCCTCTTGATGAAAGTGAAAGAGGAGAGTGAAAAAATTGGCTTAAAACTCAACATTCAGAAAGCTAAGATCATGGCATCTGGTCTCATCACTTCGTGGCAAATAGATGAAGAAACAATGGAAACAGTGATAGACTCTACTTTTGGGGGCTCCAAAATCATTGCAGATGGTGACTGCAGCCATGAAATTAAAAGACGCTTGTTCTTTGGAAGAAAAGCTATGACTAACCTAGACAGCATATTAAAAAGCAGAGACATTACTTTGCCAACAAAGCTCTGTCTAGTCAAAGCTATGGTTTTTCCTGTAATCTTGTATGGATGTGAGAGTTGGACTATAAAGAAAGCTGAGTGCCGAAGAATTGATGCTTTTAAACTGTGGTGCTGGAGAAGACTCTTGAGAGTTCCTTGGACAGCTAGGAGATCCAATCAGTCCATCCTAAAGGAAATTAGTCCTGAGTATTCGTTGGAAAGACTGATCCTGAAGCTGATACTCCAATACTTTGGCCACCTGATGTGAAGAACTGACTCATTGGAAGAGACCCTGATGCTGGGAAAGATTGAATGCAGGAGGAGAAAGGGATGAGAAGGGGACAACAGACAATGAAATGGTTGAAAGGCGTCACTGACTCAGTAAACATGAGTCTGAGTAAACTCTGGGAGTTGGCAATGGACAGGGAGGCCTGGCATGCTACAGTCCATGGGGTCACAAAGAGTCAGACACTACTGAGTGACTGAACTGAGCTAATCCAGCTGAACTAATAATCTCATTTTAACTAGATTACATGTTAAGACATTCCCCTCCCCCCCAAAATAAAGTCATATTTACTAGTACTAGGGGTTAGTATTTGAATGTATCTTTTGGGAACACAGTTTAACCCACAACAGGTGAGACAGCACTAAACCAGGGAACACTTTAAAAGATAGATAGAAGACTAAGTTTTATTTATAAGCCAGTGAAATTGCTGTAAATTTTAAGCAAGAATATAGTTAGTAAAGGAAGGTCTGGTAGCAGGCAGTATGCTTCAGTATACTGAATTGAAAATGAAGTTTAGCAGCTAGGATATTAATTTGTTGCAATGTTCCAGGAATAACATGAAGGGAAGTTTATCAAGGAAGATGGAGAAGAGCGTATTTTCCAAAGGTAGCTCCAAAATTGTCCTCATACCACTTGCTCTTCTGTAACGAGACCACCTTAAACCTTATCAGTAGTTGGTGTCTGTTTTTTTACCCATGAACAAGGGCAGAGTCACTGACTGCTTTGACCAATAGAATAGGGTGAAAGTGATTCCACCCAGTTATATGCAAAGACTTTTCTTGGCCCAGCAGCTTTAACTCCCATAGTTGTGACATAGGTGGTCTTCCCTGAGATCACCATGCTTGGTGTGTCTCAATTTGATATTTCTGATCCATATGGAGAGGCCCTAGAGGAGGACTGTGAGTTGAGGCAAGTGGGTTTTCTCGGGTGCAAAATTTAAGGAGATGATGTCTCTCAGGTGTATTTGCACAAGACTTAGAGTGAGCACCTCCTTAAATTTTGTACACTGGCAGAATCACTCTTAAGAAGGCACACTCATTCTCAAGGTTCAGTAAGTACGGTGACAGCACTTGGGAATTTGTGCCTCCTTAAATTTTGTGCCCAAGGCACCTCTTGTTGCCTTACCCTAGTCCTTGCCCTTCCTGGAGGATAACATACCAAGTGGAGAGAAAGACAGAGAGGGAGAAGGACAGCGGGGAGGAGAAAAGGAGTGGGTAGTGAGATTGAGCAGAAGAAAGAGAATAAAGTACCAGAGAGGTGCAATACATTTAAGTGAGGAAACCGTCTTGAATATTGATCCTCTGGCCTCAGTTATTAGTTTGCACCAGGTGGATGAGATGAACCACTTAGCTGAGCCGATGTTAATTCCTGAGCCACAAAATCATGAGTGAGTTTGTTATACAGCAATATATGACCCAAAGTACCCTCAAGTCTTGCCAGATTTATGTAGGGTTGATAGTTGACTGAGAAGTACCAGGTAACTTTGTATTTATGCAGTTCTGATGGAGCAGAATATGTCTGATTGCTACTTAGGGAGAAGGGATGAAGAAAGTGATGGAGAGAGATTACAGTCACTGGCAGCCTAGGAAACAGAATTTAAAGCCTTGCTTCTTCAGCTCACTGCTTAAACTACATAGCCATGCAACTTTTAATGTTTGAAGTTGGCCAGAAAAAAAGATATATACATTCACAGTTTGAGTCTTTATAGAAACAAAGTCTGTTTTGATCTATGACATGTAAAGTGTTGTGAAATTCTTATTTCTTTAAGCAGATGGTCTGAATTCTGATGCTAAATAAATACAATTGTCCTTGGATCTCATTAACCCTCATATGAGATGGAGGGAAGTCTGTATACTTATTTCTTCTTGGCTTTGTCTGAACAAATTAAGCTTTGAATGAAAAGTTTATTTTTACAAAGGCTGAATTTACTAATCTACTAATTTTTTATTGAGTACCTGTGTTTCACAGTAATTTACACATTCTTTCAAATGGTTGTTGGCATATTTATTTATTTTCCTTTGAGTATTTTATAATTACTGGTAAACAAGGCTGAGAAACAGGAAAATGTGGAAGAAAAAAGTCAAGAAAGGAATTACTTGGTAGAGGAGGTGTATTGCATACAAAATTAAATATGATATTTTTATAAGCCTGCAGTTCATTTTATAGATGTCTCTACTTACTCCTACAAGTGGGCAGTGAGTAAAGATTTCCTGACCCACTGTTCATTTCAACAGGGTGTTAGACATGTTTATGACCTGCTGCTGCTGCTGCTGCTGCTAAATCGCTTCAGTCGTGTCCGACTTTGTGCGACCCCATAGACGGCAGCCCACCAACTTCCCTGATCCCTGGGATTCTCAAGGCAAGAGTACTGGAATAGGTTGGCATTTCCTTCTCCAATGCATGAAAGTGAAAAGTGAAAGTGAAGTCGCTCAGTCATGTCAGACTCTTAGCGACCCCGTGGACTGCAGCCCACCAGGCTCCTCCGTCCATGGGATTTTCCAGGCAAGAGTACTGGAGTGGGGTGCCATTGCCTTCTCCATTATGACCTCCAATGGTACTTATAACTGGACTACACAATTTAGCACCTAATTATATACTGTCTTGTATTGTTCATTATTATATCATTGTATGATTCTTGTTCCCACAAGTAGATTACATGATCTTAAAAGGCAGGGACCATATCTTATACTTCTGTGTTTGCATTCCATTTAGTATAGTGCTGGGCATGGTATTCACTTGCGAAAATTCTTGAATTTGTCTATGGAGCATTTGTTATAGCTCTGGAGTTAAGGGCACAGAGATAGGCAAGTTACTTTTCCTTTCCTCAGGGAATTTGACACTAAGTGGAAGTACCAAGGTGAAGGATTGCCTTGACTGATGAAGTGACTTCTTTTTTCCTTTAGTGTCAGACCAGGGCAGTTGAGAAGCAGAGAGGCATGTGCCATTGTACTACCATTATCATTTTGATACAGATGATGGTTGACATTTTGTCCCCTTCATTTCTTCAGCTGGACAAGCCAGCTAATGTTGTCTGACCTGGAGAAGGATGGGTATCTCTTTTGGCTGAGTAGTTAGGCTAAGTGAGTTGGCAGGCTTTACTTTTCTCTTGTTTTGAGCAAGCATGCTGTTTCGCAGGGCGTTAGATCTACATTATTATTTTTGTTGTAGTAAAATGTAGATAATGCAAAATTTCCCATTTTAATCATTCTTTAAAAAAATTTTAAATCAAAATATAATTGATTTACAATGTTGCAGGTGTATAACAAAGTAATTCAGTTTATATATATATATTCAGTTCAGTTCAGTCGCTCAGTCATGTCCAACTCTTTGCAATCCCATGAACCAAAGCACGCCAGGCCTCCCTGTCCATCACCAACTCCCGGAGTCCACCCAAACTCATGTCCATTGACTCAGTGATGCCATCCAACCATCTCATCCTCTGTTGTCCCCTTCTCCTCCTGCCCTCAATCTCCCAGCATCAGGGTCTTTTCCAATGAGTCAGCTCTTCACAGCAGGTGGCCAAAATATTGGTGTTTCAGCTTCAACATCAGTCCTTCCAATGAACACCAGGCTGATCTCCTTTAGGATGGACTGGTTGGATCTCCTTGCAGTCCAAGGGACTCTCAAGAGTCTTCACCAACAACACAGTTGAAAGGCATCAATTCTTCGGCGCTCAGCTTTCTGTATACTCCAACTCTCACATCCATACTTGACCACTGGAAAAACCACAGCCTTGACTAGACAGACCTTTGTTGGCAAAGTAATGTCCCTGCTTTTTAATATGCTGTCTATGTTGGTCATACCTTTCTTTCCAAGGAGTAAGTGTCTTTTAATTTCATGGGTGCAATCACCAACTGCAGTGATTTTGGAGCCCAGAAAAATAAAGTCTGACACTGTTTCCACTGTTTTCCCATCTATTTGCCATGAAGTGATGGGCCCGGATGCCATGATCTTAGTTTTCTAAATGTTGAATGCCAACTTTTTTCACTCTCCACTTTCACTTTCATCAAGAGGCTCTTTAGTTCTGCTTCACTTTGTGCCATATGTGTTTATTATTTATGTAGATTTCCCTGGTGACTCAGATAGTAAAGAATCTGCCTGCAATCCAGGAGACTTGAGTTTGATTCCTGGGCCAGGAAAATCCCCTGGAGAAGGGAATGGCAAACCAACTCCAGTATTCTTGCCTGGAGAAATCCATGGACAGAGGAGTCTGGCAGGCTACAGTCTATGGGGTCACAAAGAGTTGGACACGACTGGGTGACTAACACTTTTACTTTCACTTTCATATATATATGAATCATGAATCACTTTCTATATATCTCTGTATGTGTGTGTGTGTGTATATAGAGAGAGACAAAGAGTGAGAGAGATATTCTTTTTCATTATAGGTTATTACAAGATACTGAGTATAATTTTCTGTGCTATAAGGTAGGTCATGGTTGATTATCTATTTTATATGTAGTAGTGGGTATATTTTAATCCAAATTCCTTATTTATCCCTCCTGTCTTCCCCTTTGGTAACCATAAATTTGTTTTCTGTGTGTCTATTGTTATCTTGTAAATAAATTCATTTATAGCATGTTTTAGATTCCACACATAATCAACATCATATGACATGTGTCTTTCTCATTTTAGCTTACTTCACTTAGTTTGATTATTTCTAGGTCCATCCACATTGCTGCAAATGGCATTGTTTCATTGTTTTTCATGACTGAGAAATACTCATTTTAAACATTCTTAAATATATGGTTAAGTGGTGTTAAGTGTATTCACATTGTTGTGCAACTATCACTAATATCTATCTCTAAGTCTTTTTCATCATGTAAAATTGAAACTCTGTACCCATTGAACAATAACTCCCTGTTTTCCTTTCCCTAAGTCCCTAGCAACTACTATTATACTTTCTGTCTCTATGAATTTGATAACTCTAGGGACCTTTTGGCTCAGCAGTAAAGAATCTGCCTGCAGTGCAGGAGCCACAGGAGATGTGGGTTTGATCCCTGGATCAGGAAGATCCCAGGGAGGAGGGCACAGCAACCCAATATTCTTGCCTGGAGAATCCTGTGGACAGAGGATGCTGGTGGGCTACAGTCAATAGGATTGCAAAAAGTCAAACATGACTGAAGCGGCTTACCATGCACACACGCAAGGACCTCTTGTAAGTGGAATCGTTGTGTTATTTGTTCATTTGTGCTTAGCTTACTTCACTTACCATGATATCTTTAAGTTTCATCCATATTGTAGCATGAATCAGAATTCTATTTCTTTTTAGGATTGAATAGTATCATAATTTATGTATATATCCCATTTGTTTATCCATTCATCCATTGGTAAACATCTGGGTAGCTTCCACCTTTTGGCTAGTGTGAATAATGCTGGCATGAGCATGAATGTACAAGTACAGATCACAGTGTTATGATCACCAACACTGATTTAATGCTTATGGTGAGCAAAATATCCTTATCAGCTGTTAAACTATCTGGAAGAATCAACGTGTCTCTGGAATTTCACAGGTTGAATTCAGAGACTTAAGTACTCTTAGGAAAATGTGGCCTGACAACATTTTTTTAGATTAAGACCATGGCCAGCATTTGCATTCAGTGGCTATGCTTTATTTATTCTTCAGAATGCTTCTTGTCTCCATCTTTCTGCTTGTCGCTGCTCCAGTGTGTGTTTTAACTGACTCATTGCCATGCAACAGCACTGTAGTCACATCCTAATTAGTTTGTCTAACTTGTCTCTCCCTTTCCAGTTTTTCTTATAAATTACTGCTTTTGGTCAGCAGACTTTACTGAAAACTTTCAGTCCCTATCATGTATAGGACAAAGCTCAAGCTTGTTTGAAGGAGTTTTGTAACCTGGCACCAGCTTACCTTTCAAGTCCTACTTCTATTTCCTTAAACAAACTTTACTCAGAGTCAAAATTGAGTCTTCTCGTTATCCTCTGGACAAATCACTGTTATTTTGACTTTTGCTATTCATTTTACCATGTAAAACTTTTTTCATTTTGCCTTTAAGTGTGAGCTCAAACCTCACTGTCTCTGCTAAATCTTAAAAAAAAATAACCAATTTTGAAAATGCTTGCTCTTTTGAATATTTGCACACTTAACTGTAAGATTAATCATGCTAATGAGGCTTTTGTGATAGCTCATTTTTTTTGAGTTCTCCGGGTTGGCCTAAGTGCTTTAGTAGCATTATTTCATCTTTGCAGTAATATGTGACATATATGCTATTAATGTACATTATACAGATGGTGAGACACTAATGTCCCAAATCATGCAGTTAGCAAGTGTCAATTGAGGGCTTGATCAGAAGTTTTCTGCTGATAAAGCATCATCTAAAATGTGTGTTTACTAGCTTAATTAGATTATAGGCCTGTAGATGAATAGGGTATTTGC
Source organism: Oreotragus oreotragus (assembly GCA_006410675.1). Classification (NCBI taxonomy): domain Eukaryota; kingdom Metazoa; phylum Chordata; class Mammalia; order Artiodactyla; family Bovidae; genus Oreotragus; species Oreotragus oreotragus. The sequence continues at coordinate 430,109 of SJYX01020371.1, forward strand.
TATTAATGGTATCTTCTATAGGGACTGCCTATGGGGGTCAAAGTAAAAAAAAGACTGTTGAATGGAATTTTTTTTCTTTATAATTAGCTCACTGTGGATTAGCTTAGCATGTTTTTTCAAACCGTTTAGTTTCTACTGTTTCTTCAAGACTAGGAAGGCTTCCTGCCCGCTCACATCTGATCAAGTACCCTCCTGAGGAACTTCAATAGAGCACATTGACTGTATTTAACTGTTACCGGCTTGTCTCTTCCACAACATCTTTGCTTGAATTCCTAGTATCTAGAACAATATCCAGCACATATGCACAGTAAATGCTTATTAAATGAATTAACTGCATATGTGGCTAGTATCCATCTGAAGAGTTGGTTTCTAAATCTGTTGCTGTTACAGAGTTGAGTAATACCTAAGTCCAATAAAGTTGAAAAGGGTATATCCTCAAGAAAGTGTAATGGGAATATAAATTAAAACTTTTGTTTATTTAATTGTACTGTAACTTTCATTACATGGTATAGTGGTATTTATGGTTACTTTTAACAAAGGCTCTTGATTGTAAGGAGTTAACATCTGTATTCAAAGAAGAATGATCCTGAGTTTTAAAGACATGGGTATATTTTGATCCTTAGGTAATTTGGGAGCAGACATGGCTCAGTGTTTCATAAAATGTTCTTTAAAATTAGCAGGTTCTATTTTATTTCTGGATGTGTGATGTACACACAACCTTCTGATTAATAATTGAATTTCTCAAATATTGTGATACTCAAAAACCAATGCCATAGAGAGTAGACATTAATATTTTGGTCACTGGAAAAAATATATTGCCCACAAAATAGCAGATGATTCTTTATATTTAATTATTTATGAGTCAGCTAACTGTGTCTTTAAAAAATTGAAGTGGAAAAGCATAGGACCTAACTTAGACAATGGTGCTGTTACTAAAAAAAATTTCCCCAGAGTTCTTGCCTGAGAAGCCATCAAAGCTGTTCATCTCACTCCACAGATAATAGAGCAGCACCTGGTTCAATGCTTTGCACACAATAAACCTGCAACAAATACTTTTTAATTTTGTCAGTTTAGTAGAATACATTAGTCTAGAGAAACATTTGTCTATCATTTTCCCTTCATGACGTACATGATTGATGTTGCTTCTACCTTCTAATGTATCTCTCCGTGTCTATTGAAAGTAGTTTCATGTATACTAGCTGCAGCTGCACTTTCTCCTGAAGCTTATGGAGTGTGTATGAGAATGCAATCATGTGGAGGTTATAATAACAATAACAGTAATGATGATGATACAATTAGAATACTTCAAACATCAGTCTGATCACTGCTTTGTTTATGACTTTGCAATAGCTTCTTGTTGCCCAGGGTCAGTCCCTAAACTTGTTTGAGACTCAGGGCTCAGCATGGTGGTAGTGTCAGCAGAATCTGGGTTCTTGTGCCCCTAAAGAATGCAGATTCACTTTGGTAAAGGCCTTCAGCCCCCAACCACATTCCATACTACAGAACTGTCTGAAAAATACTGAAGAGAAGTAGGAATAACAACTTGGTATTCAGTGTGAGCTCAGCTTGTTTCCTAGTCAGATAGTGGGTACATATAGATTCCTGGGTGCTCAGGTATTGTGAACTACTCTCGGGACATCTCAGAGAGACAGTTTGATATGAAACAGCTTCCACCTCGGGACCTTACTGAGGGTTTTTTTTTTTTTTTTAATAGGATGACAGAAATACTTTGTCCTGGTGTGAGTTTAGCGGGACCTCACAACAAAGATAGAGTCATCTGACTTTGATGGATATTTGAGTATCACACTGCCATTTCCCACTTTGGGCACTCTAATTCTGGGAAAATCTCAGCTTTTGTACATAACAGAATTTTAATTTTTACTGGATTTCAGGTATTAAATTTTTTTTCTCCCTTATAAGCTTTTTTCCCCTTAGAAGTTTACAGTACTTCCTGGAGGTTTCCTAAGGTAATTTAGAGCACTTGAGTCATTGATGAATTCTTCTTTAATATCCTCAGGCTAAAGTAGTAAATAATTAATTGATTTTTTTTTTTGACTCACATTGTGGTATAATGGAAAGAGAAATTAGTTTCAAATTCTGGTTCTACAATGTACATACTGTAGGACATTGGGCAATGCAATTTCTTCCTTCATTTATTTATTCAGCAAATTCTAGAGTTCTTGCTTTGTACCAGACACAGTATTAAAGCTCTGAGAAAAACTTGAGAAGTCATATAGAAACAATCTGTGTATCTTCAGAGATTTTAGCTACTGGGAGAGGTTGGCAGGTAAATCAGTGATTTCGTGAGTATATCATGGAGCTATGTAGAATGCTAGTGCCTTGTGGGATTAAACCCAAGGCAGGTGTGAACTGGGAGTGGAGGAGGGTGTTCAGGAAGGTTTCTTAGGAAAAGTCTTGCTTAAGCTGAGTCTTAAAGCCATGTGCAATTTAGTTGAATATAGATATAGAAAGAACATTCCAGTGGCCTGAGCAAAGCTAACAGGGAAACATGAACTACAGTAATAAGGCGTATTTACAGATCAGTATTTACTGTTCAGTGTTACTGATATGAAAGTGTCATTCTGAGGAGAAAAAGGAGATAAAGTCTAGACTAATGTTTCCATTTCCTTTTCTCCAAAATGAAAATAATTATATCTGTCATGTGGATTTGTTGTAAGTACTCAGTAAACTAGGATGTGTAGAGAATGTAGCATGCAGATGTTAAAAACTCTTCTCTCCTTTCTTCCGCCACCATATAGCCTCCCCCGCCTTTTCACACTTCTGATTTTCCTCAGTGGAAAAAAAGCCCTAATGACGGTTATCAGTTTGGAAATTATGGCTATGTTTAGGAAAGTGGAGGAACAGTCAAGGGCTTTGGAACTCTGTTCTCTTTCTGACCTGGATTGCAGCCTGTCGAACTGAATGGGGACAGTCGCTGGCAGCAACAATACTTTGTTCTGACCCTGCAGTTTCCTGTGTCATCACAATTGGTATGCGAGGAGGGCACTAGTTCCCAAAGAGCACTGTTATCTTGGTCTGTTTGATTTGCTGCGTTCATCACTGAGTACAGGTCATGTGCACTGGGGCGCTTGGGAAAAACCTGGGAACGACACTGTTGTGTATACTCTCATTTCTTTCACCATTTTGAAGTCTCCGAATTTGGATGTATTACAGGGAGCTACTTTAACTTATGCATTTCCCCCCCCCCCCCGGGTAAGGATCACTGCTTTTGAGGATTTTTGGTCTGCATTTGATATTTCTTTCAGGGAGCTTTGCCTCAATTATTGGGTTCGGTTCTGATAAGAGTTACTTCATCTGGAGAGATTTTAGTCATTCTACCATTTATTGTTAATAAGATATTGATGTGTGTACTCAAATGTACTTTTTCCAAATGTTTGTCATTTGCAAACATCGTTCATGGATTTTTGTCATACTCAGATATCTTCTGTGCTGTTATTTATTCAATATTTGTTTTAAGTTTACAACCTTTAAAAAACCTACATGAATTTAGCCTCATTCTAAGCAATAATACTTATTAATTCATGGACTTGAAGCTAGTTATAATTTTCTAATACATATTCAAAGAACTGTTAAAAATAATCCAATCTGCCACCTAATATAGGAATCTACAGACACAGTCATCTATTCATTTATGAATTGTCTATTGGCTGCTTTTACCTGTAACAGCAGAGCAGTTGAGATAAAGACAGATTGGCCCACAATGACTGTTGCTGCTGCTGCTGCTAAGTCGCTTCAGTTGTGTCCGACTCTGTGCGACCCCATAGACGGCAGCCAATGAGGCTCCCCTGTCCCTGGGATTCTCCAGGCAAGAACACTGGAGTGGGTTGCCATTTCCTTCTCCAATGCGTGAAAGTGAAAAGTGAAAGTGAAGTCGCTCAGTCGTGTCCGACTCTTAGCGACCCCATGGACTGCGACCCACCAGGCTCCTCCGTCCATGGGATTTTCCAGGCAAGAGTGCTGGAGTGGGGTGCCATTGCCTTCTCCACTGCAATGACTAGCATATTTATTATTTGACTCTTTTAGAAAAACTTGCCAAACTCTGACCTAAAATTGTCTGCATATCATGAATACAACACATAGCACACTCTGTAAACATTATTACAGGGCAGTTTTGCCAAAAAAGTGTACATTAAATCTTTAATCACATTTTTTCCAGAATCAGCAAATACTTTACCATTTTATTCTGGAACTGATGTATTTAATTATAAATAACTCATGTTCTGAGAACCTTGGTGACAAATCTGTTTAGGACTCAAAGAAAGACAGAGACATTAAGGGTAATTTGTATATTTTTAAGTAAAGGGAATATTTTCCTATAAAAATATACAGTGATACAAAAATACATAAAGTTTGAAGTAAAAATTTCCCTGCAAGGAAACTTTAATCTCATCCACTAAAAACCACATTCTTTGTATTTCCTCTGAGTCATTTTCTGTGCATGTTCAAGATTAAAAACTTTTTTTCTCCTTTAAAATATAACTCCTTTTTTAATGACAAAAAGGATATCAATGTTGCAATCTCTTTTTTATAACATATACATTAATCTAAGTAATATGGATAAAATCATAAATTGTTTACTATTACTTCAAAGTTTCCTTAGGAGCTTCATTGATATATGGTTTAAATATTGTGAAATTCACTCATTTTAAGAGTACCATTCAATGATCTTTAGTAAATTTGCAGAGCTGTTCAGCCCTCAGCCATCAGCACAGTCCAATTTTAGAACATTTCATCATCCCCCAAAGATTCCTGATGCCCATTTGCAGTCAGTCTGTTCCTACCCCCAGCCCTAGGCAACCACTAATCTACTTTCTGTTTGTATAGATTTGTCTTTTCTGGACATTTCACATAAATGGAATCATATATTATATGATCTTTTGTGTCTGACTTCTTTCACTTAGCATTTCAAAGTGACTTTAAGGTAAAAGATGAAGAAAGGGTTCGAATAGCCCCAGAAATAGTCATTCTTTTACATAGGATGCTCTAGTTGCAGTCAGTATTCTCTTTCCTTTTCTTTGGATATTAGTCTTTGAGACATGCAGTGATATAAGTACCAGGTAACTTCTGCAGTTCCCAAATTCACAATTTCCCAAACTTCTGTGCACACATGGGACAGTGGCTGTTTGTACAGCACTCTGGAGTGAACGAAGGAAGCTGCTCTCTGCTGGTGGCAGCAAGTCCTTGCCTGGCCACAATGAGGGGAACAAAATCTTGTCGTAGTTGTATCAAATGTAGACCGTCCCAGTGTGCTACACCAGCTGGGTCAGGAAGTTCTGCTGCAGGTCTTACAGCTTTGATGTAACAAGAACTTCCAAGTATTCTGATGGATGTGCTATGTGGACCCAGCCCCAAGATATCATTTCTCAGCCTCATTCCTTTGCCCTGTTCCTATGTAATAATGATGATTCATAGCCAATTAATAGACAGTCAAAATCAGTGAGAAATTGAGTTATTTTTCTTTATCATGTCAGATACAGATTTACCTTTTTAACAAAATTTTAGTGCTTTGATATCATGCTTAATTTAATCAGTTCATTTTATTATTATAAGCATTGGTAAATGTCACGTGATTTGCATATTTTGACTTTCTTTTTGGGTCAGTCAGTTCAGTCACTCAGTCATGTCCAGCTCTTTGTGACCCCATGAATCACAGCATGCCAGGCCTCCTAGTCCATCACCAAAATCCCAGAGTTCACTCAAACTCATGTCCATCGAGTCGGTGATGCCATTCAGCCATCTCATCCTCTGTCATTACCCTTATGGCAGAAAGTGAAGAAGAACTAAAGAGCCTCTTGATGAAAGTGAAAAAGGAGAGTGAAAAGGTTGGCTTAAAGTTCAACATTCAGAAAACAAAGATCATGGCATCCGGTCCCATCAGTTCAGTTCAGTTCAGTCACTCAGTCATGTCCAACTCTTCGCGAATCCATGAATCACAGCATGACAGCCCTCCCTGTCCATCACCAACTCCCAGAATTTACTCAACTCATGTCCATCGTCAGTGATCCCATCCAGCCATCTCATCCTCTGTCGTCCCCCTTCTCCTCCTGCCCCCAATCCCTCCCAGCATCAGGGTCTTTTTCAATGAGTCAACTCTTGGCATGAGGTGGCCAAAGTATCCCTCCCAGCATCAGGGTCTTTTTCAATGAGTCAACTCTTGGCATGAGGTGGCCAAAGTATTAGAGTTTCAGCTTTAGCATCAGTCCTTCCAATGAACACCCAGGGCTGATCTCCTTTAGGATGGACTGGTTGGATCTCCTTGCAGTCCAAGGGACTCTCAAGAGTCTTCTCCAACACCACAGTTCAAAAGCATCAATTCTTTGGCACTCAGCTTTCTTCACAGTCCAACTCTCACATCTGGTCCCATCACTTCATGGCATATAGATGGGGAAACAGTGGAAACAGTGGCTGACTTTATTTGGTGGGGGGGCTCCAAAATCACTGCAGATGGTGACTGCAGCCATAAAATTAAAAGACACTTACTCCTTGGAAGGAAAGTTATGACCAACCTAGAGAGCATATTAAAAAGCAGAGACGTTACTTTGCCAACAAAGGTTTGTCTAGTCAAAGCTATGGTTTTTCCAGTAGTCATGTACAGATGTGAGAGCTGGAGGGGGGTTCATGTTTGGGAGTTCGTGTAAAAAAAAATAAATAAATACAAAAAAAAAAAGAAAGCTGAGCACCGAAGAATTGATATTTTTGAAATGTGGTGTTGAAGAAGACTCTTGAAGAGTCTCTTGGACTGCAAGGAGATCCAACCAGTCCATCCTAGAGAAGATCAGTCCTGGGTATTCATTGGAAGGACTGATGTTGAAGCTGAAACTCCAATACTTTGGCCACCTGATGTGAAGAGCTGACTCACTGGAAAAGACCCTGATGCTAGGAAATATTGAGGGCAGGAGGAGGAGGGGACGACAGAGGATGAGATGGCTGGATGGCATCACTGCCTCCATGGACATGAGTTTGAGTAAACTCCAGGACTTGGTGATGGACAGGGATGCCTGGCGTCCTGCATGCAGTTCTTGGGGTCACAAAGACATGTGTATAAGAGACAGCTTCTAGACTATGGGGCTTGTATCTTTTAAATTAATTTTTTCATAAAATATGCTTCCTATGCCCCTTCCATAGAACTTTCTAGTGTTTTCCTTAAATTATCAGGTTTATGACTTTCTCTAAGACAGCCTTTTTGATCTTTCACTTCCCTTATATATTATGATAATCATTAAATCACATATATTCATGCATCAAAAATTTATACAGTACCAGCTCTATGCCAGACGTTATGTTTGGCCACCTGATGTGAAGAGCTGACTCACTGGAAAAGACCCTGATGCTAGGAAATATTGAGGGCAGGAGGAGGAGGGGACGACAGAGGATGAGATGGCTGGATGGCATCACTGCCTCCATGGACATGAGTTTGAGTAAACTCCAGGACTTGGTGATGGACAGGGATGCCTGGCGTCCTGCATGCAGTTCTTGGGGTCACAAAGAGTCAGACACGACTGAGCGACTGAACTGAACTGAACTGTGTGTGTATACACACACACCTGCTAGCAAATATTCCTCCCCAAAAAGGCTGGTTTACAACGTTCATTTAGGGATATCCCAAAATTAAATAAAACAAACAGAAAACTAACTATATAACTACAGGCTGGAAAATAATATTTTAAATAATGTTTGAGGCATCAAGCAATCAGAGGACCATATCACCATTTCATTCTGTAGAGAACAAATAATGTAATATACTTTTCATCCTCAGCTTGTTCATTGTCTGGTAAATTATGTAGGCAACCTTATAAACACATGAAAAAAATGCCAGAATTCATTATTTGTGAATTAAGCTTTTGTTTACCTGGAGAATCCAAGAGGTTAAACAGAAAAATTTAGAACAAGAGTTCAGTGATTTCTACATTCCCTCACTCATGTAAAAAAATCATTCTCTTAAACTTATGCAAACCAAACTTGGGCTACTGCTACTATAAATGAAGAGGACAATTATAAGAAAAGCAAGTGTGTTTCTAGAAATGTAGTTCCCTAACTATTATATATGTGATAAATTATCATACAACCTCAAATTTATTGTGAGATCTACAGATAGAAAATACTAATGTCATTTTAAAGCAATTAAAACAGTGTTGTCTTGCGTTTGGAAAAAAAAAAAAAAAAAGAGTTCAGTGAAAACAGAATTTGGAAACTGACCAAAAAATCCATAGTCATTTTAGAAAATATAATAGACAAAATCATAAATTATAAAATTAGTGATTATAAATGTGCAAGGGTATCCTTTAAAACATAACTGAAAAATTAAAAAAGTCCTGAGTAAGTGTAATGCCATTCTATGTTCTTCGATTAAAATCCTTAATATTGTAAAACCACCTATGATCTTAAATTACTGTAAATGTCTGTTTACCCCAATTTAATTTATGAATATAGGGCAATCAAAATTGAAATTCCACTAACATTATTCCTGGAAACTAGGAAGCTGTTTGCAAACTAAGAATAAGAATGGAAACAGACCTTATCAGACATCAGAAGAGATAATAAAACCTCATTTATTAATGCAATATACTTTGCCCAAAGACAGATCTATTTTTGTACTTTCTGTTTCTCTCCTCTACTTTTCTATTCAAATTAGTTTGGGTGATCTATTCAAAAAATAGTAGGGAAAGAATGAGATATCCTCCTGGAAAAAAAAAAATTCCTATTTCATATGATTAACAAAAGTAAAATTTACATTGGCTAAGGACAAAAAAATAATAAATTATTAAACTGCTAAAGTTCACACTACCAAACAATTACATGCATTTCTCATGCTAGTAAGGTTACACTCAAAATCCTTCAAGTTAGGCTTCAGCAGTATGTGCAGCAAGAACTTCCAGTTGTAGAAGCTGGGTTTAGAAGAGGTAGAGGAACCAGGGAACAAACTGTCAACATTTACTGGACAACAGAGGAAGCAAAGGAATTCCAGAAAAACAATTATTTCTGCTTCATCGACTATGAGAAGGTCTTGGACTACATGGATCATAACAAACCATGGAAAATCCTTAAAACAGATGGGAATATCAGACCACCTTACCTGTCTCCTGAGAAACCTGTATGCAGGGCAAGAAGCAACTGTTAGAACCTTACATGGAACAAATGACTGGTTCAAAATTGGGAAAGGAGTTAAGACAAGGCTGTATATTGTCACTCTGTTTATTTAACTTACAAGCAGAGTACATCATGAGAAATGCCAGGTTGGATTAGCCATAAGCTGAAATCAAGATTGCTGGGAGAAATATCAACAGCTTCACATATGCAGATGATACCGTTATAATGGCAGAAAAGAAGAACTAAAGAGCCTCTCAATGAGGGTAATAGAGTCAAGTGAAAAAGCTGGCTTAAAACTCAACATTAAAAAAACCTAAGATGATGGCATTTGGTCCCATCATTTCAGAGCAAATAGATGGGGGAAAAGTGGAAACAGTGACACACAGATTTTCTTTTCTTGAGCTCCAAGATCATCGCAGATGGTGACTGCAACCGTTAAATTAAAAGACGCTTGCTTCTTGGAATGAAAACTATGACAAACGTAGACAGAGTATTAAAAAGCAAAGACATCACTATGTTAACAAAGGTTCCATCTAGTCAAAGGCATTGCTTTCCCAGTAGTCATGTATGGATGTGAGTGCTGGACCATAAGAAGGCTGGGCACCAAAGAACTGATGCTTTTGAATTGTGGTGCTTGAGAAGACTCCTGAGGGTCCCTTGGACTGCAAGAAGACCAAATCAGTCAATCCTAAAGGAAATCAACCCTGAATACTCTTTGGAAGGACTGATGCTGAAGCTGAAGCTGCAATACTTTGGCCACCTGATGTGAAGAGCCAACTCAATGGAAAAGACCCTGATGTTGGGAAAGATTGACGGTAAAAGGAGAAGAGGGCGGTAGAAGATGGGACAGTTAGAAAGCATCACTGACTCAATGAACATGAAGTTGAGCAAACCCCAGGAGACAGTGGAGGACACAGAAGCCTGGTGTGCTACAGTCCATGGGGTTGCAAAGAGTCGGACAACTTAGTGACTGAACACCAACAAACTGCTAAAAGAAAAGATGCAACAATGTTTTTAACAGGCAAGAGAGAATCTTCCCCAAAACCCATGGGTCCTAAAAAGCCTAAAGAAAATGAACTATTTGATTAAAAATTAATGCTAAAAACTTCTAGGTAACAATATACACCATAATGAAATTATAAAACAGGTCAAATATTAGGAGAATATATTGCCAAATATCAAGATGAAATATGAACATTTGTAATATAAGAAATGTTTTATCAACTTATAAACTACATCTATAAGTAGGGGGAAGGAAACTGAGAATTCAACAAAGAAACACTACTGTTCAATAAATGATGTAAAGATGCTCAATTTCATTAAAAATTTTCTTCTTAAAAATTAATTTAAGAAAGAAATGCAATATATTCACCTATAGGATGACTTTTTTAAAAAGCCTGCAACATCTAGTGTTTGTGAGGATATAGGAGAAATACTCTTGAAAAAGCAGCGAAAAAGTCAAAATTTGAAATTAGCTATCAAGACTGTAAATGCAAATCCCTTTGATCCAATAATGCTACATGTAAGTATTTATAGAGATATTTACAAGTGTGCAGATATCTGTGCAAGGAAGTTCATTAAAGAACCATTTGTAATTCCCCAAGATGGAAAATTATATAAATGTTCAAAGATAGAGAAAATGTCTTACTATGTTATAGTATCTACAAAGATGTAATTTAACACAATGATAAGAAAGATCTATCTCTGCAGACATGAAAGGCTCTGAAATCACTTAGCCAAAGGCTCATATTATTACTTAACCAAAAAGACACATGGCAGATATATTTATATCTATATCCATATGTATCTACTCCTCTATCTCTATATATTCATATATAGTGAGTGAAAGTCATTCAGTCGTGTCTGACTCTTTGCAACCCCATGGACTATAATACAGTCCATGGACTTCTCCAGGCCAGAATACTGGAGTGGGTGGTAGCCTTTCCCCTTACCAGGTGATCTTCCCAACCCAGGGAATGAACCCAGGTCTCCTACACCGCAGGCAGATTCCTTACCAGCTGAGCCACCAGGAAAGCCCAAGAATACTGGAGTGGGTAGCCTATCCCTTCTCCAGCAAATCTTCCCCACCCAGAAATTGAACTGGAGTCTCCTGCACTGCAGGCGGATTCTTGACCAGCTGAGCTACCAGAGAAGCCCATATATATAGGTTTAAATATATTCTCAATTGGTATGATCCTAACTTTAATCTAAATTAAGGATCTCCTAAATTTCCTAGCCATGTAACTGTTGCCAAACTGTAAAACCACTCTAAGCCTCATTTTCATTATTTACAAAGTGGCTATTATAATAATAATACCTATCATGTAAAGTTGCTGTGAAAATGAAATGAGACAATCCAAATAATTATGCTGGGTTCAACGTAAGGGAAGTGAAAGCTTTCCCAGGGTAATCAAAGATAATAATATTTCCCTAGATACCTACACTCATCTCATACTCTTATTTACAAATAAGTTTTGAATGTTTCATTCACTATGACGCTTAATGCGCTTGGAACAAAAATCTATTAGACTAATTTGGTATCACAGTGTAGACTGGCCTGCCAAACCCCTACCTGTGTCCAGAGCAATATAATATCATTACACAATGGCTTGTTATTTGCCAGGCTTTGTTTTGCCTTGATCAGGAAGAACCTCAGAGATGAAAGGAAAATTGACCTAGGTAAGACTTTCCCTTTCATCAATATGGTCATGGCTCATTCAGTATTCTTACAATAGTTCTATCATTTTTATTTGTATTACAACTGCTCTATAAATATATATGAACAGTTAATTATGCAAATAATCAAAACCCCATCATGATATTGCTGCAATGCAAAAATGCAAAAAACTAAAGGCCAACAGCATCCTGTGTCCTAATATTCAGCACCATTCAAGAGATATACACATGTATTTAGTTCAGTCACCTTTACATTGTTTCTGTGTTATTTCACTGAGAAAAGCAAAAGGATGTTTAAATTTAAGACTTCTTGTTTCAGAGCCAACAAGCGATACTCTATCCCTTGATCAAAGGAAACAAAACAAGACCTTATCCCTTGCTTTGTAGCAGAGGCAGGCTTTTAGGGATAACAAGTTTACAAATACAGTTAGCAATGACATTTCTGACCCTGCAACCCAAAGTTATGAAAAATAAATAAAGTTAAAATTAGCTTATAAGATTTCAACTAGAAGCATTCTTTTTCACATTTCCAGTAATTGGAGCTCCAACACTTTTTCAAAACAACAGCAACCTTTTTTCAACAATAAGGAAAAAAAACCTGATTTCCTTTACTTCCTGACAACACATTTTCTTTAATCAATGCAGTTCAAAATGAGTCCAGGATTTTCTGCAAATGTTGACTGGAAGGAATCTCCCACAAGGCTTCCCCAAGGTTTCAGTTCTGCCTGTTGTCTGTGTTCTGCGTCATCTCCTGACACATCAAAGGTGGAAAGTGTTCCCAGTTCTAGCAATCTGTATTTCAGATGATGGCTTGGCACAGCATGCTCGTGGAGATTCGCCAAGCATTCACATGCTTCCACAAACGGGCCCCACTTATCACAAGCTTCCTTGGCAGAACTCTAACTCACCTTCACATGATTTTAGCAGCTCTGCTTAAGGGACTCTATAAATTGAAACTAAGAGAAGACAGTCCACCTCAAAGTTTTTAAAAACAAATTTGGTGATAAACCATCCTCAGAAAGGAGGATCCTGACAGCCTTAGAACAATGTACACAAAACTTCAGTTTCCTTTCCTTCCCACACTGATTTACAACGTTAAGAATCATAGTTTCTAGACTGCCTAGTGTGTGCCAGGGAGTATGTTAGGATCTTGGTGCAAACTGACATAAGCCAAACTGGAGTTAAAAATCATCAGGCATTTGGGGGTAAGCACTGGCAGTGTCCAAAGATTCTAAATAAGTGAGAGCTTTCTGATGAATATAAACACATTGATGAGTAGGAGGATGAAAAATCAGACCCGCAGCTGTATCTTGCATGCTCAGTATAGTCTCAGATTTCTGTCCTTCGGTTACTCTGACAAGTAACCTGCATGGAGGCATGCTTAAAGCAACTGTGACAATATTCCACAGTAGGATGTCTCTAACCTAACTGGATCTGTCAACAAAATCCTACATTTCAGAAAAAAAGACCAAATGAATAAGAGAGTTAGACACTCCAGCAAAACCTTAGCTTGCTTGAATCAAAATCCATTTACATAAAATATTTCTAAAACCAATCCACGTATTTTCAATATCACTCATTTAACCAATTATCTGTAACATTCCTAACATTAATAAACCTTCCTATGCAGATTTAAAGTCCGCATCTCTGGAGTGTAGACATCTAATTAGGTTCTTTCAAATACTAATCCTTGAGTGAAGATCCATGAGTGTTGCACCTAGAGTGCTAACTAAAAACTCCTAAAAGAAAGCTATACTCATAAATATGGTGATGTGTATGTTGTAATAACTTAAAATAAATTACAGACAATATAAAGCTTTACAGAAGTAGTCCTTAACTCTTGTACCAACTGACCCAGTAAATAAGGCAGAAAAAAGGAGAGTATTTACTTTTCATATTTTTACATGAGAAATTCGAAACTCAGAGAACAATATACATGGCATATATGAGGATAACTAATAAAGACAGTCTGTAAGGACAAAAGGTGTATTTCACTAGTTGCAAGCCTACTGGCTTCATGAATAACTAAAGAACAGGAAGTGAAAAAACAAATATACTTGACATAACTGGAGGTAGAGGACAGGCTGATCAAAAGGCAACACAAAGAGGCCTATATTCATCAAGTTTCTCTGGAGAAACACAACCAACGGAGGTGTATGTGTATAAGATGTTCCCTGACCCAGGGATCGAACCTGGGACCCCCACACTGCAGGCAGATTCTTTACTGTCTAAGCTGCCAGAGACGCCCTCATATTTGTATCATGGCCCCCACTCCAGCACTCCTGCCTGGAGAATCCCAGGGACGGGAGAGCCTGGGGGGCTGCCGTCCACGGGGGCGCGAAGAGTCGCACACGACTGAGCGACTTCCCTTTCTCTTTTCACTTGCATGCATTGGAGGAGGAGATGGCAGCCCACTCCAGTGTTCTTGCTTGGAGAATCCCAGGGACGGGGGAGCCTGGAGGGCTGCCGTCTATGGGGCCGCACAGAGTCGGACACGACTGAAGTGACTTAGCAGATTTATTTTAAGGAATTGGCTCATGTCATTATAGAGACTGACAAATACAAAATCTGTACAGTGGCAAGCTGGAGACACAGGGAAAAATTGCTCTTGGGAGTTCAGGTCCAAAGGATTCTCTCTGCTTCACGGGAAGTCAGAAAGAAAAGTGAAAGTGAAGTCGCTCAGTCGTGTCCAACTCTTTGCGACCCCATGGACTGTAGCCTACCAGGCTCCTCTGTCCATGGGATTTTCCAGGCAATAGTACTGGAGTGGATTGCCATTTCCTTCTCCAGGGGATCTTCCCGACTCAGGGATCAAACCTGGGTCTCCCACATTGTAGACAGACGCTTTACCGTCTGAGACACACTATAAAGCCTTCAACCAGCTGGATAAGTTCCACCCACATCACAGAGGGCAATTTACTTAACTGTACTCAAAGTCTACTAATTTAGATGTTAACCTCGTTCAAAAACAGCATCACAAAACATCTAAAATAATACGTGATCTAAAACATCTGGCCACCATGGCCTAGACAAGTTGACACATAAAATTAACTATCACAAAGTCCTTAAAATAGAATACTCTTTGGCTCCAAAAGCTTGACATCTAACTGAGATAATCATATTTAGATAGTGCCTCTCTATATATCACTGGAGTGTTGTAAATTTTTATATCCCCAGATACATTCATGGAATGTACACAAAACCCAGGATAAAATTAAACATACATTTTTGTATTATCAATGGCACCAATCACTTCATACTTGTAGATAATCAACAATGAAATATGGAGAATGTAAATTCTTCAAATTTAAAATAGCAATGGTTGACTCTGTAGAAAGATAAGCTAAATACAAGAAAACTTTTTATGAAAGAATACTTAAAAATAAGTGGAGTTTTATTAAGGTCACATACACAGAAATTATCAGTGAAATAAAAAGATTAGAAAGTCCTATCTCTCTCCATTTTGACAAACTAGAATTCAGTTATAATTAGCACATGCATCTACAAATATGTATATAGTAAAGTCCTCGAAAAATCTTAAAAATAAGCTTAATATCTCCTTACAAAATCAGCTTATGCTACTAGAGTAATTAAAAAGAAATTCCATCATAAACAAATATAAATTTCGCTTATTTTAAACTTGGACAATTTGTCCAAAAAAGTGAGTTTTTCCAGTAGACAGCTGAACAGAAAACTGGACAGTTCCACAGATGTTCATGTTTTCTTGGTATTTTTTAAATTGTAATAAACATTTAAACACATCCATGAGAAATTAGCAATGTTCTCTTTCAGCTCAGCCAGACTTTTAGTTTAAATCAGAGACATATGCTTTTCAAACTGACAACCAGTGGCCAGCATGAAATAAACTGGTGGCCTTGGTCCAGTTCCCACTGAACAGGTATCTTCATCACAGGAAAAAGTTAACTAATTAGCACCACTTGGCAACTTTTCGGGGGGCAGGATTATCTCCTAGAGAAATAACCTCCCATTCACGGAAGGTAATACTCCTGTACAGATGTAACAGGTCGAGCCAAGAAGTTAGAGTCTGTTCTCAGATTTGTCTTAGCAGTTGGTATTCACTTCTTTCACTACCAGACCCAGCACTGTGCTTCTAAAGGCCCATGGAGTGAGATTATTCTGAATTATCTAAATAAGAAAACAGATGGAGGTGAGTACTACAGCATGTATGGGGTAGTGAGGTTAAAGAGGAGAAAGGGAGTCACGGGCCACACCAAAGACGGTTTGAGGCTGGGCAAAGGAAGACTTTCCACAGTATGAGTCATGGACAGAGGCTACTCTCACCCATGCAAAGGTCCCAAGGGTGACTGCACCTCTGATATGAGGGTTATGGGGTACCATGAGGACTAAATACTAAACTTCAAGGTTTTAACAACCTTGGAAAGTATATTCCAGACCCAGCATTTTGCCTGGAAATAGAGTAAAAGAAAGAGCCTTGCAGGGAACTTGACCATCTGTTCAAAAATATCATCAGAAGTAATGGTTCAGGTTAAAAGCAGAAGGAGCCCTTTCCCTGCTGGCTCAGATGGTAAAGAATCCACCTGCAATGTGGGAGACCTGTGCTCAATCCCTGGGTTGGGAGGATCTCCTGGAGGAAGGCATAACTAACCCACTCTAGTATTCTTGCCTGGAGAATCCGCACGGACAGGGGAGCCTGGCAGGCTACAGACCACAGGAGTCACAAAGAGTCAGCCAAGACTGAGCGACTAATCACAGCACAGCACTGTAAAACTGTCAAAACTTGTGCATCTATCCAGGGTGATGGGAGAAAATGCAGAAACATGGATGTGACTAAAGAACAGCCAAATCAGTGGGTAAGGATCTCAAGGAGGTTAACTTGAGTACAGCAGAAGAAAGGAATGTGATGTAAAGTATACTAGAGGTGGGTGAACTAAAATTGATTTCTACTCTTTAAACAATAAAATGGGCTGAAGATCAAAGCTCCTCATACCTACTATGATGGTCTTTTGATATGTCAACTTGATTAGATTAGGCTTCATCCCCCAGTTATTTAATTAAACAGTAATCGAGGTTCACTGTAAGGTATTTTGTAGATGTGATTAAAGTCCAAAATCAGTTGAGCTTAAGTAAGGGAGGGTCCAGTGGTTAAGACACACTGTACTTGCAATGAAAAGGGCACAGGTTCAATCCCTGGTCTGGCAACTAAGATCCCACATGCCACTTGGTAGAGCCAAAAAAAAAAGTAAGGGAGACTACCCTAGAAAATCGGGGTAAGCCTCATTCAATCAGTTGAAAGGGCTTAAGAGCAGAGTTGAGGCTTACTGGAGGAAGTTCTGCCTTTGGACAGCAGCTTCAGTCTGTTGCAGAGTTCCATCCTCCCTCCCACCTTGACGGCCTGCCCTACAGATTTCAACCTTGCACACTTACATTTGTGTAAGCCAACTGACTGAAATAAACCTTTTAATATGTATCTCCTACTGTTTCTCTGGTTGAACTCTGACTGATACACCACACTCCAGGTCTTCACCACAAGACAAAGTACAGTTATTTGGGGGCAGTGGTTTGTTGTAAAATCAGTCTAATGGCTCATGAATAGCACTGAGAAAATTAAACAGAAAAAATATAATAGAAAACATCAGTGTTCATTACAATTTTACTATGGGTATGTATTATACTTTAAACATTTCAGTTTGATTTGAACACATACATACACACATGTATGGACCATGTCTTGATGTAAAATGGTTATGATATATAGAGACTAAAAAAACAGCATGCTTAAGCAATAATTTTTTAGGAGTATGTGCATCTAAGCCTGCCTGAGAGACAGGGGAGGAGAGGTGTAAGCAAGAAAGCATCTCCAGAAAGATTCTTAAAAGCACAGACTTTAGTCAGCTATCCTTACCATTAGCGAATAATAAGTGGGGAAGGGGAGGCATGTGAAAGGCATTCTGGGAGAACAAATACTATGTTCAAGGTAGGAATGAGAGAGAACACCAGAATTATGGACAAAGTAATTCGATCTAGGCAAAGCTGGAGTGGTGAATAAGAGAAGGAACAAAGTATATAGGGAGAGCTTTGTGATACATGATTCACTGTGTGAATAAGATTCATGTGCTGTAACCTTGACTGAACAACAACCTTGAAAGAGAATGGGAGCTTATGAAGAGGATTAGAGGGGAGCACAATCGGAAGGGGGGATGAGCTAGAAGCTCTAGAGATCCTATACTGTCATTCCTCTGAGGGGACTTAGTGAGAGCCCAAGTCCTCAAGGTACTAAGAGATTTTGCCTAAGGTGCTCCTGCTGGTGTGGCCAGCCATTCACAGGACAACAGAAGGCAGGCAGGAACGTGGGCATGCTGTCCGCACACAGGGACTGGGAAGCAAAAAGAGCTGAGGCATCATCCGCCTCAGAAGGACCATGGGTAAACCAAGGTTTACTCTTCCAAGGTCAGCTGAGACAACAGAGGCATGTGAGTGACAACGGCAATAAAAGATTTATCTTTGCTGAACTGCTAGGGCAAAATTATGTAGAAATTATGTCTATGAGATAAAGACCAATCTAAAATCTCGCACTTTAGTAGGAGCGTGTCCATCTCTAGAGGAGAGAATCTCTACTTGAGATTTATCACCTTTTGCAACCATGCCCAGTCACTCAGTCATGTCTGATTCTTTGTGAGTACATGGACGTAGCCCAACAGGCTCCTCTGTCTATGAAGTTTTCCAAGCAAGAATAATGGAGCAGATTGCCATTTCCTTCTCCAGGGGATCTTCCGAACCCAGGGATCAAACCTATGTCTCCTGTGTTTCCTATATTGGCAAGAAGCTTCTTTACCACCGAGCCACCTGGGAAGCCCCTTATCACCTTTTACCAGAGGCCAAATAATAGAAGCAAAGGTTGCACAATTTTTCAAAACCGCCAACAGGCTCAAATGCTGATAAAGTTTAAAAAAAAGAAAAATCTCTTAGCAAGCATTTCTAGCATTAACCGAGACTTATGGAGTCAATTGAAAATTTTAATTTCTATAAAGGTCATGAGGGAAATATGCTTCATTTTTAAACTCTGCAAGCTGAGGCCAGACATCACATGGTGGAAAAAACTGACAAACAAGACAGGAGAACAAGCAACCAATTGTTAGGGAATGCATGTATGCGTGACGACACTGGTGCTGCGCACAAGGCCGAGCTTGTAAACCCAAGACTGGATGCAACAGGAACTTTACTGCACGCAGCGCAGCTGTGATCCAACAAATGTATCATGTTGCCCCCACGAAGCAGGAGAGACTCTGCTTTCTTATAAACAAACTGTCCCTTCCACTTAGTCTTCTCCAAGAACTACGGTAAAATGTAACTGATTCTGGATCATTGTTGAAAATGTCAACAGAACACTAAATCTACACATGGTATCTGTCTCATTCTTCTCTTATTGACTGGCAAAGCCTAAAGGGCAGGAGTGCTTCAAGGGAAACAAGATAATGGGCAATCTTTGTCAAAACACATGGAGGACAGGGCTGTCACATCAATTCTTGGTGTGTTTGAGGTGAAAGAAAAGCTGCCATCACTTCCATCACCATAGGATGAATGGTCAAAGCTGGGGATCGCTGACCCTTGAATCACACTAACTCTGGCCTTGTATATCTTGTAATGGAAATGATGACTTTGTAAATACTGTGTTAACCACTATGCTTCTTAAATCAATTGTCTCCACAACTTCAGAAACTGTCTGTACAAACAAAGATGCCAACAAAGCTAAGTGGTACATTGTTAAAAAAAAAAAAACAGGTGACTGCTCTGCAGAGAAGAGGATGCAAGAATCACTGCTACACAAGTGCCTGACTTGTACAGAGTCCACACTTCTGGGCCAGTACAGTGTCTCCGTAACACCGCAAACTTAACGGGCCCCAAAAGAAAAACTTAGTGTCTCCCATTCTTAGCTACAGCAAGCTTGGGAGGTGGGGCTGGGGTGGGGAACAGAGAGTGACTCTATGGGTGATTTCACATTTCTTCTGCATACTTTTTCTGTGCTCTCCAATTCTGTATAATGACCAAGCATTCCTTTCCTGAGGGAGTGGAACCGGGATGACATTCTAAAAAGCTTCCCAAGGTTCTCCACTCCCAAAGGAATGTAGTTCACATATTTAGAAGGACATCAAAATTCTCCAAGATCTGACTCCCGCCCACCTTGCCAGCCACTATCTGACACTACTTCTGTCCATTCACCTCATCATGCAAAAATTATGACTATTTTGTGATATATCTGCAAAGCTTCCTCCAGCTTTTTTTTGGGTCTCTCCTATAGAATTCCTCCCAGGCTATATATTATATTTATCAGTGATCACATTTTCTGTTCAAATAAAATTTCAGCTCCCTAGGTCTGGAGTACTTTTATTCATCTTTATACTACTTGTTGGTTTTGGTTTCTGTTTTCCAGCTTTATCAAGGTATGATTAACAAATAGAAATTATATCTTTGTATACATGCATACATGATGTTATGCTGTAAGTATATCTTGTGAAATATTTACCACATATTTACTACTGTTAACAGCGTACAATGTCTTAAAAGCAATCAGTTTTTATCATTGTTAGTGATCTATATATGGACTGTATCTTAAGTCAGGATTGCTGAACAAATGAAATACGGCAAAAGGGAGCCTCATTCATGAAAAACTTTAAAATAAAACAATTTCGAAACAAAGAAGTCTTCACATATGCACAGCTGGAGATGACTGTCAATGGTCATCTATCATCCAAATAAACCTGTGATAAAACCCAGTCAGCATAATCATTTACAAGGCCTTATTCCAGAAGAGATGACATAATAACATACTCTTAATGACTATATTGTTATGTCATTAAGACGGGGCTTCCCAGGTGGCACAAGTGGTAGAGCCCGCTTGCCAGTGCAGGAGACATAAGAGATATGGGTTCCATCCCTGGGTCAGGAAGACCCCCTGGAGAGGAAATGGTAAACCATTCCAGTAATTCTTGCCTGGAAAATTCCATGAACAGACGAGCCTGGTGGGCTACAGTCCATGG
The DNA here is from genome assembly GCA_006410675.1 of Oreotragus oreotragus. Lineage (NCBI taxonomy): Eukaryota > Metazoa > Chordata > Mammalia > Artiodactyla > Bovidae > Oreotragus > Oreotragus oreotragus. The sequence continues at coordinate 450,910 of SJYX01020371.1, forward strand.
GACAAAAGAGTCAGACATGAGTAAACACACAAACACGATGGTTACGTCAGAAATCAAGTATCACCAAAGAAGGAATACTTATTACTAAAGTCAATTTGATATTCTATTTAGATAATACCAATAAAAAAGCCCACTGCCCTCCTATTTTAAAGGCCAGTTAGCTCCTGGAATAATACTCCCTTTTGATCAGGTTAGTGTGATTGACAAAAGAAGTCAGTTTGGTAGAACTGATTATTTTTTAAATGTGTTTTGAAATGCTAATATAAAAGTGTATTGGTAGAATGGGACAGTCAAGGATAATTAGATTTCTAAAAGTGTAGCATTTGCTAGCTATCATAATATCTAATATTGGCTTCTCTGCTTGAGAGACTGGCAGGAGGAATTGCAAAGTATTTCACTTTTGCTTAGACGGCTGACTTAAATATATAAATATATAAAAGTGGTTGGCTTCTTTTGTGGTCTTGAGTGCAGCAACTCTCGCTAAGTGACTGGGGGTCAGGCTCACAACTGCAGCAGATCTGATGATTAAAATCCAGCAGTTAGGGAACTGAACTTCCCTGGTGGTCCAGTGGCTAAAGCTCTATGCTCCCCAATGCAAAGGGCCCAGGTTCAATGCCTGGTCAGGGTACTAGATCCCACATGCCTCAGCTAGAACCCAGAGAGGCCAGATTAATTACATAATTGATTTTTTTTTTTAATGAATAAGCAGTCACTCAGTTCTGTGTTCTGGTCATGGTGGTCCAGCCATGAGAAAACTCATCTGTTGGTATCTATCCTCTCTCAAGCCAAGACCCACAAGCAAACCGATGTGTCAAAGCTGACTACCAAAACCTGTTCCCGTGTTGCCTTCATCGGCCGTTCTGCCACATGGAGGGGAAATGTGTTTGTTGGGTGCCTAAGTTTGGCTAGTTTAATGCCGTTTTCCCTCATGCTAGTCAACTTGACAGAGAAGGTTTAAAAGAAAAGCTTAATACAAAGGAAAACATACCTCACCCTTTCACACTGGAAGAAACAAAAAACACTGTTTTGAAATATAGGACTCGATTTCTTCAATATTTTGAAGCCTTATTATGACAATATCCTCCAACACTGGATCACTTCCTTCTCCAGAACTCGTCAAGTCCTCTGTCAATCTCTTAATGCTTATATCCTTCCTTTTGTTAATAATGCTATATGTTTAAATCTTATCACTAACTGGAAACTTCAAAGTCTTATTCCCCACTGCATCTCCCACTTGGCACTGAGCTTGACACAGGTTACTTACGCAACAGACGCTTGTTGACAGAAGTAAGTAAGTAAGTAAAGTCACTCAGTCGTGTCCGACTCTTTGTGACCCTGTGGACTGCAGCCCACCAGGCTCCTCAGTCCATGGGATTCTCCAAGCAAGAATACTGGAGTGGGTTGCCATTTCTTTCTCCAGGAGATCTTCCCAACCCAGGGATCGAACTCAGGTCTCCCACATTGGAGGCAGACGCTTTAACCTCTGAGCCACCAGGGAAGTTGAACTGCTGTTTGAATGAATGCATGGAGAAACTATTCAGGAGAGTTTAGTTGCAAATTTTCCAAAAGAAGTCAAGTTATCAGACTAATTGACTTCTTTTGGAAAATTTGCAACTAAACTCTCCTGAATAGTTTCTCCATGCATTCATTCAAACAGCAGTTCAACTTCCCTGGTGGCTCAGAGGTTAAAGCGTCTGCCTCCAATGTGGGAGACCTGAGTTCGATCCCTGGGTTGGGAAGATCTCCTGGAGAAAGAAATGGCAACACACTCCAGTATTCTTGCTTGGAGAATCCCATGGACTGAGGAGCCTGGTGGGCTGCAGTCCACAGGGTCACAAAGAGTCGGACACGACTGAGTGACTTTACTTACTTACTTACTTCTGTCAACAAGCGTCTGTTGCGTAAGTACCCTGTGTCAAGCTCAGTGCCAAGTGGGAGATGCAGTGGGGAATAAGACTTTGAAGTTTCCAGTTAGTGATAAGATTTAAACATATAGCATTATTAACAAAAGGAAGGATATAAGCATTAAGAGATTGACAGAGGACTTGACGAGTTCTGGAGAAGGAAGTGATCCAGTGTTGGAGGATATTGTCATAATAAGGCTTCAAAATATTGAAGAAATCGAGTCCTATATTTCAAAACAGTGTTTTTTGTTTCTTCCAGTGTGAAAGGGTGAGGTATGTTTTCCTTTGTATTAAGCTTTTCTTTTAAACCTTCTCTGTCAAGTTGACTAGCATGAGGGAAAACGGCATTAAACTAGCCAAACTTAGGTACCCAACAAACACATTTCCCCTCCATGTGGCAGAACGGCCGATGAAGGCAACACGGGAACAGGTTTTGGTAGTCAGCTTTGACACATCGGTTTGCTTGTGGGTCTTGGCTTGAGAGAGGATAGATACCAACAGATGAGTTTTCTCATGGCTGGACCACCATGACCAGAACACAGAACTGAGTGACTGCTTATTCATTAAAAAAAAAAATCAATTATGTAATTAATCTGGCCTCTCTGGGTTCTAGCTGAGGCATGTGGGATCTAGTACCCTGACCAGGCATTGAACCTGGGCCCTTTGCATTGGGGAGCATAGAGCTTTAGCCACTGGACCACCAGGGAAGTTCAGTTCCCTAACTGCTGGATTTTAATCATCAGATCTGCTGCAGTTGTGAGCCTGACCCCCAGTCACTTAGCGAGAGTTGCTGCACTCAAGACCACAAAAGAAGCCAACCACTTTTATATATTTATATATTTAAGTCAGCCGTCTAAGCAAAAGTGAAATACTTTGCAATTCCTCCTGCCAGTCTCTCAAGCAGAGAAGCCAATATTAGATATTATGATAGCTAGCAAATGCTACACTTTTAGAAATCTAATTATCCTTGACTGTCCCATTCTACCAATACACTTTTATATTAGCATTTCAAAACACATTTAAAAAATAATCAGTTCTACCAAACTGACTTCTTTTGTCAATCACACTAACCTGATCAAAAGGGAGTATTATTCCAGGAGCTAACTGGCCTTTAAAATAGGAGGGCAGTGGGCTTTTTTATTGGTATTATCTAAATAGAATATCAAATTGACTTTAGTAATAAGTATTCCTTCTTTGGTGATACTTGATTTCTGACGTAACCATCGTGTTTGTGTGTTTACTCATGTCTGACTCTTTTGTCCCATGGACTGTAGCCCACCAGGCTCGTCTGTTCATGGAATTTTCCAGGCAAGAATTACTGGAATGGTTTACCATTTCCTCTCCAGGGGGTCTTCCTGACCCAGGGATGGAACCCATATCTCTTATGTCTCCTGCACTGGCAAGCGGGCTCTACCACTTGTGCCACCTGGGAAGCCCCGTCTTAATGACATAACAATATAGTCATTAAGAGTATGTTATTATGTCATCTCTTCTGGAATAAGGCCTTGTAAATGATTATGCTGACTGGGTTTTATCACAGGTTTATTTGGATGATAGATGACCATTGACAGTCATCTCCAGCTGTGCATATGTGAAGACTTCTTTGTTTCGAAATTGTTTTATTTTAAAGTTTTTCATGAATGAGGCTCCCTTTTGCCGTATTTCATTTGTTCAGCAATCCTGACTTAAGATACAGTCCATATATAGATCACTAACAATGATAAAAACTGATCGCTTTTAAGACATTGTACGCTGTTAACAGTAGTAAATATGTGGTAAATATTTCACAAGATATACTTACAGCATAACATCATGTATGCATGTATACAAAGATATAATTTCTATTTGTTAATCATACCTTGATAAAGCTGGAAAACAGAAACCAAAACCAACAAGTAGTATAAAGATGAATAAAAGTACTCCAGACCTAGGGAGCTGAAATTTTATTTGAACAGAAAATGTGATCACTGATAAATATAATATATAGCCTGGGAGGAATTCTATAGGAGAGACCCAAAAAAAAGCTGGAGGAAGCTTTGCAGATATATCACAAAATAGTCATAATTTTTGCATGATGAGGTGAATGGACAGAAGTAGTGTCAGATAGTGGCTGGCAAGGTGGGCGGGAGTCAGATCTTGGAGAATTTTGATGTCCTTCTAAATATGTGAACTACATTCCTTTGGGAGTGGAGAACCTTGGGAAGCTTTTTAGAATGTCATCCCGGTTCCACTCCCTCAGGAAAGGAATGCTTGGTCATTATACAGAATTGGAGAGCACAGAAAAAGTATGCAGAAGAAATGTGAAATCACCCATAGAGTCACTCTCTGTTCCCCACCCCAGCCCCACCTCCCAAGCTTGCTGTAGCTAAGAATGGGAGACACTACGTTTTTCTTTTGGGGCCCATTAAGTTTGAGGTGTTACGGAGACACTGTACTGGCCCAGAAGTGTGGACTCTGTACAAGTCAGGCACTTGTGTAGCAGTGATTCTTGCATCCTCTTCTCTGCAGAGCAGTCACCTGTTTTTTTTTTTTTAACAATGTACCACTTAGCTTTGTTGGCATCTTTGTTTGTACAGACAGTTTCTGAGGTTGTGGAGACAATTGATTTAAGAAGCATAGTGGTTAACACAGTATTTACAAAGTCATCATTTCCATTACAAGATATACGAGGCCAGAGTTAGTGTGATTCAAGGGTCAGCGATCTCCAGCTTTGACCATTCATCCTATGGTGATGGAAGTGATGGCAGCTTTTCTTTCACCTCAAACACACCAAGAATTGATGTGACAGCCCTGTCCTCCATGTGTTTTGACAAAGATTGCCCAAAGATTGCCCTTGAAGCACTCCTGCCCTTTAGGCTTTGCCAGTAAATAAGAGAAGAATGAGACAGATACCATTTGTAGATTTGGTGTTCTGTTGACATTTTCAACAATGATCCAGAATCAGTTACATTTTACCGTAGTTCTTGGAGAAGACTAAGTGGAAGGGACAGTTTGTTTATAAGAAAGCAGAGTCTCTCCTGCTTCGTGGGGGCAACGTGATACATTTGTTGGATCACAGCTGTGCTGCGTGCAGTAAAGTTCCTGTTGCATCCAGTCTTGGGTCTACAAGCTCGGCCTTGTGCGCAGCACCAGTGTCGTCACGCATACATGCATTCCCTAACAATTGGTTGCTTGTTCTCCTGTCTTGTTTGTCAGTTTTTTCCACCATGTGATGTCTGGCCTCAGCTTGCAGAGTTTAAAAATGAAGCATATTTCCCTCATGACCTTTATAGAAATTAAAATTTTCAATTGACTCCATAAGTCTCGGTTAATGCTAGAAATGCTTGCTAAGAGATTTTTCTTTTTTTTAAACTTTATCAGCATTTGAGCCTGTTGGCGGTTTTGAAAAATTGTGCAACCTTTGCTTCTATTATTTGGCCTCTGGTAAAAGGTGATAAGGGGCTTCCCAGGTGGCTCGGTGGTAAAGAAGCTTCTTGCCAATATAGGAAACACAGGAGACATAGGTTTGATCCCTGGGTTCGGAAGATCCCCTGGAGAAGGAAATGGCAATCTGCTCCATTATTCTTGCTTGGAAAACTTCATAGACAGAGGAGCCTGTTGGGCTACGTCCATGTACTCACAAAGAATCAGACATGACTGAGTGACTGGGCATGGTTGCAAAAGGTGATAAATCTCAAGTAGAGATTCTCTCCTCTAGAGATGGACACGCTCCTACTAAAGTGCGAGATTTTAGATTGGTCTTTATCTCATAGACATAATTTCTACATAATTTTGCCCTAGCAGTTCAGCAAAGATAAATCTTTTATTGCCGTTGTCACTCACATGCCTCTGTTGTCTCAGCTGACCTTGGAAGAGTAAACCTTGGTTTACCCATGGTCCTTCTGAGGCGGATGATGCCTCAGCTCTTTTTGCTTCCCAGTCCCTGTGTGCGGACAGCATGNACTTCTTTTGGAAAATTTGCAACTAAACTCTCCTGAATAGTTTCTCCATGCATTCATTCAAACAGCAGTTTAAGTTTTACAGACAAGTTGTCAATATGAGCAAAGGAAATCTTCCTTGTCATCTAGTCTACCCTGCTGGCTTCCACTAAAAGCTCTGGCATTTAAGGTACTGATATTCTGGCAGTAGCTATGGGCCATATAAAAATGCAACACAGGGACCCAGGCCTTAGCAAAAAAATAGTATCAGACACAGGACAGAAAAAGCTGATTTGCTGGTGTCTGGGCGTATTCCAACTCTAGTCATTTCCACTTTTTCCTATATATGTCTGTGTGTGTATGTATATATATATATGAGTGTGTGTGTATATACAGGTATATACACATGTATATAATGCATTTTTGCCAATCAGCTCTATCATAAGAAAAGATGATTTCAATAGTGACCATTTGGGGGAATGGGAGGAGAACCCACCCCAATCTGCTTACAAGCAAACAACAAACTTGGATAGACATTCCCTTAATTTTGTCACAAAAAAATTAAAAAAAAAGACAGGTAGGTGATAATGGAACTATTACAAGGAGGCCCTTTTTTTTTGTGGCATGGGACTTATCTTCATGACCTCCACCAAAGTTTGGCCTCGAGTCAAACAGCAGGGAGGGAACACAACCCTGCCCTTCAACAGAAAATTGATTAAAGATTTACTGAGCATGCCCCCCGCCCCCAAC
>SJYX01020371.1:464631-538489 GCA_006410675.1 Oreotragus oreotragus
AGATTCCATATATATGTGTTAGAATATGATATTGGACTTCAATTGACCTAGTAGACTTTAAGGATTTAATATAATGGAATCATAGATTATACATACCCAGAAATGTATGTACACCAACATTAATCACAGTATTATTTATAAAAGAGGAAAAAGTCAAGACAAGCTAAGCAAAAAAGGAAGGATGAATAAATAATGGAATATCCATAAGATGGAACACACTGATCCTTATGGATGTACCATAATCCATAATCATCATGCTTTGTAAGATTATGTAATGATACAAAAAATGTTCAAATATATGATACTGAAAAATTAATAAAACCATGTGTGTCTATGTACACATAGAATATTAATGATCCTAATTATACATATATATATAGATAAAACAATTTGGGATACTATATTTATAAACAATTTTCTTTATACTTATCTATCTTTTAAAAATTATAATGTTAATAAATAAGTGAAAAACAATACCAAATCTTTAATGATCAACAAGCATTAACTCTTTCACATACGTAATAACAAGTTTATATGACTTTATATTAATTTAAAATACATTTTAATAGCATATACCACATTAATTTATATTGTGATAACTGATGTTTGCAATGATGAGACTAAGGAATAAACACACCATCCGTTTTGTAAATCTTAAATGCAAAACAAAATTACATTCAGGTTTTTTAATATAATAGGCTTGTATGTGCCAAGCAGTTAGGAACTATGCTTTCTAGTTGTGGTATCATTGACCAAAAAAATTCATTTGAGAGTTTCAACCTTAAATACTAAGATGATACAAAAGCCTTGATCGTCAATAACAAAGAAGATCTAGATCCCACTTTCTGTACAAGAGAGCTTAGTTGCTGGAACACTCTGGTTTTAATTCTGAGAATAGGTTATAGGGAAGTCAGCTGTACATTCTCTTCTTTCAGACATCTGGCTGAGGGTCAGCTTAGTGGAAAATCACTGCTTATTTTGAACAAAAAACTATTACCATGCTTTGGCTGAAGTTTCCTGGGCTGTTTGTGCATTTATGCAGGATGAGTTTTTTCATCATATGAAAACAGAACTGATCTCTGAGTTATATTTACAGACAAGTATGGCAAACTGACTGATCAGTCTGAAGAATGTGACTTTATTTAAAACTCAGGTAAATCAACTATATTCCAATAAAATAAATAAAAACTCAGTAAAACTATAAATTGGCCTAATTTGGAAAAAACAGCATCTAATTTATATAGTCACATAATTTTACAACCAGATGGGATCTTGGCAATTGCCCAAATGGGGACACAAACACACACCACACATGATACTCCCCTTCATTCTTCAGTGGATTAACCAGGTGAGTGACGGGAGCTGACTTCAGCCATCTCCCATCATCTCCAATGTAGTCACTGATAAGCGAGCAAGACAGGAGAAGGACAAAAGAAACATATTCGTCATATCTGGTCTAATCCGTTATTTTAGTCTCAGGGACGCAATCCAAGATCACACAGTTATTCAAATCTGATGTTACAACAGTAGTTTCAAGAAGTGTTATAGAGTATTCTTGATACTACCCTGTATTCCTTCAGAATGGTTCTCTATTAAAAAAAAAAAAAGTAGCAAAATAAACCCTCTCACGTGAACGAAAATAAGCCCTCCTCAGAAAATGATTTCAATTTGGAACTTCCAATTGCAGTTATACTTCACATATATGTTTTAAGTGTTAAAAAGCTTTTGAAAAGAAAGTACATAAATATGATAGTGGTTGTTTTAAGGCGCTGGATTATGAATTCACTTTGCTTTTGTTAAATATGTTTGTTTTCTACATGAAAAATGGAAATGAAGAAACTCACTAAATTTTCTGTTGAAAGAACAATACATTAGCATTCCTGCTTATAAATAGATGTCTGCATGGTGACTCCGATATCCATCTTCCACTTATTTTATCTTAAGAAAGTTGACCTTTTTAGGTTCACATTTTCCTCATCTGTAAAACTGCAAGGAGTGAAGTAAATGGTCTCTGAGATCACTTTCATCTCTAAAATTCCAAAACTATACCTATAACAATCTGCTCTTTGAAAGTACAGTATTATCATTCCATAAATGGCTTCCAGTCTTAGCAGTGCCACTGACTGGGAGAAAAGGAACCCCTTTCCCCTGGCTTTATTTCTCATGGGATGGGACACTAGTGTATGCCTTCAGGCCCAAGTAAAACTGATTTACTTATCTGGCTGGTCCTTTAGGGATAAGTAACTAGGGCTGTGTGACTCTGCTCTTCTTTTTTGGAAGCAGATGCCCAAATTCTGATCTGCTCTTCAATGTTTTAATTCTTAGAGCTTTCTCTTCACTGGAGAGCCCTGTTGCTTTCCAGTGTCAGCAGGAACTGAGCGGCAAGTATAATTTTGGAGTCCAGAATTTAGGAAGACTGATGGCCCTACAACCTAAGGTACACCCCCATACCTATTCTTTACTAAGAGAATTTTGATCTCTATAGCTATAGACTTACCAAGTTACCTCACACGTGGTGCAGTTTTATTGGAAAACGGAAATACTTCTGTTAGGATCCTGAAACTCTAAATCTCAAAAAGAACAAAGTTTGGTCAGGAATACAGACCATTATGGGTGTAATTCATCCTCTTTTGGGGCTTCCCTGGTGGTGCAGAGGTTAAAGCGTCTGCCTGCAATGTGGGAGACCTGGGTTCGATCCCCGGGTCAGGAAGATCCCCTGGCGAAGGAAATGGCAACCCACTCCAGTGTTCTTGCCTGGAGAGTCCCATGGGTGGAGAGAGTCGGACACGACTGAGCGACTTCACTTCATCCTCTTTTATCTTTAAGCTTCTCCAGTTGCACAGTGCTTTCTGACTACTTACTAACTTCAGTAAAACTTCCACAATAAACTTAGAAAGCATGTAATACAGAATACCATGTTCTTTTAAAAAAACTCTTCTAAGGATACTACCATCCATTTAAGTCTCTTAAAGTAAAAAATCAGAGGAATGGGCCCAGTATACTCCACCTTCTTAAATAATCTGAGTTTCTTTCTCTGCTCCACAGTGACAGAAGCTCTTCTCACTGACACATTAAATTATTACTAATCAATTCAATTCTCAGCATCTATTCAGTCAGTTCAGTTCAGTTCAGTTGCACAGTCGTGTCCGACTCTGCGACCCCATGAACCACAGCATGCCAGGCCTCCCTGTCCATAACTAACTGCCAGAGTTCACCCAAACCCATGTTCATTGAGTCGGTGATGCCATCCAACCGTCTCGCCCTCTGTCTTCCCCTTGTCCTCCTGCCCTCAATCTTTCCCAGCATCAGGGTCTTTTCAAACGAGTCAGTTCTTCACATCAAGTGGCCAAAGTACTGGAGTTTCAGCTTCAACACCAGTTTTTCCAGTGAACACCCAGGACTGATCTGCTTTAGGATGGACTGGTTGGATCTCCTTGCAGCATCTATTCAGGTACCACACTAATCACCCCATATTATCACTACTCTTCTAAAAATGTGAATTTCATCAGGACTGTGCTCTGCTTAGAGAGATGAGTTTCTTGTTCGTTTCAAATTTAAATACCTTCAAAAGATTCTTATAAACTACCAAAATCCCAATAATATAACAGATCTTACAAGACTTTTAACTATTCTCACTTCCCATCACCACCCTGGGAATGCAGGTACCATTAGTGGTAAATAATCTGCCTGCCAATGCAGGATGCAAGAGATGTAGGTTTGATCCCTGGGGGTCCCTAGGGATCTTCCCGAGAAGGAAATGGAACCCACTCCAGTATTCTTGTCTGGAAAATTCCTGGCGGGCTATAGTCCATGGGGTTGCAAAGAGTTGGACATGACTGAGGGCACACACACACACACACACACACACGCACCCTCCCTGATAACACTCTTATCAGTATCTACACCAATCTCAAGATCTCAAACTATGTGAAAGAACTAGAATTCTCTTTCATGAGTCAGGAGCTTTTTCCACTGAAGTTTTATACTCTCTTCTATTACAAACTGGTGACCTTGGTTCAGTTCCAGCAGATATTTATAGGTGTTGCCTTAAAAAGGATTTCCTGGCTACATACACCTGAGAGATAATCAAATACTACATTCATGATGAGTATTATCAGATTAAAGCCACAGAGAAGATCTGGGAATACAAAACAATAAAGATGATAACAACTAGAAAATAACAAAGCCCAGGATTGGATAAACTTTTTTTTTTTTTTTCAGCACACCTGTAACCATCCCAAAGAATAATGTTCCATGGGAAACTCAAATATATTAGATCATCTGCCCCTTTACTATAAATATTTCATCATGTTTCACTTTAACCAGGAAACTAAGTTCTTCAAGCATTATAGACCATGATCTAGCAAAGAGACTGCCCATATTAAGGATTCAATAGTACTCTGAATAAAGAAAGTTTATTTCTAGTTTCAAATAAAATTAGAGTAAGGAGACTAAAATTTATAATGAACTACAGTTAATGTTTTTATTTAAATTAAATACAAGAAGTATTTATTTTTAAATAAATTATTGATTAGAGATATAATCTGATTAGAGAAAGAAATTCAGAATACATCGCCAATTTCTCAATAGCATAAAAGTACACACCTGGTTCTGCACATTCACATCTTTATGTTTACTTCTATGCCTTAAAGAGTGAGGAAGTGAGAAGACAGACTCACATTCTCAGTGCAGCTATAATAAATGGGTTAGGCGGCTTTAACCAATGAAATGACAATAATTTGATCCGCCTTATTTCTTTTGGCCCTCTCATATTCTAAACTCATTTTTTTCTGAAGTGAAAGGGCATTTTCATGAATTTCAATGACTTCTTGTTTAAAGCATCAGCTACTTTATAAGTTATATTTGTTATTTTTCTTGATATTATCTTTACTGCTCTTGAGCTGAAATTCAAACATACTCTATATCCTTTCTTGAGTTTCCAGAGTTACAGAATATGGATCTTAACCCCTAATCCCACAGAATGAAATAATGTTTGACAGTGAGGAATTAGAAACAGTTCCTTTGCTCCTTTCTTGTTTGCCCATTTCTGTTACCCTCTAACCTTCAAAGTTAATCTTGAATGTTGGCTTAAAGATCTACATTCAGAAAGCTAAGATCATGGTATCCAGTCCCATCACTTCATGGTAAATAGATCGGGAAACAGTGGACAACTTTATTTTTCTGGGCTCCAAAATCACTGCAGATGGTGACTGTAGCAATGAAATTAAAAGACAGTCCTTGGAAGAAAAGTTATGACGAACCTAGACAGCATATTAAAAAGTAGAGACTTACTTTGCCAACAAAGTTCCATCCAGTCAAGACTAAGATTTTTCCAGTAGTCATGTATGGATGTGAGAATTGGACTATAAAGAAAGCTGAGTGCTGAAGAATTGATGCTTTTGAACTGTGGTGTTGGAGAAGACTCCTGAGAGTCCCTTGGACTGCAAGGAGATCCAACCAATCTGTTCTAAAGGAGATCAGTCCTGGGTGTTCACTGGAAGGACTGATGTTGAAGCTGAAACTCCAATACTTTGGTCACCTGATGCGCAGAGCTGACTCATTTGAAAAGACTTGGATACTGGGAAAGATTGAAGGCAGGAGGAGAAGGGGACGACAGAGGATGAGACGGTTGGATGCCATCACCAACTCAATGGACATGAGTTTGAGTAAACTCTGGGCATTGGTGATGGACAGGGAGGCCTGGCATGCTGTAGTCCATGGGGTCCCAAAGAGTCAGACACGACTGAGCAACTGAACTGAACTGAACTGAACCGAACCTTGAAACAATCCAATTAACCTGTGGATTCTTTTCCTATATAAAAAGAAGACTGTGAACAATTAAGTAGTAAAAGAATGACTAGCTCTCCACCAAACACGCCCCTCTAAGCAATCCTACACGCAGACCACACAGGCAAGATAACACCTCAAGTGAGAGTCTACCAGCTGACACAGGATGTACAATGATGCAGAACCCAACCTTCTGCCTGGATGAGTCACTGCGTGTCTTCCCTGCACCTCCCCTCCCAGGCCTCCCAACCCACCCCTGACTTTATCCCTTTAGGTGGGAGGGGGCTTCATGTTTGGGAGTTCGTTTAAAAAAATAAATAAATACAAAAAATAAAATAAAATAAAACTCAACATTCAGAAAACTAAAAAAAAAAATAAAATAAAATAAAATAAACAATAAAAATAAAAACTGTCCTGGCTGAGTAGAATCTCTGGAATTGGTCTTGGGACATCATTCTATCTTCTCCCCAGATTGCTGGCTTTTGTGAATAATGCACTTTTCATTTCTATTGACACTTTCCTCTTGATTACTGGTTTTTGAGAGTCAAGCAGCTGAACATAAGTTTGGTAATACATTAATGTTTATTTGACTACATAACTTATCTCACAGTTTACTGATGTACCTTTTCAGTATTTTTTTCCTCCAATCATTTTCTTATCCTGTTTCAATTTGAAGAACTTCTATTACTACATCATCCCTTCCACTATCTTTATTTGGTGACTGTCTCAGTTCACTTCAGTCACTCAGTCATATCCAACTCTTTGTGATCCCATGGACGGCAGCATACCAGGATTCCCTGTCCATCACCAAATCCCAAAGTTTACTCAAACTCATGTCCATTGAGTCAGTGATGCCATCCAACCATCTCAACCTCTGTGGTCCCCTAGTCCTGACACCTTCGATCTTTCCCAGCATCAGGGTCTTTTCCAGTGAGTCAGCTCTTCACATCAGGTGCCCACAGTACTGGAGCTTTGGCTTCAGTATCAGTCCTTCCAATGAATATTTGGGACTGATTTCCATTAGGATGGAATGGCTGGATCTCCCTGTATTCCAAGGGATTCTCAAAACTATTCTCCAACACCACAGTTCAAAGCATCAATTCTTTGGTGCTCAGCTTTTATAGTCCAACTCTCACATCCATGCATGACTACTGGAAAAACTGTAGCCTTGACTGGACGGAACTTTGTTGGCAAAGCAACGTCTCTGCTTTTTAATACGCGGTCTAGGTTGGTCATAACTTTCTTTCCAAGGAGTAAGCATCTTTTAATTTCATGGCTGCAGTCACCATCTGCAGTGATTTTGGAGCCCCCCAAAATAAAATCTATCACTGTTTCTGTTGCTTCCCAATCTATTTGCATGAAGTGATGAGACCAGATGTCATGATCTTACTTTTCTGAATGTTGAGTTTTAAGCCAACTTTTCACTCTCCTCTTTGACTTTCATCAAGAGGCTCTTTAGTTCTTCACTTTCATAAGGGCGGTGTCACCTGAATATCTGAGGTTACTGATATTTCTTCCAGCAATCCTAATTCCAGCTTGTGCTTCATCCAGCCCAGCATTTCTCATGATATACTCTGCATATAAGTTAAATAAGTAGGGTGATAATATGCAGCCTTGACATACTCCATTCCCTATTTGCAACCAGTCTTTTGTTACATGTCCACTTCTAACTGTTGCATCCTGACCTGCATGCAGATTCTCAGGAGGCAGGTTAGGTGGTCTGGTATTCCCATCTCTCTCAGAATTTTTCAGTTTGTTGTGATCCACGCAGTCAAAGGCTTCGGCATAGTCAATAAAGCAGAAATAGATGTTTTCCTGGAACTCTCTTGCTTTTTCCATGATCCAGCAGATGTTGGCAATATGAGGTCTAGTTCCTCTGCCTTTTCTAAATCCAGCCTGAACATCTGGATGTTCATGGCTCACATACTGTTCAAGTCTGGCTTAGAGAATTTTGAGCATTACTTTGATAACCTGTGAGATGAGTGCAATTGTGTGGTCGTTCGAGCATTCTTTGGCATTACCTTTCTTTGGGATTGGAATGAAAACTGACCTTTTCCAGTCCTGTAGCCACTGCTGAGTTCCAAGTGAAGTGAAGTGAAGTGAAGTGAAGTCGCTCAGTCGTGTCCGACTCTTTGCGACCCCATGGACTGTAGCCTACTAGGCTCTTCTGTCCATGGGATTTTCCAGGCAATAGTCCTGGAGTGGATTGCCATTTCCTTCTCCAGGGGATCTTCCCAACCCAGCGATCGAACCCGGGTCTCCTGCATTGTAGACAGACGCTTTACCATCTGAGCCACCAGCTGAGTTCCAAACTTGCTGGCATATTGAGTGAAGCACTTTCACAGAATCATCTTTTAGGATTTGAAATAGCTGAACTGGAGTTCCATCACCAACCCTAGCTTGGTTCGCATGATGCTTCCTAAGGCATTTCAGGATCTCTGGCTCTAGGTAAGTGATCACACCATCATGGTTATCTGGGTAACAAAGATCTTTTTTGCATAGTTCTTCTGTGTATTCTTGCCTCCTTTTCTTAACATCTTCTGCTTCTGTTAGGTCCATACCATTTGTGTCTTTTATTGAGCCCATCTTTGCATGAAATCTTCCCTTGGTATCTCTAATTATTTTGCTCTAGTCTTTCCCATTCTATCGTTTTCCTCTATTTCTTTGCATTGATCGCTGAGGAAGGCTTTCTTATCTCTCCTTGCTATTCTTTGGAACTCTGCATTCAGATGGGTATATATTTCCTTTGTCTTTCCCTTCTCTTCTTTTCACAGCTATTTGTAAGGCCTCCTCAGACAGCCATTTTGCCTTTTTGCATTTTTTCCCTTGGGTATGGTCTTGATCCCTGCCTCCTGTACAATGTCACGAACCTCTGTCCATAGTTCTTCAGGCACTCGGTCTATCAGATCTAGTCCCTGAATCTATTTGTCACTAGGAAGGCTTTCTTATCTCTCCTTGCTATTCTTTGGAACTCTGCATTCAGATGGGTATATATTTCCTTTGTCTTTCCCTTCTCTTCTTTTCACAGCTATTTGTAAGGCCTCCTCAGACAGCCATTTTGCCTTTTTGCATTTTTTCCCTTGGGTATGGTCTTGATCCCTGCCTCCTGTACAATGTCACGAACCTCTGTCCATAGTTCTTCAGGCACTCGGTCTATCAGATCTAGTCCCTGAATCTATTTGTCACTTCCACTATAGAATTGTAAGGGATCTGATTTAGGTCACACTTGAGTGGTCTAGTGGTCTTCCCTAATTTCTTCAACTTAAGTCTGAATTTGGCAATAAGGGGTTCATGTATCTAAGCCACAGTTATCTCCTGGTCTTGCTTTTGCTGACTATATATAGCTTCTCCATCTTCGGCTGCAAAGAATATAATCAATCTGCTTTCAGTATTGACCATCTGGTGACGTCCATGTGTAAAGTCTTCTCTTGTGTTGTCGGAAAAGGGTGTTTGCTGTAACAGTGTGTTCTCTTGGCAAAACTCTATTAGCTTTTGACCTGCTTCCTTCTGTACTCCAAGGCCAAATTCGCCTGTTACTTGAGGTAACTCTTGACTTCCTATTTTTGCATTCCAGTCCCCTATAATGAAAAAGACATCATTTTGGGGTATTAGTTCTAGAAGGTCTTGTAGGTCTTCATAGATTCATTCTACTTCAGCTTCTTCAGCATTAGTGGTTGGGGCACAGACTTAGATTACTGTGATATTGAATTGTTTGCCTTGGAAACGAACAGAGATCATTCTGTTGTTTTTGAGATTGTATCCAGGTTCTGCATTTCAGACTCTTTGGTTGACCATGATGGCTACTTCATTTCTTCTAAGGGATTCTTGCCCACAGCAGTAGATATGATGGTCATCTGAGTGAATTTCACCCATTCTAGTCCATTTCAGCTCACTGATTCCTAAAATGTCAATGTTCACTCTTGCCATCTCCTGTTTGACCACTTCCAATTTGCCTTGATTCATGGACCTAACATTCCAGGTTCCTGTGCAATGTTGCTCTTTCCGGCATGGGACTTGACTTCCATCCCCAGTCACATCCACAGCTGGGTGCTGTTTTTGCTTTGGCTCCGTCTCTTCATTCTTTCTGGAGTTATTTCTCCACTGATCTCCAGTAGCATATTGGGCACCTACCGACCTGGGGAGCTCATCTTTCAGTGTCCTATCTTTTTGCCTTTTCATACTGTTCGTGGGGTTCTCAAGGCAGGAATACTGAAGTGGTTTTCCATTCCCTTCTCCAATGAACCACGTTCTGTCAGAACTCTCCACCATGACCTGCCCGTCTTGGGTGGCCCTACATCGCATGGCTCACAGTTTCATTAAGTTAGACAAGGCTGTGTTCCATGTGATCAGATTGGTCAGTTTTCTGTGACTGTGATTATCAGTCTGTCCACCCTCTGATGGAGAAGGGTAAGAGGCTTATGGAAGCTTCCTGATAGGAGAGCCTGACAGAGGGGGAAAGTGGGTCTTGTTCTGATGTTGGGGGCGGGGGGCATGCTCAGTAAATCTTTAATCAATTTTCTGTTGAAGGGCAGGGTTGTGTTCCCTCCCTGCTGTTTGACTCAAGGTCACACTTTGGTGGAGGTCATGAAGATAATGGAGACCTCTTTCAGAAGGTTCCATGCATGCACTTTTATGCTCAGCGCGCCCAACCCTGACGCAGACCCATGCCTCCACCAGAGACTCCTGGACACTCACAGGCAAGTCTGGAGCAGTCTCTTTTGGGGTCACTGCTCCTTTCTCCTGAGTCCTGGTGCTCACAAGTTCCTGTTTGTGCCCTCCTAGAGTCTGTTTCCCCAGTTCTGTATAAATTCTGGAAGCTCTATGGTGGGGTAAAGGGCAACCTCCTCCAAGCAGGCTTATGCAATTCCAAGGTCTACTGCACCTACTCCTGCCCCTGTGGCAGCCACTGCTAAGCTGCACATCTGCAGGAGACAGTCAGACACAGGCTGCAGAGAGCCCCACAGAGACTGAGACAGAAGTCTTAGTGTCTCCTGGGGAGGTATGAGGCACTGGTTGACTGTCTAACGTGCCGTAAATCCAACCAGTGCATTTTTTCATCTCTAGAAGTTTCATTTGAATCTCTAATAATTTCCACATCTATTGTAATTTCCTTGTGTACTAATTCCACCATTTGTTTCATCTCCGCATCAAAAGATTGCTTTTTTCCTTCACCATGGTTTTGCCTCCCTGCTTCTTTGTATTTTGGAAATTCCTAACTGAATGCTGGATACTGTGAATCTTACTCAACTTCTTGCATCAGAAGTATTTTTGTGTTCCTACAAATACCCTTTGAGCTTTTTTTCCTGGGATATGGTTAAGTTACTTGGAAACTGTCTCATCCATTCAGGTCTTGATTTTAACTTTTGTTAGGAGGATACAAAGTCACATTTAGTCTAGAGTTGTTTTTTTTTTTTTCCTCCACTAAGGAAGTGAGATTCTTCTTTGACACGCTAACCAATACCTACAGAATTATGAGATTTTCCTCTACTCTAGCTGTTGTGAACAAGCACTCTAATACCAGATATGACATATGGGTACTGTGCTGTCTAATCCTTTCTGTTGCTTCATTCCTTAACCATTAGTACTTTTCTCACATGCATGCACAGATCTGAATCATCTCAGTCTTTAAGGGAGGACCTCTGGAGATGTCTAGAGTGTTCCCTTTGTGCAGTTCTCTCATCATTACTGTACTCATGGGCTCCAGGAGTCTTGGCTTCCCCAGCTACATCTCCGAGATTGATAATGGCAACCTCTTCCTGGGTTCTGCTTATTGCACCATGGTCTGGGGAACTTCCTTTAGGTGAATCTAGGCAATTGCAGACTCACCTTTTTCCCCATCTCTCAGGGGTCACTGTCTTGTACTGCCTGATATCCAATATCTTCACTGCCATTGCTTCATTCGGTTGTCCATTTTATGTTATTTCAAGGAGGAGGGTAAATTAAATTCTTGTTAGTACATCATGAACAGAAGCAGAAGTTGAATTTACTCTTGAGATGAACTTGAGTAGACTGACTGTTATTCAACTTTATTATTATTTTAGAATCTTCAGCAGATTATGAACTTAGGCATGGTCTGTACCTAAAACACATCACTCCCACTGCCCTGCCCTTGGTGCACTACTGATGCACATAAAAGCACTGGGAAGCATGCACAGACTAATGAAAAATAACCACATTGCACTAATAAGCTTTCTCGGGAAAAAAGTGTTTGAGCGTATCTGATAATGAATACCAGTNCTAAAACACATCACTCCCACTGCCCTGCCCTTGGTGCACTACTGATGCACATAAAAGCACTGGGAAGCATGCACAGACTAATGAAAAATAACCACATTGCACTAATAAGCTTTCTCGGGAAAAAAGTGTTTGAGCGTATCTGATAATGAATACCAGTCAGCCAGGAGATTTATGAAAATGAAGATCTCAAGAATTGACAACTAATGGCATGAAAAGGCTGGTGCTCACCCTCAAATCATTTGTACAGAGTGAAAGTCAACAAAATACAGTTGTACAGCCCACAAGCTAATAATGGTTTTTACATTTGAAACGCATTGTAGAAAGAAAATAAAAATAAAACAAAGAATATATGACAGAAACCATACATGCTCCCCAAGACATAAAATATTTCCTATCTGGTCTTTAAAGGAAAAAATTTTCTAACTCCTAACATAGAGAATGAATGCTAAACAACTCTGGAAGTTACATAATAATATATAAAATGAATATCAGAAATATTTTCAAGGTAAAAGCTCAAAACTTTTTTTGTGTTCTAATGAAAACTATGCATCATATGTAGCATACCCCTCTGGGTTAAGGAAATGTGACTATACTGTTATCTTTGAGACATTTTTCAACTTTTGTAAATTATAGTGCATGGACAGATACATAAATTGTGGCCTGCCTGACAGTGTTTCGACATCCTAAAGAATAACCAGTTCTGCTTTCATTTGCATGCCATCTCAACATTTTTCTAGCTCATATCAATCTATGTTGTTCTAACTTTCTCTGAACCTGTTATAACATCTACTTGGTGCCCTGATATTATATGAGTATGCTTGTTTGTTATTAAATCTATAAGAAAGACATGATTTCACATTTTTCTGAACAGTAAATAAAAATCAAAAAATGAGAGGAAAGCAAAAAAAGGAAATGGAAGTTGTAGGAAAGGAAAATCTTTTTCTCTGCCTTCTTAGGGTCTATAATGGGGATAACAAATTAAATTGACAAAAAAGATATTAATGAAGAAAATGCATACAAATTTTATTGCTGCCTTTACTGTTTATATTTATTTATTTTTTAATTGAAGGATAATTGTTTTACAGAAGTTTGCTGTTTTCTGTCAAACGTCAACATGAATCAGCCATTGCTATACATATGTCCCCTCACTATTACTGTCTTTAAATCTTGGGGGCATCACAGAAAAGAAGTGAAAGCCCAAATGACTGACTACACCTGGGCCTTATAGACCATTTTACCACAGGGCCATAATTTGTGAGAAATGACTAAACAAAGAAAAAAGGACTTTGTACTCCTACAGGTGGTAAATGGCAGAAAGGTAACTCAGAAATGTGAGGTTTAAACTGTTCAGACACGTTTGGTGTACAGACTCAAGTCATCTCCAGTGATGAGAATCCCTGCCCTCTTCCTGATACAGGAAGGGAGGTGGGAAAGGGGCATGTTTACAAATGGACATTTATTTCACCTTTACAAAGGAAAATTTATGCCCTGCTTTCAGGCAGAAAGGAGGCAGGCAAACAGCTCTTTTGGTTTCTGGTGCTTCTCACTTACCTTCAGTTCAAACTAACTTATGCTAAAATACCCAGTTTGGCATATTCTGATTTCCTTCAAAATAATTCTCATATTCAGTAACAAGCTGGTAATACTCTCTACTTGATTAAAAAAGAATATAGATTATATAACTAGAATTTTTAATCATTTATTTCACTATTAAGGGTAATAACAAAACCATGAACAATAAAGCAAAAACTAGAAAAAAACGAAGCACTGGAAAGAAAAAACTGTGACATAGTTAGCTGATAAAATTAAGATCAAACATTTCTGTCATAACAATAATTGCTTACTGAGCAACCAGCTATTTAAATTAATAAGAATGTGAGACTGGATTAAAAACTAAAAGCCAACTATATATTTACAAAAGAGGCTCATTTAGAATAAACTCACTCAAAAAAGTTGAAGGGATGATTCTTTGGAAAGAATTATCCAGTGACATGAGTCAAGAACAAGAAATAAAAGGTGTAAACACTGGAGTAATGGCATAAATATTAGAAGGAAAGAGACATAACTATAATTTCCAAGGGATAAAATTAAAACCAAAAATTCAACTGGAAAATATTAGCAACACTATAACTAAGTAAGGAATCAGGTTATAAAAGTAATATGTATAAACTGAAAGCTTTCTCATATATAAATAGTAGTGACAGAAAATCTAAAGAAAGAAAATATCACATTTATGATTACCTTAGAAATTTCCCCACTAAATATTAAGATATTAAATTCTGAAAGTGTAAGTGGCTAAGTTGTGTCCAACTCTTTGCGACCCTATGGACTAATCAGTCCATGGAATTCTTTAGGCTAGAATGCTGGAGTGAGTAACCTATCCTTTCTCCAGGGGATCTTCCTGACCCAGGAATCGAACCGGGGTCTCCCACATTGCAGATGGATTCTCTACCAGCTGAGCCACAAGGGAAGCCCATATTAAATTCTACTGAACTTATAATCTCAATGGAGTCTCATTTAACTTACAAATTTCATGGGACTTATATTTTGAAATATGACAAAAAAGTTTAAGTTTGCCAGGAATGAACTAAAGAATTAACTAGAAATTTCTGGGTAAACAGTGTTGGGGAAGGGTAGCCAGAAATAAGAGAAAATTTTAAATATTACAAATATATAATAAAAAGATTGCTTATTATTAGTAAAACAGTACACTGACAGATTGGTGAAATTAAGAGTCCAGAAAGCTCCAACTCAAATACATACATATAAATACCATAAACACATATGTGTGTGTGTGCTGTCACTTCAGGTGTGTCTGATTCTTTGTGACCCTATGGACTGTAGCCCCCTAGGCTTCTCTGTCCATGAGATTCTCCAGGTGAGAATACTGGGGTGGGTTGCCATACCCTCCCCTTCAGGGGATCTTCCCGACCCAGAGACTGAACCCATATCTCTTATGTCTCCTGTGTTGGCAGGCAGGTTCTTTATCATGATTGTCACCTAGGAAGTCCATATATAAACATACACATATATAAATATATGCAACTTAAGTTTATGAGAAGTACAATATTTCAAAATAGAGAAGGGAAGATTAAATATTTAATAAATAGTATTTGTAAGTAAAATATTTTAACCATCTGAGAAAAAAAATAAACCTAGATCCTTAAGTTTGCAATGGATCAAAGATCTAAAGGTAAAAATAAAATTATAAAAGCACTAAAGAAATAGACAAGTACATCTTAAATGTGAGCCTCTGCTAGACATGGAACAACAGACTGGTTTCAAATAGGAAAAGGAGTACATCAAGGCGGTATATTGTCACCCTGCTTATTTAACTTATATGCAGAGTACATCATGAGAAACGCTGGGCTGGAAGAAACACAAGCTGGAATCAAGATTGCCAGGAGAAATATCAATAACCTCAGATATGCAGATGACACCACCCTTATGGCAGAAAGTGAAGAGGAGCTAAAAAGTCTCTTGATGAAGGTGAAAAAGGAGAGTGAAAAAGTTGGCTTAAAGCTCAACATTTAGAAAACGAAGATCATGGCATCCAGTCCCATCACTTCATGGCAAATAGATGGGGAAACAGTGGAAACAGTGTCAGACTTTATTTTTTTGGGCTCCAAAATCACTAGATGGTGATCGCAGCCATGAAATTAAAAGATGCTTACTCCTTGGAAGAAAAGTTATGACCAACCTAGACAGCATATTCAAAAGCAGAGACTTTACTTTGCCGACTAAGGCCTGTCTAGTCAAGGCTATGGTTTTTCCAGTAGTCCTGTATGGATGTGAGAGTTGGACTGTGAAGAAGGCTGAGCACCGAAGAATTGATGCTTTTGAACTGTGGTGTTGGAGAAGACTCTTGAGAGTCCCTTGGACTGCAAGGAGATCCAACCAGTCCATTCTGAAGGAGATCAGCCCTGGGATTTCTTTGGAAGGAATGATGCTAAAGCTGAAACTCCAGTACTTTGGCCACCTCATGCGAAGAGTTGACTCATTGGAAAAGACTCTGATGCTGGGAGGGATTGGGGGCAGGAGGAAAAGGGGACAATAGAAGATGAGATGGCTGGATGGCATCACTGACTTGATTGATGTGAGTCTGAGTGAACTCCGGGAGTTGGTGATGGACAGGGAGGCCTGGCGTGCTGCGATTCATGGGGTCGCAAAGAGTCGGACACGACTGAGCGACTGAACTGAACTGAACTGCTAGAGAAGACCTTTCAAAGAAGGACATAATACTCAAAAGCAATAACAACAAAAATATGTAAACCTGAATACATAAAAATTAGAATAATCATGGGCAAAAAAGAAAAGGAGCCATAAACACAAATATTTCTGTCAAAAGTCAATAATAAACTGAGAAAATTACCTATAGTACAAATGGGCTAACAAACATTTACTCCCTCTAAATAGAAAGTATCCCTAGAAAGCAATATGGAAAACAGTGATAAAACAACAGAAAAGTGAACCAATTCTGTGGATATGTTCTGCATGGAAAAAAAAATCACAAACAGTCCGCTATAAATAGGTATTCAAGTGTACTTACAATTAAATATAAATTAAAATAAAAATTAGTAAAGCTAATCACATTAGCAAAAATGGAAAAATCAGTAATGTCTAGTATTGAAGAAGATAGGAGAAAAGCAGTCACATAATTTGAAAGACAATTTAAAAGACCAGTAAGTCACTGAAATGTTGTTTTTATTATTTGAAAGACCAATAAATTATTGTAATATTAAAACAGGATAATCTGAAAATATTAGAACGAATAAAATGAAATTTTAAATCCTGAAAAACAGAAAGATAACAGCTAACATACTATGGCTGTACTGCGAGGAATATTCTAAGTACTTTTTCAGAGTTAATATTAAATACTCACATCAACTCTAGGAGACAGATATTAATGTTGTTCACCACATTAAACATGAAGAAAGTGAAGACACTGAGATGTTAAGTAATTTGCCAAAGGTGTCACAGACAGTAAACACTGAAACTGGGGTTCAATCCCAGGCAGCAGAGCTCAAGATACTGCGCTTAACTTTAGTTCTGAATGACATACTCCATTTTAATCGGGTGTTTTTAACTGAAGTGAGGTGATATGTGCTTACTTTTAACCACTCTGACTACTCTTGCAGTATACCTGAAAGTTCAGGTTGCCAAAACCTGTGTATGCGCTTGTGTAATCTAAAGAAGCATGCATATGTATTCAAATTCATGTAAAATTTCTGGAAGGATACGAAGGAAATTTATTAGTAGGTTTAGAAAATGGTACATGACAAAGCTAGAGGAAAACTAAATATCTAAAAATCCCATACATGATTAATTTATAAGTAAAGAGGAAAGCAGAACAACAAATGAAACAGTATTATATACAAAGCATAGAAATATATGCTTCCACTTATATCATCTATTTTCTTCAATCTGTGATTTATTAGGATCCTTAGAAATAAATTGTTACTGAATTTGAGGTTTACTATACAAGTAGACCTAGTATATAATTAGTATTTAACTAGTACTCCAAACAATTTGCATACATCATGTTAACCTTCAATTAAAAATTAACTATAGTTGATTAAAAGATTTCAGTATGAGAAAATTATACCATGTAGTATGAGATAGTAAGGTTGAAGGATACACCAGTCCAGACTGCGCCACTTCAGAACAAGAATTATTTTCAGCTCAAGGCAGCTGAGACTCAACAGAGGCAAGAAAAGTTTTCTGCCCTCCCCTTTTCCAGCTAAAAACAGGGCATAAATTTCCTTTGTGTAATCTGTGCCACCAAAAAATGATGCATCCAGTTAAGTTACCTATCATGTGACTTACAAAAGTAACTTCATGTGATGACATTTATGTGTAGGCCTTCAGAAATGACATAATTTTACCTAAGGAAACAAAATTTCATAGCTCTTTTTTTTAATCACTGCTGTGTGGAACTTAAGTCAGAACTAAACTATATTTTCAAATAGTTTCTGATTCCAGTGTATTTTTTGGAATAGTTTACAATTGCGACCAAATATGGTTTTGGTATGTTTATGAATTTCTAATCTAACTGGGAACTGAAAATCTTGATAACACTGTGTGTGTGTGTGTTTTACTAGATATCAAAATCATCTAAGTAAGTATTTTAATGTTCTCCTGCCTGGCCTAGTTACACGATAGCACATTCTTCATCACATCCATTAGGAGATTCTGGGAATGGGGAGAAGAAACAACAAAATAAACACAAATGTGCTTCCTTAACCCATTCAGTCCTTAAAAACTGGTTTAAGCAGCAGGACTGATTGTTGATATACGCTTTCATGTTAAAGACTCTCTGAAAGGAAGCGTACTAATTTTAGAAAAAAATATTTTGACAATTTAAATAATGACATCCTTAAAAATTATCACAATAGTTTCTACTTTACCACTTTATACAGAGAATGGACTCTGAAGAAGGAACACATTATTGGGAAATCTGCCTTTGTATTTTTGGCAGATCATTTCAAAAGCTTTCATAAAGATGGTGATGATATTCAATTGATCTATATTTTCATTGGTTATTACCAAAGTCATGGCAGAATTTAGGAGTATTTTTATTTTTACCCTCCAAGTTACTGCTTTAATTCATCCTACTGAAAAGGGTTTTGCTCGTATTCTAACACTCGTGTAAAGGAAAAATTTTATGGGAACACATAACATTAGACTATCCTTTAGAGCCTGTTTTTGCACTGTAATCATTTTTAAATGAAATTTCAGATGTTTCTTGTGTATAAGATACTGTTCAAACATAGAAAATGGCTTAATTTTTAAGAATTCTGTCATCTTACTGGGAACTTCCTGGTGACTCAGAAGGTAAAGAATTTGCCTGCAATGTGGGAGACCTGGGATCGATTCCCTCAGGTCATCCCTGGAGAAGGGAATGGCAACCAACACCAGTATTATTGCCTGGGAAATTCCACAGACAGAGGAGCCTAGCGGGTTATAGTCCAAGGGGTCACAAAGAGTCAGACATGACTGAGTGACTGAGGAAAAAAACTCAGGTTGAAGAAATCTTGCCATTGAAATACATGTACTGGAAATCTTTAAAGAAATCCAAATTTAAACTTATGCTATACTTTACATATACCTATATATTTTATATGCAACTATATTAAAACAATAATAATTCATAATATAAACTCTGAAATATCAAAATGATTAACTATATATTTTCTTTTTAATAAAGCAAAAGTTACATTATACAAGTAGTTTTAATGTAAAATATAATTTAAAAAATGTCTCCCCTAAAAAAAACTAAATGATAATAGAATTAACATGACATGGCTTTATATGAATATTCATATTCCTTTTATAATAAATCTAGTTAACAAAATTAAATCACTTAAACATTAATATATAGTTCACCCATATAATAGCTTGTAGCAATTAAAGTTATATGCAGAATAATATTTAATGAAGTGAACTACATTATTTAAAATATGTTAAGGTGGGAAAAAGATATCATAGATAAAATATGAGCCTTTAAAAAGTAAAACTATATATATATTCAATTAACATTGGATAACAGTGCTACAAACAATTTTTACTTCCTTCTGGCTTATATTATTTCTATATTTTTTTACAAATAATTCTTTTTATAATAAAATATTTTCTTTTAATTTTAAAAAGACTGATCCTCAGCTATTTGAAAATTGTAGCTATTGAAAATAATGGTCCTAGACAGCTAACGTTTTCGTATGGTCTACTCTGTGCTCACTTAAAATTATCAAAAGGAGAAAGTGAGTTGAGCCAAGCTCTTGACAGTTCTGGTTTTGACACACTCTGTGCAGAAGATGTTCAACAAGATGTTGTACAGAGGGAAAAAAATCGTAAAAATCCTCAATCAAGGATCTGATACTATTTGCCTTTGCAAGGAACCCTGAAAATAGATTAATCTCTATAATACGTCCCCAGTCTCAGCCTCTTCCTAGTTTGCTAGTTTCTCCCACTGTATTACAAATTCTTCTGTGCCATTGCTAATTCACAACAAAGAGGATATTATGCTCAGGTACTTATTCTTGAAATCCTAATCCTACTAATTTAATCCTACCAGACACTGATACAGTATCAAATTATCTCCAAGTATGATCACTTACTCATGTGAGCACTGGATATAAATGAATCAAGTGAAAAATCGTAATTTATAGTTGCATATGAAGGCCAGTTTCCAGTTTGAAAAAAAAAGTGAAAGCGAAAGTTGCTCAGTCACGTCCGACTCTTCGCGACCCCATGGACTATACAGTCCAAGGAATTCTCCAGGCCAGAATACTGGAGTGGTAGCTGTTCCCTTCTCCAGGGGATCTTTCCAATTCAGGGGTGGAACCCAGGTCTCCCACATTGCAGGCAGATTCTTTACCAACCGAGCTGTAGCTCAGTTGAGATAGAATGGGTTCAATTCCAGTTTGAGATGAACCATAAATAAATGTTCCCAGTACATTAATGAAAAGCTACTTCTTTTTTCCTTGAAATTCTAAAAGAAAGTTTTCTCGAAAAGTTTTTGTTTTTCTTTTTGCCAATTACGTCATCCTTATCATCGGAAGACCTCCTCCAAATAAAAGTTATAAAACCAGAAGCCACTGTTCATTAATATTCTTTTTTCATATAGGTAGAGATCAAATAATGATTTTATAGTAATCTGAAAAGAACAAAGATGTTAAATATCTCTAAATGGAACTAGGTAATGACTATAAGAAGAGGGATCCAGGTAGGGGAAACATGATCTGACAAAATGCTCCAGGGAATCACGGAAAATATCATTCATCGTGATGCTGAACTTGTAATTTCATAAGTACATGAACTCTGACAAAGCAGTCTTATTTCATAAGCAAAAACAGCATCTTACACATTTCTACTAGAAATGACAATGATTGAAATTTAAATTTTAGCATTAGCCAAGTGTTCTGCCTCTTCTGGTCCTAGTGACAGTTCATTTCCTTTTCGACTGCTGATTTTTACCAATTCCTTAATTTGATCTCACTGAATGGTTTCATAGTAAACTGTTACAAGGTCATGGTGGTCTAGTTACTCAAGTAAATAATATCTTTCTTGAGCTGTACCTCCATTCAACAATGTAATTTTCAAATAAATTAAACCAAAATCATTTCTAATTGATATAAAAAGTTCAACAATGACAAATTTCCATCACATATAATGGAAGAAATAAATTTTGCAAGGATATGAAGCTGACATCTATGGTTTTTACACACTGTGGAATGATTTCTAGAAAACACCAGATGCCATTGCAATGTTACATCAAAGTTAAAGAGAATCAAGCAAGCCAATAGCTTAGGAAACCTTAGTGGAAGATGGGCCAGAAAAAGTTTCCTTTGTAATAAAGAAATATTTGCATTCACAAAGAGAAGTCATCATATATAAAAAAGGTACCTGAGGACAATATAAAATGGAATTATATGGCTGTAGCCCCAGAGGATAAGAGCCCATTTTATTGTGTTAACAACAGTATATAATGAGGTTCCCTGTACCGCCTATAGGAAGTTGAAGGACTCCAATGCCTAAGGTAAAAAGTAATGGCTAATTTTATTCTCTATTTTGGCTTTCTCTTGTCTGTTTGTTCACTCTGTCTCTGACAGAAGGATTCCAAGGAGCAAAAAAAAAAAAAAAAAAAAAGTTGTACAAACCAGGAGTCTCAAAGGTAGGACAGGCACCTAACAAGTAAAAAAAAAAAAAAAAAAAAGCTTTTAAGTAGAGAATCCTGGCTGTATGTATGTCAATACTGAAAAGAATGCAGGCTGATTGATGAGCATAAAATTATGGAACAATAAAAAGGCTGGAGAATATTACTTTTTACATACATAACCTTTATATAAAATCTAAATAAATAAAATCAACCCATCTGATGGAGAGCCTCCAAAGTGCCCTCGTTTTTCTTTTCCTCTCTCTCCCCAAACTACAGTTGGCCTTCTGTATTCAGAATTTATGGATACAGAGGGCCAGAGGCCCACAGGATCAACTGTTAGGGACTTGAGCATTCTCAGATTTTGGTACCTAAGTGGGGGTCTTGGAACCAATTCCCATCAAGGACAACTGTACCAGTCAGATACCAGCCAGACGGGATTATCACCCACCTTATTTAACTTATTTAACCCATCTTGGCTCAGAGGATAAAGCGTCTGCCTGCAATACAGGAGACCCGGGTTCGATCCCTGGGTTGGGAAGATCCCCTGGAGAAGGAAATGGCCACCCACTCCAGTANATCACCCACCTTATTTAACTTATTTAACCCATCTTGGCTCAGAGGATAAAGCGTCTGCCTGCAATACAGGAGACCCGGGTTCGATCCCTGGGTTGGGAAGATCCCCTGGAGAAGGAAATGGCCACCCACTCCAGTATTCTTGCCTGGAGAATCGCATGGACAGAGAAGCCTGGCAGGCTACAGTCCACGGGGTCACAAAGAATTGGACACGATTGAACGACTTCACTTCACTTATTTAACTCATTTAACTTAATCACCTCTCAAAAGGCCCTATTTCCAAATATAGTCACATTCTGAGGTACTGGGTTTTAGGGGTTCAGCATATGAATCTGGGGAGAGGGGACACAATTCAACCCATAATAGTATATTTCTGTTAAGCTGACTGGAGCGTTGTGCCCTTGGAACAAGTGTTATTAACTGGTGAATCCACTGTGGGTTGATGAGGTGATAATCCAGCAATTTAGTCTGGTGATTCCAAATATCTGTCAAAAATTTTCCTCTTGGCTTAAATTTTTTTCTTAGGGAAGAATCTTCCTCCTG
The DNA here is from genome assembly GCA_006410675.1 of Oreotragus oreotragus. NCBI lineage: Eukaryota > Metazoa > Chordata > Mammalia > Artiodactyla > Bovidae > Oreotragus > Oreotragus oreotragus. The sequence goes on from SJYX01020371.1 coordinate 487,430, forward strand.
CTTGGAACAACATAAGGGAAGGAGACTGGCAATCTAACTATTCAATAATGAAGATAACCAATTGTTCTCAAATTCTTTATGTAATAAAACTCTTATCTTCTCCTAGTGGTGAAAAGGAAGATTTTCACCTGTTGCACTGTTAGGGAGATCACTCAAAGCATCAAACTAATCTCCTGATCTTCTTTGCACATTCTAATTTTTAGAGGTACCTGGAACGTCAGCTTCTGGTGTTCTCAATGGTTCTCCGTTTCTTTATGTGGGTCCAAGTTTCTGTCTGGTATCATATTCCTCTGTTTGAAGAACTTCCTCTAACATTTCTTGCAGCACAGGTCTGCTGCTAATGAATTTTCTCCCACAAAACTGTTGTTTGTTTGTTTGTTTGTATTTTCACTTTTTTTTAAATACTTTTTTTTTTTACTGAGTATAGAAATTTGGGTTGACAGACTTTATTTTTTCCAAGACTTAAAAAAATTTCACTCCACTTCAGAAGCAACGCTTCTGAAAAGAGTTCGGGTAAAATTTGTATCTTTATTGCTATGTCTGTCATTTAATCAGGTTTTTATTTCCTCGCTTCCAGATTTTCATTTACTCTTTCATTTGAAGTAATTTTAATATTAATGTGCCTAGGTGACTTTTTTAATATTTCTCATACTTGAGAATCTCTGGATTCCTCTAGTCCATAGTTTAATGCATTTTGTTACCTTTAGAGAATCTGCCCATTCTGCCCAAATATTTCTTCTATTCCATACTTTCTCTTCTCCTACATTCCCATCACAAGAACATTCGACTTTAGTATTGTTTAGGAAGTCTTTGTAACTTTGCTATTTTTCCTCCTCTCTTTTTTTCTTATTTTTTGGTTTGGGTAATTTTTATTGTCCTGCCCTCAAGGTCACAAATTCTTTCCTTAACTGAGTCAAGTCTTCAAAATAGATCATTGAAGGCATTCTTCACCTCTGTTACCGTACTTTAAAAAATATTTCCAACATTGGTCATGAACTAATGTTAATGAATCAAAAACATTAAATAAAGTGTTTTTACACAGAAACACACAATATAAAACAAGTTATATACTGATTTGTTGAGGAAAATGTAATCAAAGGCTCACAGGGATATAACACTGTATTTTCCCTAGGAGCAAAGATGTAATATTCCCTAATAAAGTGTTTGCAGCAACATTATAGAACATAACTACTGTAAATAATATTAACAGACTGTACTTTAAAAGATAAAAGAAAAAAAAATTCTGCTGGATGCATAAACAATTTAAAGTCCAACTTAAATTATTACCAGGATAAGAAGACCTCAAAGTCCCCCTTTTTAACAATAAATTAACTGAAATGAACTCACATGATAAAACCACCTCACACATAATTTCCAAATAATAAGTATCATGACCTAATTAATATGAAGGAAAATAAGAATGTATGATAAACTAACATATTTCATTTTATTTATACCTCAGACTCAACTACACTAAAAGACAAATCTCCATAAATTTCCACAACTCTTGACAACTACCAGCCATTTATTCCTTTGGCTCTTCTGCAATTTAAGAAAACTGTGATTATAGTGTACAGTGTAGGCCAAAGTAACATCTAATGTGCAAATTTACCACATATGAAGTCCATCTTATGCACAGATGAGAATCTGAGATACAGGTAAAATGTACTAAGACATATCACAGAGTTGTACAAAATTAGGTTTTGGAATGAAACCTTCTTAAAATAAATAATGGAATTGCTTTCTCTTTCAGCAAAATACTTTGTCAGTGACAATTTTTCCAATCATCCCCCAGAGGCCTCTTAGGTGCACAGGCCACCAATTCTTTGCCAAGAAACCTCATCCACACTGCTCAGCATAAAAGTTTCCATGGTTCAGATAAATGGTTTTGCTCTTTTTCAGATCAGACTTTCAACTCTGCTTCATCACTGTGACACTCTATTTGACCAGTCAATTTGCAATGGAAGTTTATTTTAACAATATTTGCAAGACTGCAGCTGCAGCCCTGCAGTCTCCCATCTGCCATCACACACCCACAGCCGCTACCGCTACCAAGCAACACTCCCCTTTCATAAAGGAGAAACACAGACAGAAGTACTCTCTGACAGCAGAGTGTGTTGTGGATATTTTTCTTTAAAACATTTAATAGCTCTGCTAGAAGCAAAAAGAAAGGCAAAGATACAGTTTTATAATTACACTATGACAATCATAGCTGAACAGGAGAAAAAAATCACTCATCTGTGAGCTGAGCTGCTTCTATCTGGAGGAGCAAGAAGGACCTAAGAAGAACGTTTTCGGTTCTCTTTCACGCCAACATATTGGGGCCTGGGGAAGCTGGGGTTTGCAATTCCCTACTTATGTCCTCTCAAATGTTAATTATCATGTGCTCTTCATAAACACAAGGGTGAGAATTTGAGTGTGAAGACACTAGTTTCTGACTCTGTACAAAATAACAGACAAAATGTTGGGCAGATTGCTCCACTCACCCTGAAAGGTCACCTAATTCGTTCCTTTAACTCCATGCACCTGTCAGCTGTGCAAAGGAGGATCTCGTCTATCTTCAAGATATACACAACTGCTCTTGTCAAAGGAAAATGAGAACCAAAACAATTACCAGAGGATACAAGCTAATGAGACTCTCTTCAATTAAACTGTCTTGATGATTTAATTTAAAAGTTTAGTGCTCTGGTACAGCATCTTCTCATGGTAATGCAGGTTTGTTCAAATCACTAAAGTATTTTAAGCAAATTTTATATTTGCTAACCTAGTATATCACTGTTTTTTAATTTTAAGAATACTAATTTACAAGCCACTGTCAGGTACAATGCTCTGTATTAATAGTTTTGCTGTATCTTGGGTAACAGTGACATCATATTGCTAACAGAGACAAAGTCACAGCTTGTTAATGCCATTCAAAGAATGAGGATAATTAATTTTTAAAGTATTGTGGTAATTTTTAAAATTATCACAAAAATTATAATACTGATTTATTATAATAAATTCAGTTATTATGATATCACCAAAGGAATTTTTGCCCAACTACTTAATATTTTTATAGATGTTGGCTCATACATGTTTAAAACTTCCTGTAGATTTCCATAGAGAATTTCCCACTGGTGGCACTGCATTGAGCCTAGCACAAGCCCAGGAAGACAAAATGGTCAGAAAATTCCAGGTGTTTGTTTGTGTAGTTTCATTGTTGGAATGTGGGACTCCCCTTACAATGCAAATGATATTTGTAAATCCCATGTTATAATAGGATTCTGTTGGAATAAATGTATACCTTGATATGCATAATATATTTAAAGCTGAAGGTAGAGTTTCTGTCTGCTCACCTCCCCATTATCACCCCATATCCCATCCACTACTATTGGCTCCCAGCTTCCCTGTGTTATCTGCCCCTAAACTAGGGTATCTCCAGCCAAACCACTGTACACTTATAGACTGAAGTACACTGGGATTACGGAGAAGGCAATGGCACCCCACTCCAGTACTCTTGCCTGGAAAATCCCATAGACGGAGGAAACTGGTGGGCTGCAGTCCATGGGGTCGCTAAGAGTTGGAATCGACTGAGCGACTTCACTTTCACTTTTCACTTTCATGCATTGGAGACCCACTCCAAAATTCTTGCCTGGAGAATCCCAGGGACAGGGGAGCCTGGTGGGCTGCCGTCTATGGGGTTGCACAGAGTCGGACATGNCGCTAAGAGTTGGAATCGACTGAGCGACTTCACTTTCACTTTTCACTTTCATGCATTGGAGACCCACTCCAAAATTCTTGCCTGGAGAATCCCAGGGACAGGGGAGCCTGGTGGGCTGCCGTCTATGGGGTTGCACAGAGTCGGACATGACTGAAGCGCCTTAGCAGCAGCACACTGGGATTAACAGAATATTTATATTCACTAAAAGGCCTCATCTGGAAAGTGTACAGTTAGGTCATGTATGCATGAGCTTGCTGCCACATGGTACAAGTTTATTATGTTAAAATCTTATCTAAATTGGAATAATCTGACCTAATGAATTTTGGATGGGATAAAAGAGCCAACTTTCTGAAGTTGCAAAACCATTATTAGATGATTGTGCATGCATGCTAAGTCACTGCAGTTGTGTCCAACTCCATGCAACACCATGGACTATAGCCCATCAAGCTCCTCTGTCTGTGGGGGTTCTCCAGGCAAGAATATTGGAGTCAGCAGTCATTCCTTTCTCCAGGGGATCTTCCTGACCCAGGGATTGAACCCACATCTCTTATGTCTCTGGGATTGGCAGGCAGGTTCTTTACCACTAGTGCCACTAGGGAAGCCTTTCTTAGATGATGCCAGCATCTAAATCTAATTACAGCTCGTGGTGAAAATTTGGAAGTTTTTGACCTTTTCTCTTTAACCATGGTTCATAACTGAGTGCTTCCACCACTTAATTCCTATCACATCTGCTCTCAGTTTTTAGTACTACTCAAGAAGGACCCTCTCATTGGGCACTGGTGGTGGGATTATGGCTTGGGTAACCATGGGTCATGGCACTTCATCTGTCTTTTATATATCTGCTCTTCATTAGTATCTAAGTTCAATTCTTTAGGTATACTTTAATCCCTGTTCCATAAAGCCAATTTATATAAATCCCCAACTCTGCCCTAACTCCTTACTCAACTGCATGGCTGCTTGGAACTCTCACCATCAGAGATGCCCAGTTTGGAACAGCCAGCCTACCCAGACATTTGTTAGCTTCATGTAATGTGCAGCAAGAACTCAGATGCTTGGATTTCAGTTTCTTAAGTAAGCCTGGACATACAAAAGCTGAGTCTTAACCCAGTTAGGGCTGAAGGTGATACCAAAACACCAGTCTGTGTGCCCAATGCACAGTGAATCCAAACAATACCAAAATGTGTGAGTTTGGAGCAGAGAAAGGTGTACTGAGGGCCTTGCAAGAAGACAGGTGGCTCATGCATTAGAAACCCTAAATTGCCCAAAAGCTTTCAGCGAAGCCCTTTTTCAGGAAAGGCGAGGGAGGGTGTAGTGAGTTGCTGCAAATGTCTTGTTGTCAGAACCTATTTCTTGAGGTCAGGTCATGGTCAGGTAACACGTTCCTGTCAATCTCCATCAAACAAACGTTATTCTCTGTTCTGACAAGAAAAGGCCAGGTCCCCAGGCACAACTGTCACCCTCCAAGGTCCAATCCTGGCTGAGACGAGGCAGGTCTCGGCTGGCAGCTCCCTCAGGGCCGGGCGCCCAGACCTCGCCCAGCCGTCATCCATGAGGGAGCCAGGACCCCCGACCCACGTGGCCCTCGGGCTCTTCTGGCCACCCAGACGCCAGCGGCTGAACCGCAGACTGTGCTCTGCACAGACAGCTCCCGCCACTGGGTTACAGAGGCGGGGACCGGGGGGAGGTTCACGGCCACCACAGGGCCTGGGCCGGGACAGTGGGAAGCCTTGGCGAGGCTCTGGAGTCGTGCAGGACACAGCCCCAGCCTGTTCCACGGGGCCCCCCGTTCAGCTGCCAGCCTGAGGCCATGTGAGCTGGAGGGTCCCGAAGAGAAGGCCGGGATCCGCCTCTTATCTCACTCTCCGCCTGACAGCCACCACTCCACCAATCCTTGGCTGAAATGGACCCTTAACAGTCATTCAGTGACAGCTGATTGCCAGGGGGCGGGGCCCACCGCAGCGCCAACCAATGTCCGAGCAGAACCACTAAAGGTCACGCGCTGGCAGGTGCTCACCTCGGGGAGGGCACTGAGGCGCTGACCAATGGCTGAGCGATCACTAGCATCTCCCGGTAAATGTGGCCTGGTAACAGAGTTGGGGGCAGGGCGGTGTTGGTGCACCGTAAGGGCTGCTGTGCTGCAGGCTGTACACGGCTGCGCTCTATAACAAAGGCACTACAGCACTTACAGTGTTCCTGTTTTAGACTGAGACTTGTTCCCTGTACTGTGTCAGTCTATAGGGAGTTTTTCAATTCCCAGGACCATTCCCAAAATGTCTGCTAGATCCTCCTCAGGCTATAGCTTCTCCCATACCTTCTTCACCTACCCAATGTCAGTGGCAGAACACCTCGTCACGTGTTTCAGAAACCCCTTGAGATTGCTGTATCCCCTCTCAGTTAACACTCCAGGACGAGAGCAAAAGGGCTACAAGGGGGTCTGGATCAAGATCCAAAGTCTGGATCTCAATCTCACAAGGACCCAGTACACACTCAGAATGAAAGAAACGAAGAAGATCCAAACTGAAAACTGAGTGGTGGAATTATGGTGCTACAAAATTATTTTGGGGGGAGGGTGAGGATGCTTCCCTGATATCTCAGTTGGTAAAGAATCCACCTGCAATGCAGGAGACCCCGGTTCAATTCCTGGGTGGGGAAGATCCCCTAGAGAAGGGATAGGCTACCCACTCCAGTATTCTTGGACTTCCCTTGTGGCTCAGCTGGTAAAGAATCCACCTGCAATCTGGGAGACCTGGGTTCTATCCCTGGGTTGGGAAGATCCCCTGGAGAAGGGAAAGGCTACCCACTCCAGTATTCTGGCCTGGAGAATTCCATGGAGGTATAGTCCATGGGGTCAACTGAACAACTTTCACTTAATACATCACAGAAGTTTTTGCCCTTGAAGTCCACACTTAATGTACATAAAGTTCTGTCATGTTCAGCCTCACACAGAATACCAGCTGCTTATGTTCTAGGATTAACAGATACAGAAAGATGAAGCCATAATATACTCAGGACTACCTTTGGCGCTCAGGTCATAGTCTACCGGGTGGATAGCTTGTGCAGTTCAATCATATGGTCACACAGCTGACTGACACACAGCTCTCTGAATTCTGGGCTGAGAAGCTAGAGACCCTTATTACGCTGTTTCCAGCTGCTTATGTTCTAGGATTAACAGATACAGAAAGATGAAGCCATAATATACTCAGGACTACCTTTGGCGCTCAGGTCATAGTCTACCGGGTGGATAGCTTGTGCAGTTCAATCATATGGTCACACAGCTGACTGACACACAGCTCTCTGAATTCTGGGCTGAGAAGCTAGAGACCCTTATTACGCTGTTATTCTCTTGTACTTTGGAGAGAGTGGGCTTTTAAACAAGGCTTAAAGCCTACTGTGACAGATTTCTCTGGGACTTCAAAAAAGAAACATGAAAGGATAAACAAAAAACTAACAAGGATGGCTGTTTATAAGGAGTGAGGATTAAGAGTAGAAGAGGCCTGGGACAACTGTGGAAGTGAGTCTTAAATAAAGCTTTTTATAAAGTTTTGATTATTTTCAACCATGCAATATCACCTATAAAGAAGAAAAAGAGTGAAAAGCAATTAGGATGGTACTTAGAAACTAAAAAGAAAGAGAGATGATACACGAATTACTGAAACTGGAAAAATACCTCTTTGATATGAAAACTTTACCTCCTGATCCTTTTTTTCCTTGGGTAAAGTCAATATTCCTGAGGACTCCATGAGGGCCTCCTTTTCTTCTCAGTTTATGTTCTCCCCTAAAAAGTCTCCTTTCCTAAGCTGGTTCTATCTCCAGCCCAAATAGATATACATCTTTTGATACATTTATTTCCCCTAGGAAAAACAGCTTGTCATTTTTTTGCATTTTCCACTCCACCCAGCATAACATCTAACACCTAGTAATGAATTCATTCATAGCCCAGTTAATTATTTTAATTTAGCCTAACTCATTCTCCTCTACTTAAAAATTACACAGTCTAGCCAAAAAGAATCCTTTCTAGAGGTAAATCTACACAAGAACAAATGCTCTTTTTTTTTTATTTTAAAACCAATTCTAGAAGTATAATTTAAGGTGACTTAAGAACAACACTGTTGTCAATTATTTCTATTAATAGCACTTATTCATAGGGCTACTTTGGGCTTACTAAGTCAGAATCTCTAGGTACAAACCTGGAAATACATGTTTCCCATATTGTCCATGAACCTATAGTATTCAGATAGGTTTATAATGATTACTCTATATATCTCCCTAATGGCAAATATGGCCACTCCAATTATTCAGAACAAAGGTCTTTCCAAATCCTGACCTACTTCCCATAACTAAGTTCAAAATGAGAAGAAAAGTAGATGATTAGAGAGGGAGTAAATGAAATAAATTTAAGAACAATTATTCAATATAATTAATTTCTCTTCAATACCATACTGAATGAGTAGAGGAAGAAGGAATCAAATAGATTCTGTTACACAAAAAATTATTCCAAGTAGTAAACTGGCCAAGTGGAAGGGATAAAAATGAATAAGCAAAGGGGGTTACTGACAAATGAACTCAGAGAGGATTAGGAAAAAATAAAACACAGGGGTAGTTTCCAAGTTTTAGAGGATGTGCAAGCTATCTTTCTTTAATGTACCTAAAATTTCATCTTGCAGTTCTTTGTTGGGAAAAATGCCTCAAGTTCATGGAGGGAACCCAAGTTAAACCTCTCTACAATGACTATAACTTCTTATAAACCATTCTAAAGATATAGAGTATGCCATGTCTAAATGAGAAACAAAACACCAATATCTGATGCTGCGTTAAAAGGTAGTTGCTAAACTGCAGCATTTTGGCTGAACGAATGATCTCATTACTATGGAGACAGTTTAAATTTTCCTTGTTTTGTTTCCTTTTCAGTATTCTTTGCTTTTCACCATATTCAGAAAAAAATCAATTCCATACCACTACAGTTTGTGGCATATCTAAAACAGCTGTGGCTGAATGCTGTAGTACTTGAAATCCCCTAAATTACATGAGTGCAAAGACTGAATTTCTTGGGAACAGACAACAGCAGAAACAAAGAAAAAGCTCGGCATGAAGGCCAAACATATTCCCTAATGAGGCTTTTGATGAAGTCATAAATTCCTCTTTTTCTTCTCTAAGTGAAATTTCCAAACAAACTATACATGTATCACAAAGAGAGCAAAATTCAACAATTTTTTAAGTGGCAAATCATACTGATAATTTAATCAACTTTATATGTAATCTTAAGTTGTCTCGCAAATTCTAGCAAAGGTGCATCTGATTATTTCTAGAACCATCTTGGCTGAATTACATAGCAAACAGTCACACATAAATACTTGACTTAGACTTTGGCCTTTTCAAGATTCGAGAGTGTAAAACTTCAATTTTTTTTTTAAGAGCTGCTACTGAAGCAAATACCTGCAAAAATATACTAGTTAAAATATCTGTTTTAAACAGATCATGAGGTGAATGATATTATATACAGCTGTAAATGCCATTTGTATTACTTCAGGCAAACTTAGCTATCATTAAAGCAACTTCTGGGAATATGGTCATATAATGCATGTAGTGTTCACAAACTGAAAAAAAGCAGCAAAATCATATGGCAAAGAAAAAAATCATATGGCAAGAAAACCCTGGAAGTTTGCAACATCATAAGCTCACTATGATTAATAAGAATGCAACACTTCATCAACCTCAGACTACTGTGAGTTCCAGGATTTGAAGTAAAGACAAAGAAAGCCCCTCTCTGCTGCTCAAAGTATTCTACTATTGTATTGAAATTATCTTTGCATGACTATAAACCAGTGTGTTCATTTGGTGGGGGATACATATCACATAAATCCATGGTTATATTATGGATTTATTGTTCCTAGATCATGAATGATTACAAAGAAATTAGCAAATTCACTGAACTTCTGTCATTCCAGTTTAATTGTTTAGATAAGAACTTTTCCATTAAAATTGTTCAGCACACAAAACTCATAAGTATCAAGTGTGCTCTACAAGAAAAGTCAGGCTTTAGGAATTATAAAACACATATGCAATTTTAACAAGTGTAAGTCATTAAATTATTATCTCTATAACAAGTGCCTTCTGAAAGCATTTTAATTTTCCAGTATGAAAACATTTATATACAACAATTAAATAAGAAGTCAACAAATAACCACACTAATACCTTTTTTGGGTGGCTTTGTATTGATTTTTCTAATTATTAAATAAAACACTTAGGATATTAGTCCTGGAATATGGTAGGTATTCAGTAAATGGAAGCAAGAATAGGTACAATGTTTATGTAACAAAATAAGTGCAAGAAATTTTTAAGTATGCTGAAATTACATGTGGGTTATGTAGTCAGGAAAGACTTCCTAGAGGATAAGGTACTTGAGTAGAAGAGCATTCTAGGTTGGAATGAGAAATATATGGGGGAAAAAAACCACAGATATAAACTGTATTACTAAGAATCCAAGGAGATAGACATGAAGCAGAAATCAGCTACAGTTAACAGTAGAAAATTCCAAAGGCAAGGCTTAGAAGTGTGGATGTCTTCAAATAGGCTATAGGGATCACTGAAGGTTACTTGAAAACATCTTTTAAGGAATATTAACCTGCCTTTGGTGAGCCAGATGAGAAAAAGAAAACAAACATGTTAAATATTATCACAGTAACCTGGGAAGAAGTGATGAGGCAGCACTAGAGTTGGGTGTTAAGTAGTGGCAATAAAAACTGAAATTGGAGATGTTTCAGAGGGAGAATTAATAGAGCTGAGATGTAACTCCATGTCAAGAACAAAACAGTGGGTAGAGTTAAGACCATTTCTAAGGTTTCCAGCCCGAAGGTCATAAAAGTTGGGAAGCTGGAAAACAGCAGTATTTTAAGTGGGAGAGAAGTAATACCTTCTAATTGTAAAAGCCCCCTAACATTTATTCCTTTCCCAAACATATATCTTCTGATGGTGAGATGGGCAATGCAGATGTTATCGCCACTTAACAAATTTGAGGAACAGGGAAGGAAGAACAGTCAGTGAAAGTTTAAGGTAATTTAAGAAAATAGTCCCTTCTGTCTCCTATATCAAAGTTCTTTCCCACAAATAAGTTTTGTTTATCATCACAATATATAATGCATCAGAAACAGATTATTCAAATTGCAATTATTAACTTGTTCTTATTCATTCGATAAATATTTTTGAACCTTACCTACCAGGCACTGTTTTAAGCATTGGAAGTATTGTAATGAACAAGGTAAACACTATTCCTACTCTTTACTATATGGGAAAAGACAAAGAATTCAATACACAAACACAAAATTTCAGATGGTGTAAAATACCACGAAAAACAAAGGTTGGTGTGCTGAGAAAGAGAATGGCTCATTTAGATGGACGGACAGGGACGTCCTCGGGCCTCCCAGGTGGCTCAGCGGTAAAGATCCACCTGCCAATGCAGGAGACACAAGGAACGTGGGTTCCATCCTTGGGTCAGGAAGATCCCCTGGAGATGGAAATGGCAATCCCCTCCAGCGTTCTTGCCTGGGAAATCCTATGGGCAGAGGGGCTACAGTCCATAGAGTCGCAAAGAGTCAAACACAACTGAGTGATGACTAAGCATGCATGCACAGGCAAGTCCTCAACAATGAAATGGTATTTGTGCTAAGACCTGAAAAACAAGAAACTAGCCATGTGATATCCAGCAAAGTGTTTCAGGCAGACAAGAAAGTATAAAGGCTGTAAGGCAAATAAATACAAACAGACCAGTCAAGGAAGAGAAAAAAGGCCAGTATGGAAGATGAGGGAAATGGTAGATGAGTTGGAAAGGGCAAGCACGGGCCAGGGAGCCAAGACCAGTAGGGCCTCAGTGTTCAGGTAACTGTACATCCTCATTTGCCTAAGACAGAGCTAGATACTCCTGTTCTTCAGGTGCAATTACAAACACAACTTCTTTTCAGCTGCAGAAAGTTCTGATTTCAATGATAAATTAAATGGTCACACTAGTTCCAGGCAATGCATGATAAAAAACAGAATTATATCCCAAATGTAATGGGAAACCGCTAGAGGAAGTCATAGTGGATTACCCTAGAATGATCAACGTATTCATTTTAAATGTCATGCTTCTGTACTAACATAAGTTAATTATATAAGCTTATTGTAGCTGTTTTTAAAATTCTCCTCCATCAGACTTCTCTTTTAGGTTAAACATAGTTTTGTGATTACACTTCAAATCTCTCCTATCCTCAACACACCAAAATGAACTGAACTACCTGTATTTCTAGAGAGCAGAGCACAGACCCATCACGTGAGAGCAGATACACTTGTAACACCAGCTGGCTGAAAGGACATATAATGACCAAAAATCTACCATGAATTTGACAGCTGTATACATAAATTCACTTTCATTGAATAGGATTGCTTCTACATACATCTGAAAGACAGCAAAACATGTGAGTTACATATTATTAATACAACCTACAGTCAATGCTGGGATTTGTAGAACTCTTAAAATCACCCATCAAACACACACAAGTTGGAAATTCCCTGGTAAAGTTTATCCCAGAGGTTTGCTTAAAAAACAGAGATAATGTAACATAGGCTACTATATTAATATTTATATTATTGTATATGCATAATATTTATCTTTCATATCCAAGTTTTTCAAGTTAGCTCTGAGGAAAAAATGACCCTATCTATCTTAAAACCCTACCAAGTCACATAATTTTTTTGAATAAATGCTTAAAATGATAGGTTAATGAATGGGTTATAATACAAGAAATCATAAAATAGATTTAACAGATCCTAACTATTAAGCAGGAAAATGCTCCTGAATTCTTATCATCTTGGTCAATAAAAAGTAAATGCTAATTTTTGAACATTTACATCATGCTTTATATTGTACTGCATCATGATTTATATTGTGCTTTTCAAGCTTTGCACTACATCATGCTTTATGTACATCATCATACTGCTGCTGCTGCTAAGTCACTTCAGTTGTGTCCGACTCTGTGCGACCCCATAGACGGCAGCCCGTCAGGCTCCCCCGTCCCTGGGAGTCTCCAGGCAAGAACACTGAAGTGGGTTGCCATTTCCTTCTCCAATGCATGAAAGAGAAAAGTGAAAGTGAAGTTGTCAGTTGTGTCCAACTCTTCATGACCCCATGGACTGAGGCCCACCAGGCTCCTCCGTCAATGGGATTTTTCAGGCAAGAGTACTGGGGTGGGGTGCCATCGGCTTCTCTGCATCATCATGCTACATCATGCTTTATATTGGATTTTTGGGACTACAATTTAATATACATTTGGTTCATGAGTAAGTTCAGTTCAGTCGCTCAGTCGTGTCCGACTCTTTGCGACCCCATGAATTGCAGTACGCCAGGCCTCCCTGTCCATCACCAACTCCCAGGGTTCACTCAGACTCACATCCATCGAGTCCGTGATGCCATCCAGCCATCTCATCCTCTGTTGTCCCCCTTCTCCTCCTGCCCCCAATCCCTCCCAGAATCAGTCTTTTCCAATGAGTCAACTCTTCGCATGAGGTGGACAGAGTACTGGAGTTTCAGCTTTAGCATCATTCCTTCCAAAGAAATCCCAGGGTTGATCTCCTTCAGAATGGATTGGTTGGATCTCCTTGCAGTCCAAGGGATTCTCAAGAGTCTTCTCCAACACCACAGTTCAAAAGCATCAGTTCTTCGGTGCTCAGCCTTCTTCACAGTCCAACTCTCACATCCATACATGACCACAGGAAAACCATAGCCTTGACTAGACGGACCTTAGTCGACAAAGTAATGTCTCTGCTTTTCAGTATGCTATCTAGGTTGGTCATAACTTTCCTTCCAAGGAGTAAGCGTCTTTTAATTTCATGGCTGCAATCACCATCTGCAGTGATTTTGGAGCCCCCAAAAATAAAGTCAGCCACTGTTTCCACTGTTTCCCCATCTATTTGCCATGAAGTGATGGGACCGGATGCCATGATCTTCGTTTTCTGAATGTTGAGCTTTAGGCCAACTTTTTCACTCTCCACCTCCACTTTCATCAAGAGCCTTTTTAGTTCTTCACTTTCTGCCATAAGGGTGGTGTCATCTGCATATCTGAGGTTATTGATATTTCTCCCAGCAATCTTGATTCCTGCTTATGCTTCTTACAGCCCAACATTTCTCATGATGTACTCTGCATATAAGTTAAATAAGTAGGGTGACAATATACAGCCTTGACGTACTCCTTTTCCTATTTGAAACCAGTCTGTTGTTCCATGTCCAGTTCTAACTGTTGCTTCCTGACCTGCATACAGATTTCTCAAGAGGCAGGTCAGGTGGTCTGGTATTCCCATCTCTCTCAGAATTTTCCACAGTGTATTGTGATCCACACAGTCAAAGGCTTTGGCATAGTCAACAAAGCAGAAATAGATGTTTTTCTGGAACTCTCTTGCTTTTTCCATGATCATGTTGATGTTTGGTAGGAATCAACATGAAATGTAAAGCAATTATCCTTCAATTAAAAATAAATGAATTTAAACATATATATACACATTATGCTTTATGTAAAATTAGATGAGAAATTAAAAACATAATGAAGTCCTCTGTGACTCTTCTTTTTTAAAATAAATATTCAATCTGGAAAAACATAACTAGTTTTATTTGAATTGATCTTACAAATAAAACTGTATTCTAAGAAAAAACAGAAAATATTTACTAAACTGCATGTCTTTATACTTATATTTGTAGAAGTATCTGTTGCCCATATAGCACACATTTTTTTTTTAAATCATCAAACAACTTCTATTATGTATTACTTCCAACTGCCAAGGCCTAAATAATGTGTCACCTTTAAATCTATACTTCATACCACAATGCAAAAGGTTAAAGTGGTCCCCAATGAATTACTCAATATAGCTGACCAAAGTTACTGCAAATCCAAAAGGAAAACTGAAGGCAGCTAAAATAACTGGAGAGAATGGGAGAATTCTTCAAAATCTCCTTCAATTTTAGCAAAGGTACAGCCCTAGAGAAAGTGTACTCATAATGGACTTTTCAGGCTCAACAAGAATGTCAGCAAGGGCACTCAACTATATTTACCACAAAGCAGTATCAGAAACATTCTTCACTGTGAACAAACAATGAGGTCATTCAAAACATAAAAAGATCCTGGAGAGGTAAAGCGATTGTGACTCAAGAAGTGAACTTTTAACAAGAAAGGTTTACAGTTAGTTAGGAAAAGAGAGTTAGAGATTATGTCACTGAAGACTTAAAACTATATTGATGGCCCTCTAGAATTGACATGGTACCCAACAACTAAAAAATGTACTGTAAAACATTTGCTTTGAAAAACCTACTTAATAGTGCCTATTGATACAAGTTATTCATCTAGAATATAGAAGTTTAAAAGTCCTTAAAAATAAAGTGAAGAGATGACGTGACTTTAATGCTGTGGCTGGAACGAGTATAACTCCAGTGGAAGTAAAAGTGAAATAACTCTCAGCTGCTGCCAACAACAGTGTGTGTGATCCAGCACCTGGAGGGATCTCTCAGGCGCCTCTATGCTCTCCTGAATTACTCCATTGTTGAAATCAAGAAATCCAGGAGAGGCACCAGCACCAAAACCAACACTTGCAAAAAGCTTTTCATTACAAATGTCACAATACATTTGGCTTGTGGTCACAGACGGCTGCAGGTCGTTGTTTCCCTGAGAAGGAACAAGGAAAAAAGACTTGATCAACCAAGTTGGTTACAAACATTCAGAAATAATTTTGGAATTTCAGGGTCAAGAAGACCTAAATGTTTGGCTTTTTTTTTTTTTCCTGGAGGATCTCTGGACTCTTATTTCTGATCTAATTGAATCAAAGATGATGAATTATTTAGAGACAAGCAATTTCATACCGGTATGAAAAAGAAGGCGGTGAAAAGTCATTAGTACATAAACAGCTACTGATATCCCCACAATTGGAATCCACAGCAGAGATTCCTCAGAACTCGACCCAACAATTATCCATGTTTCCTCTTTAAAAATGTAACCTCTTACTTTTTTTGGAAAGTATCCTCTCAGAAAATGTGCATATTAAGAAAAAGTTAAATATAACAGAAGTGAAAAAGTACATTATGTGATGCTACAAATTCCAATGTTATAAATTAGTAAGCGTCTAAAAGCTTATAGGGAATACAAGAGATCATCAGGTCACCTGCCTTTAGGAAAAAAATATCTAAAATCTTCCTTTAGCAGCTTGCTTCAGTGCTTTATAATATCTCAGCTCAGCAATTATAACTGGCTATTCTCTGTTGCTGCAATTTACGGTCATTTTTTCCATTTGATTTTTAAAGAGATAAAGTTTATGTCAATATATTTCATATGCTTAAGGGAGTTAGAAGGAGTTAGTCATCTTACCTAGTTTTATAAGGACAAAGTCTCAAACCTTTTCAATTTTACTCTTAGGATTTATTTTCTATTCTTTTCATTCTTGCTCTTCATTGAATCTACTCAAATTTTAGCACATCCTTTTAAACCAAATCGATTCCTCTAACAAAAATTGGATCAAACTATTTTAAGCTCAAACAATGGAAAAAGAAGTTAATAACAATTTATTTACTGTACAGCCCTTGATAGTTTTCAAGCCATTCTGATACTTTCCTCTTTTAAACTCATTAGAATCTTCAAATTAAAAACAGAAAATGGATACTATATTTCTGTCTTTCAAATGATACCACAGGGGCAAAATGCTCACATTTTTTTCTTTTTTAGAAATTTATTATTATTATTTTAACTTTAAAATATTGTATTGGTTTTGCCACACATCAACATGAATCCACCACGGGTGTACACATGTTCCCAATCCCAAACTCCCTTCCCACACCATCCCTCCGGGTCATCCCAGTGCACCAGCCCCAAGCATCCTACACCCTGCATTGAACCTGGACTGGCGATTCGTTTCTTATGATAATATACATGTTTCAATGCCATTCTCCCAAATCATCCCACCCTCGCCCTCTCTCACAGAGTCCAAAAAACTCTTCTATACATCTGTGTCTCTTTTGCTGTCTCACATACAGGGTTATCATTACCATCTTTCTAAAATCCATATATATGCGTTAGTATACTGTATTGGTGTCTTTCTCTCTGGCTTGCTTCACTCTGTATAATCAGCTCCAGTTTCATCCACCTCATTAGAACTGATTCAAATGTATTCTTTTTAACGGCTGAGTAATACTCCATTGTGTATATGTACCACCGCTTTCTTATCCATTCATCTGCTGATGGACATCTAGGTTGCTTCCATGCCCTGGCTATTAAAAACAGTGCTGCGATGAACATTGGGGTACACGTGTCTCTTTCAATTCTGGTTTCCTCGGTGTGTATGCCCAGCAGTGGGATTGCTGGGTCATAAGGCAGTTCTATTTGCAATTTTTTAAGGAATCTCCACACTGTTCTCCATAGTGGCTGTACTAGTTTGCATTCCCACCAACAGTGTAAGAGGGTTCCCTTTTCTCCACACCCTCTCCAGCATTTATTGCTTGCAGACTTTTGGATCGCAGCCATTCTGACTGGTGTGAAGTGGTATCTCATTGTGGTCTTGATTTGCATTTCTCTGATAATGAGTGACGTTGAGCATCTTTTCATGTGTTTGTTAGCCATCCGTATGTCTTCTTTGGAGAAATGTCTATTTAGTTCTTTGGCCCATTTTTTGATTGGGTCGTTTATTTTTCTGGAATTGAGCTGTATAAGTTGCTTGTATATTTTTGAGATTAGTTGTTTGTCAGTTGCTTCATTTGCTATTATTTTCTCCCATTCAGAGGGTTGTCTTTTCACCTTGCTTATAGTTTCCTTTGTTGTGCAGAAGCTTTTAATTTTAATTAGATCCCATTTGTTTATATTTGCTTTTATTTCCAGTATTCTGGGAGGCGGATCATTGAGGATCCTGCTGTGATTTATGTCGGAGAGTGTTTTGCCTATGTTCTCCTCTAGGAGTTTTATAGTTTCTGGTCTTACATTTAGATCTTTAATCCATTTTGAGTTTATTTTTGTGTGTGGTGTTAGAAAGTGATCTAGTTTCATTCTTTTACAAGTGGTTGACCAGTTTTCCCAGCACCACTTGTTAAAGAGATTGTCTTTACTCCATTGTATATTCTTGCCTCCTTTGTCAAAGATAAGGTGTCCATATGTGTGTGGATTTATCTCTGGGCTTTCTATTTTGTTCCATTGATCTATATTTCTGTCTTTGTGCCAGTACCACACTGTCTTGATGACTGTGGCTTTGTAGTAGAGCCTGAAGTCAGGTAAGTTGATTCCTCCAGTTCCATTCTTCTTTCTCAAAATTGCTTTGGCTATTCGAGGTTTTTTGTATTTCCATACAAATCTTGAAATTATTTGTTCTAGTTCTGTGAAAAATACCGCTGGTAGCTTGATAGGGATTGCATTGAATCTGTAGATTGCTTTGGGTAATATATTCATTTTCACTATATTGATTCTTCCAATCCATGAACATGGTATATTTCTCCATCTATTAGTGTCCTCTTTGATTTCTTTCATCAGTGTTTTATAGTTTTCTATATATAAGTCTTTAGTTTCTTTAGGTAGATATATTCCTAAGTATTTTATTCTTTTCGTTGCAATGGTGAATGGAATTGTTTCCTTAATTTCGTTTTCTACTTTCTCATTATTAGTGTATAGGAATGCAAGGGATTTCTGTGTGTTGATTTTATATCCTGCAACTTTACTATATTCATTGATTAGCTCTAGTAATTTTCTGGTGGAGTCTTTAGGGTTTTCTATGTAGAGGATCATGTCATCTGCAAACAGTGAGAGTTTTACTTCTTCTTTTCCAATTTGGATTCCTTTTATTTCTTTTTCTGCTCTGATTGCTGTGGCCAAAACTTCCAGAACTATGTTGAATAGTAGCGGTGAAAGTGGACATCCTTGTCTTGTTCCTGACTTTAGGGGAAATGCTTTCAATTTTTCACCATTGAGGATAATGTTTGCTGTGGGTTTGTCATATATAGCTTTTATTATGTTGAGGTATGTTCCTTCTATTCCTGCTTTCTGGAGAGTTTTTATCATAAATGGATGTTGAATTTTATCAAAGGCCTTCTCTGCATCTATTGAGATAATCATATGGCATTTATTTTTCAATTTGTTAATGTGGTGAATTACATTGATTGATTTGCGAATATTGAAGAATCCTTGCATTCCTGGGATAAAGCCTACTTGGTCATGGTGTATGATCTTTTTAATGTGTTGTTGGATTCTGATTGCTAGAATTTTGTTGAGGATTTTTGCATCTATGTTCATCAGTGATATTGGCCTGTAGTTTTCTTTTTTTGTGGCATCTTTGTCAGGTTTTGGTATTAGGGTGATGGTGGCCTCATAGAATGAGTTTGGAAGTTTACCTTCCTCTGCAATTTTCTGGAAGAGTTTGAGTAGGATAGGTGTTAGCTCTTCTCTAAATTTTTGGTAGAATTCAGCTGTGAAGCCGTCTGGACCTGGGCTTTTGTTTGCTGGAAGATTTCTGATTACAGTTTCAATTTCTGTGCTTGTGATGGGGCTGTTAAGATTTTCTATTTCTTCCTGGTTCAGTTTTGAAAAGTTGTAGTTTTCTAAGAATTTGTCCATTTCTTCCACGTTGTCCATTACATTGGCATCTAAATGCTGATAGTAGTCTCTTATGATCCTTCGTATTTCTGTGTTTCTGTTGTGATCTGTCCATTTTCATTTCTAATTTTATTGATTTGATTTTTCTCCCTTTGTTTCTTGATGAATCTGGCTAATGGTTTGTCAATTTTATTCTTTCAAAGAACCAGCTGTTGGCTTTGTTGATTTTTGCTATGGTCTCTTTTGTTTCTTTTGCATTTATTTCTGCCCTAATTTTTAAGATTTCTTTCCTTCTACTAACCTTGGGGTTCTCCATTTCTTCCTTTTCTAGTTGCTTTAGGTATAGAGTTAGGCTATTTATTTGACTTTTTTCTTGTTTCTTGAGGTATACCTGTATTGCTATGAACTTTCCCCTTAGCATTTTTTTCTTTTAAACGTCAATTTCATACGGTAGAGGAAAATTTCATACAGTAGAAAGAAAAAAAGTACAAGTAATAAGGAAGAGCAATAGTCAAAGTAGAAGAGACGAAAGGAGAGGGAATCCACTTCAGGTGACCTTAATCTGTTCCTAAATAGGAGGTGAGAAAGATGTATAAGAGGTGTCTTTCAGGACTTGAGAGAAGCAGTTTAGCACAGTCATTGGGAGACAGAGACCAGATATTAACTACAAACAACAACAACAAAAAAAACAGTAACTGCCTCATTTCCCCTCACTTAGCCTATGGTTTCACTTGGTGTTTATCCTTTTCAGTAAAATTTTAAAACACAGGATCTCCAATGTGCTATTTTTCTGCTGCATTAAGTGGAACTTAAATCTTGGCCAAACTAAAGAGTAAACCACTAAATCTTACCTCTGAATTACTTCACAACCTAAGAAAATTAGTGAATAAGAGGCTTAGGTATTTAAAGACAGAACTGAGGACAATTATTAAAGCAAAGAGTAAAATAAACAGTAGCAAACAAATGGCCTGGGGCAGTCTGTGGGAGTTAGAAAGTTTAAGTTCATGTTTAGAAATGATGTTATACCAGTTTATTATTAGAGCAGTACATCACTAACAAGTTTTTCATTCATTTGTGCTGTATTTATGTATGATTGTCCAAAGTATTTTAATTTTATGGAAAGCACAGCAAGGGTATTTATTTAGTGGGCCTTTTCTTTTTTTTTTCTTTTCTCAGCACAGTTATTCAAGGCAGAAGTCAGTCTTACACTCTGCCTACATTATCCTAATGAGGCACCACTAATTACCCCCAATACACACACATACCTGCAATGAATGAGAACCCAAAGGGAACTGAAGGTTCCTTAGAATTTAATTTTAAATCTGACTCCCTTAAGGGATGAAAACAACACAGAGGAATACAATAAAATAGTTTTAAAGAAAGTAAAGAAGAAAAGACAATTTAGCACTCAATTTTTATACATGTTACTGTGACTTCACAAGTAGCAAAATTTCCATGTCTCTAGCTGTGAAGGGAAATATTTTAAAAATATGGGTCTAAGAGAAATTATACAGCAAGTGGAATACCTAAAATCTCTCTTAATGGAACGTTTTTCAGTAAAAACATACTTCTATATGTATCAGAAATAGAATAATTTCAAAATGAGAGCTATCAGCTAAAAATCTAGGACTGTTTAGATTTTAACATGTGGATGATGCTAAAAACATTGCATTTTGGTAGTTTGATACCTTTCTCTTTGTCTTGATCATGAATATAACATTAGACAATCTATTGACTAGATTCAACATCAATAAGAAGGTTCACTTTAGTTCAAGACATCACAAGGATCCCATTATATGCTTGTTAGGAACAGGTATGTTGTACAGGCAGAGATATTTAGATATTACATAATAAAAGAAAACTAACATACTGTAAATGATCTACAACTGAAACTAATCACAGTGTAAGGTTTATTTTTCAAAGCATCATAAGTGAAGCATGGCTTTGCCAAAATTTGATATTTTTAATTGGTGAAACTAAAAATGGTATAGATTATTTATTTGACTTTTTTCTTGTTTCCTGAGGTATGCCTGTATTGCTATGANCTGGGGAGGTGGGAGGGGGGTTCATGTTTGGGAGTTCGTGTAAAAAAATAAATAAATACAAAAGTAACAAAAAATAAAAAAATAAAATAAAAAAAAAATAAAATAAAAAAAAATAAAAATGGTATAGACACCTTAACACAAAAAATAGAATCATAAGATAGTATTCTTAAATCCATTTTATGTAAAACTTTTCTGTATAAAGAGAGCATGCCCTCTGCCACTTCTAATAGAGCATATCAGTTTCAAGAAGTAGTAGCACAGGTAGGAATATCAGTATTGTGAGCCAAAAGTTTAGGAAGAAACCCATTTCACCGCTATGATACATCAGTAACATGGGCTTCCTAAACAGTTTTTCTTTTCACTCCTAATTCCACATCTTTTTAAAAGCCAATACTTATGTTATAATCCTAGGGTCAGATGCTTGCGCACAGGCAAACTTCATACACAATCGGACTAGGAACTCCACAGGGCAGTAAGAGGGCACATGGCCACCTGCCTGCTTTAACAGCCACCCTCAAAGTTATCACAGACTCCCACACCCAGGGCTGGACCAGGATGTGCATGTGGACACTCTCCCACATATAAGTAAGGCCTAGAAATAGTCTTCTGTTCCTGAGGATGAACTACATGACTCACTGTGCATTCCGTCCTCTAACTATAAAGACATCCTGTGTTAAGTGTTAAAGGTCCCGTCGGCAACACCCCGTGTGAGCTCTCAGTCTCTCAGTCAGGGCATCCCGGTCCAGGTGCTGCAAGTGCCACTGAGAACAGTTGAAAGAAACAATGAAATTTTAAATTATAATAAGATAATATAATGATAGACTGTATTTGATATTTTTTATGTGTCATAAGTTATTTCAGAGTGACTAAGTACTTCTTAATCACATGACAATAAATGATTATCCCTATTCCAGAAAAGAAAGGTTTTCAGTCACAAAAAATTGCAAATAAAAAATGATTAACCACAGTTTTTACAACAGGAACATTATCAGAGATATATTCAAATTTTTAGGATGACAATTTGATAAAGGTAAATAATATCTTAGGGAAGCTATAAAAAGAACAGCACAAAAATTCATAAGATATGAAAATTATTATTCTTTTCAAATTTGCCAAATAAGCCCACACTCACATTGTTAAAATGAAATATAACTACAAATGAAATAAAAGTGAACTGTCTGAAAGACTAAATTCTGCCAATGCAAGTTTCCAGAAACATGGTTAAAATCATTTTTCTCCTGAGATTCAGAGCGGAAAGGTTTTTCCTCCTATTTTTCTGTATGACAGGGTTTTGCAGATTATAAACAGACACAGAGGATCACTCTTAAAAATCCTGGAGAAAAAAATCAGCATTTTGAGAATCATGTACTAACGTGTGTCATGACCTCATACGCAGCTGGCCTCCATGCTCATTACTACCAAGATGACTTCAGTTATGCTTTTCTCTCCTGTTTCCATTCCCCAAAGTGCACATTCTTCACTCACTCCTAGTATTTCCCAAACTGTACTCTGCAAAACGTAAGATACCCAGGAGACATCAAATGGATGTTCCTGTCAAGTAAGCTCGAAAAATATTTCATGGGGTATCTCTCCCTTCAGAAATCAGAAAATACATTGAATGGGCCAAAAAATTCATCCGGGTGTTTCCTTACCATCTTATGAAAAACCCAGACAAACTTTTTGGTCGATCCAATAGTTTGTGGCAGAATAGGAAAGTCTTTGAAGGACAGGCTAAAGAGGTAGATTTTACTTTGTAGGCAGAGAAGCACAGACAAGTTTAATTAAGCATGGGACAGATATGATTAATCTGGTTCATAGAGACTGTATAGAATGCTACTGTGGAAAAGAAATGAAAGGACCATCACAATAACCATACAAGACAGGGAAAGGATGAAACAGTAACTAGAAATGGGAGGAGATTAAACAAATCTGCAGAGAATGCAGAGTGCCTTGTGAAAATTGGATGTGGCATGAAGGAAAAGGGTGGGAATGAAGATGGCCTAAGTTTTCTAATGTTACTATTTTCTCAATGAATTAGAAGGCAAGATAACCTGAATGCAGGGCAGATGAGAATGAAAAGAGATGTGAAGAATAGCTAAAAGCTGAAATTGAAGCAGCCTGTCTCTGGCCCGTGACTTTTAGAAGGGTTTCTTCTTGAACAGCTTTTCCCCCACCTCCTCAGGTGAGACAGGAAGGCAACAAGAGGCTAGAGAGGAATACCCTGCTCCTACGGCTCTAGAACAAGGTTCTGATAAAGACTTTCACCCTAGAAAGTAGGCTTTTTATGGAGAAAGGTCTGGGTGTATTTTGTGACAATTATTCATCCACTCCCCCTGTCAGAGCCATGAAGGAATCAGTCTCAGATCTTCACTGGGAGAACTTGATGGAGTCCCTGTAGGCAAGGTCCATAGAAGTGTAGACTAAGACAGTGGCTCCCAGGAGTTTCTAACTCTCACTAGTGCATACTCAGCCTCTGGCAACTTATCAGAATTATTAATACCATTTAAGTGTTACTGCTTTGGCAGCTTGTGCTCCAGGAAAACAGATCTTGGCTGATATGCTCTGGATACAACCATCTCTCCAGATTTCAGGGCGGTCAGTCAATCAATTCAGTCACTCAGTCGTGTCTGACTCTTTGCAACCCCATGAATCGCAGCACGCCAGGCCTCCCTGTCCATCACCAACTCCCGGAGTCCACCCAAACCCACGTCCAATGAGTCAGTGATGCCATCGAACCATCTTATCCTCTGTCATCCCCTTCTCCTCCTGCCCTCAATCTCTTCTTGCCTTCAGGGCAGTAGTCTGCCCTATACCCTCAGTTCTATTATGGGAGGTACGGATATTTTAATTTGTCCAGATTTTTCTTATTGTAAGCGTGACAGTGACAACTTCCAAGATCTTTAAATGTTACAGCTGATAATGGAAGTCTCAATATCCACATTTCCTATCAATTTAGTATTAAAATACACACATACACAATTCTTTCAGATCCCCATTCTCAACAAGGGATAAGGAAAGAAAAATGCATGTACAGACCACATTCAAAGATGCTAAGAACTGATATCCTCTTCAGTATATTATATGGTGCAAACCTGGTATTTTAGAGTCAAAAGCTCTGCCCTTGACACTGTTCAGATGTAACACATCATGTCTACCTTTAACACCTCTAATCTTAATTCAATCAAATAGATAAGAAATCACTTTTGGTTATAACATATGTGGGAGTTAACTATTATTATCATAACTCTAGGTAGCATTTTCATTTTAAAATGAGATGAGACTGACAATGCTTTATGAGTGTAATCACTACTGAATAATTTTCAGACAGTGAGGAGAATCAATATTCTTCTTTGTACAAGTATTTACCACTATGGTTCAGTTTCTATTTCATAGCTTTTGTCTGTTACTCTTCTTAAACTAACAGTAAATTTTTAACATTAATTATGAGCAAAGATTTACATGTATATATTCATTTAATTTGCAGTTATGGAAATTTTCAAAGATAAACAAAAACAGAGACCAATAATGGACTATTATGTACCCATAATTCAGTCTCAGTAATAATCTACATTTTTGCCAATCTTGCTTCATCTCTCCCCTGCACTATTTTTTCCAGAATATTTTAAAGCAAATCCCAGATAACATACAAATACTTCAGCATACATCTCTACTGGACAGGAACATCCATTCACTGGGTACAGTGACTCTGTCCTAATGCCTTTGGGGAAGAAGTGAGCTTGTTTCCTTTGTAGGAGTGACAGCTGCATGTCTTTGCTATTAATGGTGTTGTTTGGAAATCTAGGCATGAGCAGGAGAGCACATGTGAGTGTTGAGAAATCAAAGAGGTGAACCAATGTGGATATTTTGCACTGATCTCTCATCTGCCCTTCTAACCTCCATCTTGATAGCTGGACAGGTCAATAAACTAAGAACATTTCTCTTGTACTCAGAATTCTGGACAAGAATTAGTTCCGCAAATATAAGCAACTCATCTAAGATCATGAAAGCAAAACTGCAGCAGAGGTCACTTTCCTTTCGGCTGTTTCAATGGGAAACAAGGACAAGGAAATGTGAGCTTTTTCTATAGCAGTGCGTATAGCAGCACTTTCAATTTTCTGGTGTCGAAAGTAATTGTGGCCACGGCCACAGCAGTCTTCCTAATTACTGGATTGCAGCTATGTTCTTAAACTCACAGCTCTAGCAAAGCCTCACATGTAAGCAGCTCTTGTGAACATCAGTTCTATACTCTTTCCAAGTCATCCCAGTAGGAACAATCTTTTATAATCAGGTAATTCCCTCACATTAAAAAGCCTCCTGTTTAAAACACATGTTTTTCTATTTCCTGGACTAGACCCTGACATACATTATCTGATAGATCTGTGTGTCTGTGGAACTGATACTAAATTTTCATGAATTAATACTTTGTTTGTATACTAATTTTTCTACTCTTACTTGTCCTATTTAAAATTCCCTTAAATCTATATTCACTTTTAAATTTGAATTTCCTATTCAAATGTGATATACTATTATACACTACTCATTAAATAAAATGTTCATTGCAATGCTTCAAATTATTCCATGACCCACCAACAAGTTGCAAGCCTCAGTTTAAAAGACAGTACTTTGGGAGGACAAGACGGCAGAGGACTAGGTGGAAGTGGAGTACAGACGCATCAGGAATACACTGCAGATGCAGAGGATCTCGCAGAGAATCAGCTGAGTTCTGGCAGAAGTCCCTGATAACTGGAAAGGAAAATACAGATCTACGCAAAACTCGGTGGGATGAAGGAAGAAGAGAAAAAGAGGAGGAAAGTGAGTGCACCCAGGGGTTGAGGGAGCTGAAATGGGAGTGAGATCCCCACATCCAGGGCAATCAACTGGGACAGAAGGAAAGCATGTGAGACTATCAAAGAGTGAACAGCTGACCTGTGTCGATCTGAATGAAGTGAGAACCACACAGACAATCCATGCCACAGCCCTATGTACTCTGGACAGGGATCCAAGCCCATTGGAACTTGTGCAGCTGGGAGCTGGAGCATGGGGATTGGGGAAAAAAATCAGAAAGAGAAATTAAGGAATCAATCCCATTCACCACTGCAACAAAAAGAATAAAATATCTAGAAATAAACCTACCTAAGGAGACAAAATACCTACATGCAGAAAACTTTAAGACATCGAAGGAAGAAAACAATGACACAAACAGATGGAGGGATATATCACGTTCTTGGAGTAGAACAATCAATATTCTGAAAATGACTATACTACTCAAAGTAGCCGTTCAAGGGATTCAATGCAATTCTATCAAGTTACCAATTGCATTTTTCAAAGAACAAGAATAAAAAATTTCACGATTTGTATGAAAACACATAAGACCCCAAACAGCCAAAGCAATCTTGAGAAAGAAAAATGGAGCTGAAGGAATCAATCTGCCTGACTTCAGATTATACTACAAAGTAACAGTAGTCAAGACAGTATAGTACTGGCACAAAGACAGAAATATAGACCAATGGAACAAGATAGAAAGCCCAGAGATATGGACCTCGTATCTTTGACACAAGAGGCAAGAATACACAATGGAGAAAAGACAGTCTCTTCAATAAGGGCTGCTGGGGAAACTGGTGAGTTACATGTAAAAGAATGAAATTAGAATATTTCCTAACGCCCTCACAAAAATAAAACTCAAAATGGATTTAAGACCTAAATGTAAGACCAGAAACTGTAAAACTCTTAGAGGAAGACATAGGCAGAATACTCTTTGACATAAATCACAGCAAGATCCTCTATGACCCATCTCCCAGAGTAATGGAAGCAAAAACAAAGACAAACAAATGGGACATAATTAAACTTAAAAGCTTTTGTACAGCAAAGGAAACCCATACAAAAGACAACCCTCAGAATGGAAGAAAATAACCACAAATGAAGCACCTGACATAGGGTTAATCTCCAAGATATACAAGCAGCTCATGCAGCTTAATATCAGAAAAACAAACAACTCAGTGAAAAAATGGAAGACCTAAACAGACATTTATCCAAAGATGACATACAGATGACTGATGAACACATGAAAAAATGCTCAACATCACTTATTATTGGAGAAATGCAAATCAAAACCACAAGGAGCTATCACCTTACACTGGGAAGAATGGCCAACATCAAACAATGTACAAACAATAAATGCTAGAGAGGATGTGGAGAAAAGGGAACCATCTTGCACTACTGGTGGGGATGTAAACTGATACAGCCACTCTGGAGAATAGTGTGGACATTCTTAAAAAACTAGGAATAAAACTATCATCAGTTCAGTTCAGTCGCTCAGTCGTGTCCGACTCTTTGCGACCCCATGAATCGCAGCACGCCAGGCCTCCTAAATAGAACTGCCTTATGACCCAGCAATCCCACTGCTGGGCATACACATCGAGGAAACCAGAATTGAAACATAATTTGACATGTATAATGGAAGCAGTTTTCATAAATTGAGTTAAGGGACAGTCACTCTGGCTTATACATAATTTAACTTGAATTTGATGCTAACCAGAATAGTCTGCTTGTGGCTTATTAAACATTTTACATCTGCTTTACCTGTTAAAGAAAAAAAACACATTTGAAAATCAAAATGGAGTAACTGTGATTCAGGCATCCAAAATGGAGCTGGGTAACCACTGTGAATGTGGTTTCAAAAACATCCTGACCTGCTGAGAACTTGAATTTTATGAACTGTATCAGATTCAAGGACAGCACTATCTATTCTCAAAACCATATCTGCTAGGAGCTGCTAGCTGCAACTTTATGGTCTCCTCTTGTAACTATGCAATCATTTTGACCCTAACCAATCTTTGCTTAATAAGCACCCTTACTTCTTGCCAGGTCCAGTTATAATTCTTGACAAATTACATAATTTTTCAGTTTTTGCCTTTATAAATCCCCACTCATTTTGTAATTCAGCAGAACAAAATTCAAGTGCTTCTATCTGTTTCTCCAGGGCTGTAGTACTCAGTTTGTCTTCAGTTTATATTGTTTTCTATTTATATTACAAATTGTTTATTGATTATTTCCGCTGACACATACATCGTGAAATGATTACCATAATAAGTTTAGTGAATATCCATCATCTCCTGTAGATACAAATTTAAAGAAATATATTTTTTTTCCTGGTGATCAGAATTCTTAGGATTACTATTAATAATTTTCACATATAACATACAGGGGAAAGTGAAAATGAAGTTGCTCATTTGTGTCTGACTCTTTGCGACCCCATGGATTGTAGACCATGGAATTTTTCAGGCAAGAGTACTGGAGTGGGTTGCCATTTCCTTCTCCAGGGGATCTTCCTGACCCAGGGATCAAACCTAGGTCTCCCACATAGCAGGCAGAGGTTTTACCTCTGAGCCACCAGGGAAGCCCTATAACATACAGTAGTAGTAATTATATGTATCACATACATTTTACATCCCTATAGCTTATTTATCTTATAACTTGAAATTGGTATTAATACTTTTTTCTATCCATTCATTCTGAGTTTTTGTGTTTAGAGCTGGTTGAGTCTCCTGTGGGTAGCATGTAGATGAGTTTTGCTTTTTAATCCACTTGTGTTTTTTGACTGGTGAATTCAATCCATTTACATTTACAGTGGTCATTGATAAGTGAGAACTTACTACTGCCATTTAACCTGTTTTCTCTTTCCTGGTTGGTCTATAGCTTCATTATTTCTTTTCTTTGTGTTTCTGTCTGCCATTTTAGTTTGTTGACTTTCTGTGATGTTTTTGTCAGTTTTCTCGCTTTTTTATGTTTTGTGTCTCTGCTTTAGATTTTTTACTTTGTGTTTACCATGCCATGCCATGCTTAGTCACTCAGTTGTGTCTGACTCTTTGCAATTCCATGGATATAGCTTGCCAGGCTCCTCTGACCATGGGGATTCTCTAGGCAAGAATACTGGAGTGGGTTGTCATGCCATCCTACAGGGGATGTTCCCAACCCAGGAATCGAACCCAAGTCTCCTGCATTGCAGGTGGATTCTTTACCATCTGAGTCACCAGGGAAGCCCATGAATACTGAAGTGGGTAGCCTATCCCTTCTCCAGGGAATCTCTTCCTGACCCACGATTGAACAAGGGTCTCCTGCATTGCAGGTGGATTCTTGACCAGCTGAGCTACCAGGGAAACCCATGAGGTATATATAAATGTCTCATAGATAAAATAGTGTTTTGTTCCTGCTGAAAGCATATTATATTCATTTGCCTATACAGCTTCTGGCTTTACATCCCAGAAATTTCTCAACGATTATTTCTTTAAGTCATCTCTCTGCTCCCTTCTTCCTTTGTTCTTCTTCTTCGTTATCCTTATACTGCCTTTTCTAATGGAGTCAGACAGTTCTTGCACAGTAGCTTAACTTAAAAATAAATTTATTTCTCTTTCCTCTACTACCTGAGTCCTTTCTAGATTTCTATACTTGAGATGGCTAATTCCATCTTCCATATGGTTTGCTCATATCCAAGGCTTTCTAATTCATTCTTCATTTCATTTATTGAACTCTTTAGCTTCAGAATTTCTGTTTGATTCTTTTTTACAGTTTCAGTCTCTTCGGTAATATATTTTTTCTGTTCATTAATTTTATTCCTGAGCTTATTGAACTGTCTTTCTAAGTTTTCTTATAGTTTGTTGAATTTCTTCAGGACAGCTATTTCAAACTGTCTGTTAGAGCACAGCCTCCCATGACTTTCAGTTTGGTTTCTGGACAATTGGTATTTTTGTGTCATGTGATGCCATAATACCATGATTTCTCAAGGTGGTTAGTGAGTGAGGTATTCCTCTGCCAGCACGTTTGAAGTAGTGAACACTTTTTCTTTTTACTTTTAATTCTTTCTTTCTTTTTCTGTTTTTAACAGTAGGGCCTTGCTCTTATTTTGGTAAAACTCATTTACTTTCATTCTAACAATTCAACAGGTTGGTATTTAGAGGACTTGTTTTTTTCAGTAGGTGACACTACAGCACATTATGTATTTGTTTTTTTGATCTGTGCTGCCACTGACGATATTTGAGAATTGACATTTTCTGCCTTCCACCGTCTCTGCCAGAGGTGTTGCTGGTGTCCTCATCACCGATGCTGAGCCTCTGGTGTTGCTGGTGCCTTACTGCAGCTGGTGTCATGCTGTCTCTGGTGTTGCCTCTGAGTACGCCAGGAAAATGGATACCTCTGTCACACCTATGGTTGTCAGGTTTGTGAGTGCTGCTGCCACGAGAGGTGTATCAGTCATGGATGTTGTCTCTACTGCTGCTCATGGGTTCTCTGGGGCTGTAGGCAGTGGGTCGGGAATTGTGGGCCTCACCTCTGCTTTCAGCAGGTTCATGCTTCTCTGTGTGGTGCAATCCATCCACCTTCAGATGAATTGCTATGTGGAGCTCTCTGGCAACCTCCTGTTTCGGACAGAGGAATCTTTGTTTTACTAGCTGTAGATTGAAGGGAGAGACAAAGGAAGCATTTATGCTACAGTGCTAATGATGTCACTCCCAAAATGATGCTTCTCCCCACTCTCATCCTCTGTCATGTCTTCCCTCTCTTACCTCCTGGCTTTTGTAAAAGCTGTTTCATCTGCAAGTATTGGTTCTTTCTGTCTCTTCTCCAATAAACTAACTTCTACATCACATGTGTTCAGCTCTATGAAACATTTCCTGACTTTCACTCTGTCAGCAATGGTTAGGTGTCCTTGTATAGCACCCACTATTTATTTTATACTGTTACTTATTGAGCTTTAGTGAAACTGATTATTCAGTTGACTCCACCTCAGCAGCAGGGAGCTCTGTGATATCTTACTGTGTCTTCTAGCCCAGCACGATGGCTAGCACACAACTGGCATTCAATAAACAGGGTTAAATATATCAACAAGATTATGTTATTGGTCCAACATCATGGCCTTCTTGAAGCTATGGGGCCGAAAATCTGGACTGAGATTGACCAGCTTCAATGACTTTGCATTTAATTGGCAAACTATTGTGTTTCATTATTGCTTGATTTTGGTGTTAGCTCAGTATTAGGTGAACATTTCCATTTATAAAACTCTAACTTTCTTATATTCATTATTAAAAAAAATTATACATGAAACCAGAATCATGATTATCTTTGTCCTTTATGTATTCCTCTCTTCATAATGCCTAAATGTTCTTTAGTATACACATGAGAAAATATTTTTCTATATTCTCATACTTCACATCAAGTATTTTCCAAACTTGAAGTTTGAATATGCAATTATCACTGGGCCTAACAGTCCTGGGTGATCTATGCATCATGCATTTACTTTTCTATGAGACAGGTAGTCTCTGAATTACACTACAAAGTGTTTTATGGTTTCAGTAGGACTTTTGCATGCTAATATTCACAGCAACCCTTAGAAAGGATCATTATTCCTGAATTATAGCTGATGCCAATAGACATTTTTAACAACTAAAGTACAGTATTCTATCTTCAGTTCTTTTGATTAAAAAAATACAATGTAACCTTTCATAATACTTATATATTATATCCTTACTAGTTACAAGGTCAGGAGAGGCGGCACTGAGGAGATACCCCTCATCCAAGGTAAGGAGCAGCGGCTGCGCTTTGCTGGAGCATCCAAGGTAAGAGAAACCCAAGTAAGATGGTAGGTATTACAAGAGGGCATCAGAGGGCAGACACACTGAAACCATAATCACAGAAAAATAGTCAGTCTAATCACAGTAGGACCACAGCCTTGTCTAACTCAATGAAACTTAAAAAAAAAATCATATATTAACACATATACATGGAATCTAGGAAAATGGTACTGATGAAACTATTTATGTGGCAGCAAGAGAGACACAGACATAGAAAACAGACCTGTGGGCATAGCATGGGAAGGAGAGGCTGGGACGAATGGAGAGAGGAGCACTGCAACGTATATATGACCGTAAGTGTAACAGTGGCCAGGGAGAGCGCCAGTGAACATCTGCTGGAGGACTCAGGGAGCACAATCTGGTGCTCTCTGCAAACCTCGAGGGGCAAGATGGGGCGGGAGGGAGTTTAAGGAAGGAAGGGACATATGGACCCCTACGGCTGATTCACGCTGATGTATGGCAGAAACCAAAACAACACTGGAGAACAATTATTCTCCAATTTAAAAATAAAACAAATAAGGAAATGTAAAAAATAAAGTGAATTGCTAACCCCTGCCCAAAGTAAAACACTGCTTGCACCACAGTCTTAGTAAAAGAGCTTCAAGTATATTGCAGAAAAATCACAGCAGTGTTTACTTATTTTTCTTTTATTTCACTGAGCCTTCATAGTAGACAATATGGAGTCTGTCATTCCAGCTGTCATTTTGTTGACCTTTACCTAAGTGGGAGACAGCTCTCAGGAATATCTCCACATAGATAATAAATATTTTAAGCAATATCAAAAATGGAGACAAAAATTTAAATAAAGCAGTATGACTGACACAAGTTTGGGGAAAACTGTTCTTAATTTAAAAGAACGCAAGTTTTTCATAAAATCATTTTCTGAAAGCTTTCATTGACCAGACTTGATTTTCTTATTAAAACATACCTCCAGAAACCGTATGCAATGTTTGATTTTTTTCTCCATCTACTCATTAGTCAAACAGAAATAAATCTAATGGGGACCAAAGGAACTTATATAAACTAAGCATCCTTAAATCTTGGTATATGAATAGTGAACTATATTCAGTTTTTAGTTCTTGATTCCAAAACCAATAAAATCACAGCAAAAGCTTAAATGAATCCGCAGATCTCAAAGGATAACAGATCATAAAACTCCCACAGATTTGGCAAGGTAGCAGACACTGACAGGAGAAAGAGATACATAAATATAAGCTAAAGTTCCACAATTTTTATCCTAAAAAATTGACCTTTATGTGAAAAGTAGAGTCCTTAACTATAAAATAATTTTCTATTTTAACAAACAGCTAGCATTAATAAGAACTCTATTTATGCATTATATTTCTCCGTTCTAAGTGAAAAAATTATTTGAATTAATTTGAATCATAAAGCTCAACAGGCTTAAACTTTGATTTTAGTGTTCTGAATGGAAATCTTCCAAAAGGTATAATTTTCTTTCTTACTTAGTGAAACAAAATAAAATGAATATTAATTAGTCTTTTGATGCTTTCTCATTATCATAATAAGATTTCTCATTATCATAATCAATTACCATCCCATTCTGATATTCTGTGTTGCCCTCAGGAATTACTGATATGTCACAAAATGTTAAAAGTGAAAACACAGGACACTGGTGTGAGACAACCTGGTTCAGATCAAGGTACTCACAACTTTCTAGCCCTGTGAAAATGGGCAAACTACTTAACATCACTACATTTGTTCCATCTGTTATAAAACAGGGATCATAATGCTGTACTCATGCAGTCACTAGAAGGCTTAAATAAGTTTATGCAAGAGAATATAGTAATGAAATCAACAATATAAAACCAAACACCTATTACTTCTCAAATTAGAATAATTCATAATTCTGAATAATTGATATAACTGTACAAACAACTGGTAAATAAGTAGGGTACAACTTTCTTTGCAGAACCAAATAACAAAAACTTTTAGAGTTGAAAGCACACAAATAAGGTGGTAAATTTAAACCTTATGTTGCAACATATTTAAAATCACTGGCAATTTGATCTCTGGTTCCTCTGCCTTTTCTAAAACCAGCTTGAACATCTGGAAGTTCACAGTTCAAGTATTGCTGAAGCCTGGCTTGGAGAATTTTGAGCATTACTTTACTAGCGTGTGAGATGAGTGCAATTGTGCGGTAGTTTGACCACTCTTTGGCATTGCCTTTCTTTGGGACTGGAATGAAAACTGACCTTTTCCAGTCCTGTGGCCACTGCTGAGTTTTCCAGATTTGCTGGCATATTGAGTGCAGCACTTTCACAGCATCATCTTTCAGGATGTGAAATAACTGGAATTCCGTCTCCTCCACTAGCTTTGTTTGTAGTGATGCTTCCTAAGGCCCACTTGACTTCACATTCCAGGATGTCTGGCTCTAGGTGAGTGATCACACCATTGTGATTATCTGTGTGGATAATCATAAACTGTGGAAAATTCTGAAAGAGATGGGAATACCAGACCACCTAACTGGCCTCTTGAGAAACCTATATGCACGTCAGGAAGCAACAGTTAGAACTGGACATGGAACCACAGACTGGTCCCAAATAGGAAAAGGAGTACGTCAAACCTGTATATTGTCACCCTGCTTATTTAACTTATATGCAGAGTACATCATGAGAAGCGCTGGGCTGGAAGAAGCACAATCTGAAATCAAGATTTCCGGGAGAAATATCAAAAACCTCAGATATGCAGATGACA
Source organism: Oreotragus oreotragus (assembly GCA_006410675.1). Lineage (NCBI taxonomy): Eukaryota > Metazoa > Chordata > Mammalia > Artiodactyla > Bovidae > Oreotragus > Oreotragus oreotragus. The sequence continues at coordinate 522,085 of SJYX01020371.1, forward strand.
CCACCCTTATGGCAGAAAGTGAAGAGGAGCTAAAAAGCCTCTTGATGAAAGTGAAAGAGGAGAGTGGAAAAGTTGGCTTAAAGGTCAACATTTAGAAAACTACGATCATGACATCTGGTCCCATCACTTCGTGGGAGCATAGATGGGGAAACAGTGGAAACAGTGTCAGACTTTATTTTTGGGGGCTCCAAAATCACTGCAGATGGTGATTGCAGCCATGAAATTAAAAGACATTTACTCCTTGGAAGGAAAGTTATGACCAACCTAGATAGCATATTGAAAAGCAGAGACATTACTTTGCCAACAAAGGTCCATCTAGTCAAGGCTATAGTTTTTCCTGTGGTCATGTATGGATGTGAGAGTTGGACTGTGAAGAAAGCTGAGCACCAAAGAATTGATGCTTTTGAACTGTGGTGTTGGAGAAGACTCTTGAGAGTTCCTTGGACTGCAAGGAGATCCAACCAGTGCATTAAAGGAGATCAGTCCTGGGTGTTCATTAGAAGGACTGATGCTGAAGCTGAAACTCCAATACTTTGGCCACCTCATGTGAAGAGCTGACTCATTGGAAAAGACTCTGATGCTGGGAGGGACTGGGGGCAGGAGGAGAAGGGGACGACAGAGGATGAGATGGCTGGATGGGATCATGGACTCGATGGATGTGAGTCTGAGTGAACTCCGGGAGTTGGTGATGAACAGGGAGGCCTTGGCGTGCTGTGATTCATGGGGTCGCAAAGAGTCAGACACGACTGAGCAACTGAACTGAACTGAACTGAGCTTACAGATATCAATTAACTGCTATTTACTGAAAATAACAGTACAGCACAGTAGTGGTACAGCCAGACAAAAACAAGTATAAGTGGGACAGAACAAAGAACCTGGAAACAGACTTACATAAAAAGTTGATTTAGGACAAAAATAGCATGTGATGGAAGTAGAAAAAAGAACAGTCTTTTTAATAAATAATGTTAGTACAATTAGATATCCATATAGGAAAAAAATTTAATTGAATCTTTCCCTCACATTACCCATAAAACAACAACAAAAACTTAGGTGGATATGAAGCCCTTAACGTTGAAAGACAAAACTAAAAAGCTCTTAGAATAGAGGAGAGTATCTCATAATTGCAGAGGAGGGGAAAATTTCTTAAAAAGCACACTAAAAGTATTGACCAAAAAGGAAATAATCGATAAACTTGACTAACTTAAAAATAATAAACTGTAGTTCAACAAAAAACTTAATAAGTGTAAAAACAAGTGGCATAGGAAAAGACAAGATACTGCAAACTGATATAAGCAAGAGAGGGTTTCCAGTCAAACTTTAAGCAGTTCATAATCGCAGAGGAGGGGAAAATTTCTTAAAAAGCACACTAAAAGTATTGACCAAAAAGGAAATAATCGATAAACTTGACTAACTTAAAAATAATAAACTGTAGTTCAACAAAAAACTTAATAAGTGTAAAAACAAGTGGCATAGGAAAAGACAAGATACTGCAAACTGATATAAGCAAGAGAGGGTTTCCAGTCAAACTTTAAGCAGAAATTCTGCAAATTGATGAGACAGCACATACAATGAAAAAATGAACAAAGAACTGCAACATGTACTTAAAAATAGACAAAAGTAAAGAACAAAGAGGACCACTGAAGGATACATATTAAAATTTTTTTAATAATTTATTCAAAAAGAAACAAAATACTTCCATGAAACTTAGGGAGAGTGATAACCTCCAAAGATTAAAATGACTTCTGAGTCAATGACAATATTCTATTTCTTCATGTGGGAGGTAGTTACACGGGTATTTATAATTCAGACTGTGTAAGTGTTTTACATGCATGCAAGCATGCTAGGTCGCTTAAGTTATGTCCGACTCTGGAAAATCCTATGGACTGGAGCCCACCAGGCTCCTCTGTCCATGGGATTCTCCAGGCAAGAATACTGGAGTGGGGTGCCACGCCTTCCTCCATGGGCTCTTCCTGACCCAGAGATTGAACCCGAGTCTCATGTCTCCTTTGCAGGTTGGTTCTTTACCATAGTGCCACCTACGAAGCCCATAATTGTTTTATATATTTTAGTGTATATGTGTATGCTCAATCACTCAGTCGCATCTGACCCTTTTGCAACCCTAAGGACTGGAGCCCACCAGGCTGCTCTGTCCATGGGATTTTCCAGGCAAGAATACTGCAGTGGGTTTCCAATTCCTCCTCCTTTTGTGTATATATTTTGTAATAAAAGCATATTTTCTTAACTGTACTGAAAGAACTTGAGTGACAGTTTCCCAGATGTTATACCAAAAATAAAGATTCTCCTTAAAAATGTCATCTGGAGATTCAGCGTTTCCTCATTTGGTTGTTCCAGAGTCAGACTGGCCTTTGTAGGTCATTGATTGCTTTCTCCCAAGAAGGCTGCATGGAGGAGGTATCCTTTGGACTGGGTCTGAAGGGACAGGTTTTAGGTATGGGTAGACTGGAGAAAGGATTCAATTAGCTTTACTAATCCTACTGTCATTTTGATAAGTAAACCCTCCTGAGTGACTTTGCTTCTCTGGATGTCAAGTTTTCTCATTAAATTAAAAACAAACAAAAAAAAAGGATTATGCTGCAGTAAAAATTCAAGTATTAAGTTTTCTCCCCCTGGTGATATGCTTTCAAAATACACGTTTGAGAAGAAGTCCATAGACCTGCCCATCCATTAATTCTCACTGTGCCCATCAGCAGCCAAACTACAGAGGATACCTTTGGCTGGCTATGTAGGAAAAGTGACAAGCCGTATTTCTGACCAAACCAGCATGAACAATGAAGTTAGATACATCAGAAACCAAGAAAAATTCTATGCCTCAGTTACCCCAAATTTCAGGTAGAAACAGTAACTCCCATGCTACATATATTGAAGGCCATATATCTTAATTGTTGGTAAAGTGATCTGAAGAAGACAAATGAAAGAGAGCTACTGCTTCTTAACACAAATAGGATATAGTAGAAATAACTCGAGCCAGGACAGATGTGCTGGTTCAAGCACTGGGCATTTATTTTACCAGCTGGGTGACTGATCACAGATGAGTTGGACCAAACTGGTTAAAACCATTTAAGGTTTTTTTTGCCAACTCTATAATTATATGTAAATTAGCCCTTCCAAAACGATATGCTATCTAGGGTTCCATGCTCTATTTTAAACACTGTTTTTATGACAAAGCTAATAAATAAAAATTCAGTATTATAACTAAGATAAACCAAAATCATCAGTTTCTGAAAGGACTTAAAATAACATTTCTTTAAACCGTTTTCCCAGAGCATATATTTCTTTCCATTTATTAAAGCTAACACTTTACATATATTTTGCTAAAAAGGCAAGTAATGTTATATTAAGTCATACCTATAACTATCACTACTGCTGAATAAAGAGAGTAAAAAGGATGAATGCGTTTCCATAAAAACTGAAAATCAGGTATAATGAATCCAGTTTTAGACACTCACCTTTAGCTAAGCACGCGTGTTCAACGGTCACATACAAGTTTCTGTACTACCTGGCCAACAGTTGAGCTGCTGTTTAAGACCCAAGTTTCATCTTCCCACACAGGCTGCCCAGTCCCTCAGCCAGATCCCCTGCACGGCCAGCTCCTGAAACTCCCAATTCCACAACTAAAGATCTACGCCCTAGTAGAACAGGACGTCCCCAGGACATTGTTCTAGTCCCAACTCCCTGGTGCCTAGGCCATATCAGCTGTTAAAATACTCAGAAAGTCACTCTTGCGTAAACCAGGAGTAAGTAAAATGTTCCTTTTGCTGTCTTAAGGAAAAACAAGAGGTTAAGTGGGTCTGACTTACCAAATTTTACTATTTCATTGGCTGAAATTACTGATTTCTGGCAGCTCTGTGTAGATAGATAGCCAGAGTCACTCTTCATCCTTTTCTGGGTCACCACATCTCTCACATTTGCTGTCATCACAATAACAAGAAGCTCTAACAAGAACTAACACTTGGACAAGAAAATTCTGCTAAACTAAGTACAAAGTATTTGCCTCTAGGAAATCAGACAGCTAAAAGTGTATTGTCAGTTTCTTTTTCTAGTCTCAATCTGTGCAAAAAAAAAATTATATATATATATATATGTATACACACACACATACACACGGTTACAAAAATGGCTTTTGAGGAAATGTATTAAAATATGGTTTTTCTCCAACCCCACTCTCAGAGGAACTTAACAGAATAGTGCCTACTGGTTATCTAAAATACCACCAAATGCCAAAAGGTTATCCTTCGATTCAACTTACTGATTAAACAGTGAGTTAAGATAAATGACATTTGAATATTTTAAATAAGCTTTTTCTAAATATTATATCTCATTTGGAGCTGACCATTTATCTTGGGTTGTATGTCATCTCCATTTCACAGATGAGAAAATCAGTGCTCCGAGACACTGCCCACTACTCATCCGGTAAGTAACAGAGCTGGATTTGAATACTGAAACGCTGACATTTGGAAAGAGTGCTAGCAAAGAGATAAGCACAGTGTACAGCACAAACGAAGCCTAAAGTGTTCCCTAAAGAAGCTTAAGATTCTAACTAAAGAACAAGCCACAGAGGTAACATAAAGAGGAGTCTATGGGGTGACTGTGGGGCTCACGATGTACCGCCATTACCGTATTCATCCTACTACTTACTCAGGCTCCGGAGAGGCAACGGAGGAAGCCCCAGTGCTGCTTGCAGCCGTGATGCTCAGGCTAGCAGTACTGTCCCTTAGGACCATAACACAAAAACCACAGGACAAGCGCCAGTCATTTAACACACTAAATACCAACTAAATCGGTGATGTATGTCACTTCTGGTTCAGCAAAGTATGCATCAGAAATCAAACACACATCCAGATAATTTTCAAAAAAGCGAAGAACTAATGAGTAAGATAGAAAACACATACTTCAAAACAGATTTTCTTCCCTGAGATTTGCGAGATAAAATTCTCACTTAAAAATTAATTGCAATAATTTTAGCAGTAGAATGTTATAAATCTGCTGTACCTAATAGCTCTTCACTGAGGTTATTAAGGAAAAAAAAAAACTATTTCACTCTATAAACATATATACATGGCTGCTTCTATAACTTCTTAAGACTAAACAGGCCTTTTGGGCTCCCTTGACCGAACAGTCAATTATCATTTCAATTTGCATTCTATCAAATTGCTTAGAATCCTAATATCATAAGTTATTACCTGATATCAATTAATTCAATCACAATTTCCCAAATTCTTTTTTCTAAATCAAAATCTGGCCTACTTCCTAAGGTTCAAAACCTGATTAATTTCCAGAATACAAGAACGTTCCATTAATACAGAACTCACTAACAACAAATATAATTATAATAAATTTTAACTGATATTTTCATACCATCTTTTCAAAATTGGCTTGGCCATCCATGAAACACTTCCTCACCCTACAGAAAAGATTTGGGGCAAAGCAGTGTGGAAAAGGAAAGTATTTGGTGCAGAGAATACAGAGAGCCTCTATATATTAACATTCTATCAATGCTACAGTGTCTAGGGTGTAGTCTAGAGCTTACTTACTCTCTAAAAGGCAAAATACATTAAGTGAGGCTCTTCAAACAGAGAGGCCCAGCTGTGACACAGGCATCAAAAACAGGAGCTCTGTTTTCCTTGGCTTTTTAGAAATAACTTCTGAGAGTGACTTCTGGGACCAACCCACAAACAGACTGTTCACAGTGACCTTCTTGTTTGCCCAAGCATGACCTAAAGAGTGAAACCACAATGTTCGGTCAGTAAAGCTATCTTCCTGCTTCAGGCCCCACTCAAAGAAAGTGATTCCATCAGTGCAGCCCAGCAACTTCTATAGGTGTTTCCCTACTGTCACCAGGGAACGTCTGTCTGTCCATGGAATTTATACGTATTAAACAAGATGTTCTTTATGTTACTCTAAGTATATTAGAGTAAAACGTAAAAGCCTATTCTAAGAGTGTTAAACTTCAAAAGGGCATTTTTTTTCTTAACATAAAAAAAACGTTATTTTTAATTCTCCACACACATGCTCCACATTCTATTCATACATTCTTTCTCTTACCCCTAACAAGGTTACCTAATACCTGTCTCATCACATGATTTCTCATAAAATCTCATCTAGATTACTACATGTCAGCATGTACAACTACATTAATAATGTATTAATAAAATTTGTTTCTGTTAATTTTAAGATTTCTGGAGCAAAGCATTGAGATTATTCTAAATCACTCCAAAGACACAGTAAGCAGTGTGAATTCACTTCTAGATAACAAAAATTCATTTTTCTTACATTTCACTTATACTCCTGATTATAAATACTAGCTAATCCAGACAAAGACTGGATTTTCACCTTTGGATAGTTGTTTTCTAGTTGTCCAGTGAGATTACCAGATTGGTCTAAATTTATTCAATACATTATTTGAAAGAATTAACATGAATTCTATGATTAGATATTCCTGATCTCTCTACAGTGTTCTCTCTGAGGTGAGCGTGCATCCCAAAAGACCAATTTATCCACAATTACAGTTACAGAATTTCAGTTAGGAGAACTGCTACTGAGAATCTATCCAAAGAAAACAAAAATTCTAACTTAAAAGATACGTGCACCTCCATGTTCAATGCAGCACTATTTACAACAGCCAAGATATGGGAACAACCTAAGCATCCACTGATAGATGAATGCATAGAGAAGATATGGTACACACACACAAAATGAACGATTACTCAGTCTCTCTCTCACACACATGCACCCACAGTGAAATCTTGCCCATGGAGATAAATTTTAGTTCCAATTTCTCCACTCTACATATCAGCGATTCCTTTCAACTTTGCATGGAGTTGCAAAGTTGAACTCCATGTAGAGTCTGACATAGACTTCATAATTTGGGAGTGACCTAATTCATTACCAAAAAAAGGTGGAACAGAGTTAAAGAAGGAGCTCTTTCCAAGGTGACGCTGATTCACATAGTCTGTTCTCTTTTAGAATCTTTAGCCAACTTGCTATGAATTATTTTAACTGAACAGTTAACTACCTCTAGTAGAACAGTCTTTAAATGTTAGCCCTCATAATTCCTGTTGTTCAGTAGCTAAGTCGGTTCTGATTTTGTGATCCCATGAATTACAGCATGCCAAGCTTCCAAGACCTTCACTCTCTCTCTCAGCTGGTTCAAACTCATGTCCACTGAGTCGGTGATAATTCCTAACTATTAGTAATTGTGTGATTAATAAATTTTAATTGAATAAAATTTTTTAAATCAAGGAATTAAAAGGAGTTGGTTATAGAACAAATAGAGATAAACAGATAAGAACATATATATATGGTGATTACTGTTGAAACATTGTAGGTTTTAACTTGATTGCTCAGTTTTTAAAAAATAAAAACATAAAACAGCTTATTTGCCCCTGCAATCAGGAGTTCACAAAACAAGACCATAACCATCAGAATTTCCTAGAAAAGGAAGTCATATTCACTTTGAAAGAGACCAAGCTTGCCAAAATTTTTCAGATGCTTTTACTTGGAAGATAATCTAAAAATCAATCTCGTAAAAGAAGGCTTTATTGTAATTCCACATTTAAAAGTATAAAGTTAATTTTATGTGCTTAATTCAGATATTAATAATTCTCATGTTAAATTTAACATAATCTTTAGCATGAGGTATTTTGGATGAAATACGCTGATATGAAAAATATCTTCAGAAAAAGGCTAAATTCTGAAAAGCAGCATTGTTATCTTAAAAGAATTCAGGCCAAGTGTAAAGAGAATTCTATTCAAAGAGGAAAATTTCTCTTCTCAGACTGCATTTCTGTCAGGCACATCACTCAATTCATCATTTTTATCTACTAGCTACGTGCAATACTGATATCAATGGAATTTGTATGTTTTTACAGACAAACAACATATACAACTAAACATAAAACATCAATATAAGAATCCTGTATCATTAAATCTTCCAGCTTATGTTTAAATTTTTAAAATATTATTATAGCAACAGAAGGGAGCTCAGAACAACTTCTTCAAATCTCCCCAAAAGTCTCTGAAATATATATACATAATGTTTATCAATGAGTTATTCAAAATAAAATACTATGATCACTCTGCAATTTGATGGACTTCTTCCTGATGAAATAGTTTTAACTTTCAAAAGAGCGGCATATAAAAAATTTTTAAACTAGGTATTATTATTATTATATATTTTAAGATAAACCAAAAGAGAAGACAAGAAATAAAACGATTTCAAGACTTACTAACTACAGAAAATATCAGTGTTGCTCAAGATACACTATCAATACTGGGTACCTACCCTAAAAGACACAACTGTCAACATATTATATAGCTTGACCCTCCTGCTGCTTGCTATAAATGTAGTATGAGTGGAATTCAGTGAAAGAAACAAAAAAAAAAAGGAAAAAGTAAAATTAAAAGAACAAATTCCCTTTCATTTAAAAGCTGAGATAGTTATCAAAGTTGCAAAGAACACAATGGGAGAAGTTCAGAAATTAGATGGCACTTAAAGCAAAACGTATAAAATTAAGTATCTCTAAACAGCCTTTGATATTAACATTCTTGGAACTGTTACAGTACATATTGTACCAAAAATGCTAAATATGTTTTCATAAGCTCTGGCATGGACAGGTTCTTAGTAACGTTTATCATGCATTAAACAAGTGATTTAATATACAAGTCTTCTGTTTTTCCTACGATCAAACAACTTCCTGGCCACCTGACCATGCCTTTAAAACCCTGAAGAGCCATTTGCCCTATCTAGTAAGGAGCACTGCTTTCCTCCTAGGTCATTCTGCCCTCTCTCCTTCACTTCACCTAGCCAGACTATGCTAGGGAGCTCCATGTCATGCACACAATTCCAGTATCTTTATACCTAGGTAACCAAAAATTTTCAAATTTCACTAATCTATGAATATATATATTTGGGGATAGGTATATATATATATATCTCCCATTTCAATCAGCTCTTGATGATTCTAAGCTCCCAGTCATTTTGCCAACAACCCTGAGCTCTACCCACTTGACTACCAGAAGCCTGACACTTGGCTGGATGGCACAAGTTTCTATTTTTCTCAGGAATCAAAAGGAGCACATGCAAGAGTCCATGGATGGACTAATCCTGATTTCTACTTCCCATCACAGGTCACCCAGATCCAGCCCTGATGGGTGTAGAGATGTGCTAATCAAAGAGGGGCCCACAGATTCCCTAATAACTACCCACTGGTAGCACTGGAAACAATCACATCTTATCAAGAGGTAAGAATCTCTGCACACCTGAACACTAGAGGGCATTCCTTGTCAAGACAGTGAGCAGCATCCTCCTTTGGGGAAAGAGTCTAAGGTGGAGTCAAATCCATTCTTTCTCAGTCTCCACAGGGGTACGTGTGACCATTAAACCAAAGGAAGAACAACAGACCATGAGCAGAATTCATTTGTCACTTCCAAATCACTGCATTCAGGAGAGGACAGATGGCTCTTCCACACCCTGACCTCTCCCACCATCTGGACAACAGCGAAGTTTATCATGGGGACAGTAACTCCATGAGATGGAAGAAGCCCCAATTTCTGAATGAACGCTTGCCAATCTGAAGCAGCCATGACTATTATGTAAGTAGGAAATAACCTTTACTGAACCAGCCATTCAATTTCTGGATTTGTTACTGCAGACAGGGGCTTCCCTGGTGGCTCAGATGGTAAGATTCTGACTGCAATGCAGGAGACCCAGGTTCGATCCCTGAGTTGGGAAGATCCCCCGGAGAAGGGAATGGTACCTACTCCAGTATTCCTGCCTGGAGAACTCCATGGACAGAGGCGCCTGGCGGGCTCCAGTCCACGGGGGCACAAAGAGTCGGACGTGCCTAGGTGACTAACACTGTCAGTGCAGACTATCCTGACTGCAACAGGGCCCCACAGTAAGGCTGGTGCTCTCTCAACCACTGTTCCTTCTTGCAATCTACTCTAAAAAGTAACATCTCACGAGATCTATACAGAGTCTCTATGGCGCATCTTTATACATGGTACATCATATATATCTACAATGCTACCTGTGGGGAGACTTCTAGTAGGTTTTCCACCCCCTAGAAATCCTTTATGTAAATCAGAATGCAAATAGTAAAATAGACAGTGCAGTACAATCAAACTACACCCACCAAAGGCACTGGCCTTTTAACTGGGCTTAGCCTATTATACCAACCATCTAACTGGACCCCACAACAAAACAGTGAAGTAGATATTACCCTTAGTTTACAGAAAGAAAAAACCGGAACAGTTTCCATAACTGTATAACAGACACAAATGGAAAACTAAACATGGAATTTAACACTGTTACCCAAAGCTAACTCTATTTATATAATACTTGGATTAGACTTCCAAGTTTTCCTAGACTTCTCCAAGTATTTACATATTTGTTGGTATACACAAGATATAAAATAAACATTTCTTCACATTATAATTGGGCCTTAAAATAAAGTCACTATTGCAATTCAGTAAAAATATTGGGCTTTTATTCTTATATATTATACATAATTAGGAAGGACACGTGTGTGATTCTCAATCATATTTTTGCGCCTCAGAGGACATTTGGCAATGTTGGAGACGTTCATGTTTGTCAAAAATGAGGGAAGAAAATATCACTGGCATCTAGTGGAGAAGACCAAAAACTCTGCTAAATATCCTATACTACACAAGAAAGTCCCTCAGAACAAAGAATTACCTGATTCAAACATCATAGTAGATAGGTTAAGACACCCACCCTAGAGTAATTTACAATCTAGGGCAAAACTCTATATTCCAATGAAGCCCCTAAAATTTAGGATGACCATTTAAATTAAAAAGATGGCTCCAAAAAGATGCAAGGGTAGATCACATATTAAAAACACACACACTCATACACACACACATACCTATTAGACCTTGAAACTGTGTTTCTCAAAGGATGACAGGACGCACTGGTAAGATAACTAAATAGATGGAGGAGCAAACAAACCCTGTCAGACCTCAGGCAGCCCACATCAGAATTGAGAAGGGGCAGGGTTCTCGAAAATTACTCTTTAAAATTAAAATCAGGACTTCCCTGGAAGTCCAGTGGTCAAGACTCCATGCTCTCAATACAAGCAGCACAGGTTTGATCCCTGGTTGGGGAGCTAAGATCCCACATGCCATACAGTGTAGCCAAAAAATTAAAATGTAGTCACTTTCATTTTTTCTCAAAGACCTACTTGAAGGCATTATCCCACTAAAAGAAAAGTGAATTTCCTGTGTTGTATAAATATTTTTAAACATCAGTTATAATAGGTTGTGGACCTTATTCAGGGCCTTCTTTTCAAAGGAGCATCAAAATGGTTCTTAAGACCTCAATTTATTTTCTTCCTTATGTTAACTGCAAACTGGAACAAATGACTCACATCTCTTAGTGGGACTCTTAGTAAAAATTGACAAAGAAGGTTAATACAAAAATATTAAGGCATGAAAAACATAGTTAAAAATCTCTCCATAAACATATCAGTAAGTCTTTTATAAAATTATATTCTATAATAAAGATGCCAAAAATAAGCCTAGATTATTTCTAAGAGCCTCTTCATTTCTGGTCCCATCACTTCATGGCAAACAGATGTGGGAAAAATTGAAACAGTGATAGATTTTATTTTCTTGGGCTCCAAAATGACTGTGGATGGTGATTGCAGCCATGAAATTAAAAGACACTTGCTCCTTGGAAGAAAAGCTATGACAAACCTAGATAGCATAATAAAAAGCAGACACGTCACTTTGCCAACAAAGGTCTGTCTAGTCAAGGCTATGGTTTTTCCAGTAGTCATGTACAGATGTGAGAGTTGGACTATAAAGAAGCCTGAGTGTCGAAGAATTGATGCTTTTGAACTGTGGTGTTGGAGAAGATTCTTGAGAGTCCCTTGGACTGCAAGGAGATCCAACCAGTGCATCCTAAAGGAGATCAGTCCTGAATATTCAATGGAAGCGCTGATGCTGAAGCTGAAGCTCCACTACTTTGGCCGCCTGATGCAAAGAGCCGAGTCATTGGAAAAAAACCCTGATGCTGGAAAAGATTGAGGACAGGAGGAGAAGGGGGTGACAGAGGATGAGATGGTTGGATGGAATCATCGACTCACTGGATATGACTCTGAGCAAACTCCAGGAGATAGTGAAGGACAGGGAAGCCTGGCATGCTGCAATCCATGGGGTTGCAAAGAGTCGGACACAACTAAGCAACTGAACAACAACAGCAATTTCTAAATCTGTATAACTCTGCACATCAATATTTTGTGTATCTTTAGGTGAGAACAATTTATGTTAGATAACAGAAAAAAAACTAATTTTCTTATTAACATCTGTTCGGCAGGATTAAAGGAATTCACAAATATTGTGAGTTGCTAAGTTTATAGCAGTTATTTATATAGGCTGCTACAAATAAAACCAGGACATTTTTCTGAACCACAGATCTTAAAGAAATTCTGTATTGACTTTTCTGGTAGATATTGACCATAACCAGATGCTAGTATATTACATTTTACAAAATATATGATCCTAAAATGATCTGAAATTTGAGTTTCTGAAAATAAAAGGTTTATTTATTTATTTATTTATTTTACTTTACAATACTGTATTGGTTTTGCCATACATTGACATGAATCCCCCACGGGTGTACATGAGTTCCCAATCCTGAAACTCCCTCCCACCACCCGTATCATCTCTCTGGGTCATCCCAGTGCACCAGCCCCAAGGTTTAAACTCACCAGGTGAGTAATTTAAAGTTATCCCATAAAAATTTTTACACTGATTAAGTGTTTTGAAATGCGAGTAAACCAGTATGATTCTGAATGGAATTCTCTAATACGTTTATCTCTGTGACTACATGTGTTGGAATGTTTTAAAATCATATTTAAACTCTTATAAAGGCTTATTATAAGAGAAATACTCAACACTAATATTCAAGACATTATTTTTTTAACTGTTATTCTCTATAAAATTAATTCATAGATTATTCACAAATCGTCGGCTTTACTACATCTTTAATAAATTGTGAGGGCCTTCCTAGTGGCACAGATGGTAAAGGATCTGCCTACAATCCAGGTTCCATCCCTGGGTTGGAAAGATCCTATGGAGAAGGGAATGACTACCTACTCTAGTATTCTTGCCTGGAGAATTCTATGGAAAGAGGAGCCTGGAGGCCTACAGTCCACACGGTCGCAAAGAGTCGGACATGACTTACTGATTAACACTTTTAATAAACTGTAAAAGATTACTGTACTCAGCCCTATGGAGAAAACTGTAAGTAGATTGTATAATATAATTACAAAGTGAAATAATGAGCAAGAAGAATGAAAAAGTTAAAAAGTAAATGACTTCATCAAAATGTAAAACATTTAATTTTTATTGAGGATACAGTAGTGAAAAAAAGAGATAAAATCCCTGCCCAGATGCACCTTAGAGGCTAGTGGACTGGAACACAACGAGCAGAATGTACATTCTAGCATACTTTACTAACAAACGAGTGTATGTCTCCATAAGAATTAACTGCATCATCCCTGTTCTAGGAAAATCAAGAATCTTTCCCCAGTTGATTGGCAAAAAAAAAAAAAAAAGATTTCTTCCTTTTCACTGGAAAACACCCATCAGATCTTTGGTAGGATATATACTGTCATCAGTGAGAAGGGATCACCATTTCTGGGGTGTTCTCCTTCCTTCAACGTGGCAGTGTGCAACAGGATATGTTGGATGAAATGCATGCTTAACAAATTAACTCCAGGGTGGCAATATCTAACAGGATACCAGTTAGACTATATACTCTTCCGGGTTGGGAGAAAAAAGCTAATTCAGGCACAGTGTCCAGAATTGGTATTAACATGACAAATCTTTATTCTTCTTTTAAGAGGCTTTAAAGAGCCCCATACACAAGGAATGCATCCACTAAATATGTATTCACAAAGTAGTTACTTTAGACATGCACAACAAAATTTATATTAGAAAAGTTACAGACAGGATAATAATAAAGTGATACAGAAACAGCATAATGACAAAGAAAGCTTTCTTTAAAGATTTTAAACCCTTCTCATAGATTTTTTTTTTTAAGAGACACAGTATAAGCCAGATGCATCCTCTCTCTCTCCCTCTCTCTCTCTCTCTAATGGCTTTTTGGGGAGCTCGCCTGTTGTTTCGAAATAATTTTCTTATAAAATTACCAGCTATTGCACTGCCATAGCTTAGCCAGAAAGTAAAAGGAATGCCTGTGACCTCACTGGTTTGAAGGGATACACACAAATCTGTTCCATTCACATATTTTTCTGACAGATTCCTGATACCCATGGCACAGAAATTCTTTGTCCTAAAACGATGAAGAAAGCAGGGGATGGTCAACTTTCTACTCAAAGTCAAGCAAAATGAAAGCAGAAATAATCAATCATTCCTTCACTCCCAGCAAGAAATGCCACCACACCGCAGCATTCAACAACAAACATTACTCCCAGCACTACACAACAACCCTGCTACATGGGGTGCCTTCACCTGCTCCTTCACCAGGGCCCTGTAAAATGAGCTAAGGCTCCAGAGCACTTTTTTCTTCCTCTTTCCCCTTCTGATTTTATATGAAGACAAAAGAAAACTTACCTGAATGTTTCCAAGGCAGTGGTTCTCATTCTAACTACATGTTACCTATCGAAAACACTGTAAGTTTCCTCAAAAAATAGAATTACCAGATGATTCAGCAATTCCACTACTGGGTATTTATTCAAAGAAAGAAAAAACACTAAGTACAAAAAAATAAATGTATCCCTTTGCTTATTGCAGCATTACTTATCATAGTCAAGATACAGAAGCAACCTAAGCAACCATCAGTAGATGAATGGATAAAGAAGATGCAGTATACATATACAATAGAACACTCCTCGGCTATAAGAGAGAGAATGAGAATTTGCCACTCGCAACATACGGATGGACCTAAAGGGTATTATGGGGAAGGCAATGGCACCCCACCCCTGTACTCTTGCCTGGAAAATCCAATGGACGGAGTAGCCTGGTGGGCTGCAGTCCATGGGCTCGCTAACAGTCGGACAGACTGAGCAACTTCACTTTCACTTTTCTCTTTCATGCACTGGAGAAGGAAATGGCAACCCACTCCAGTATTCTTGCCTGGAGAATCCCAGGGATGTGGGAGCCTGGTGGGCTGCCGTCTATGGGGTCACACAGAGTCGGACACGACTGAAGTGACTTAGCAGCACAGGGTATTATGCTAAGTAAAGTAAGTCAGAGAAAGGAAAATACCATACGATTTTACTTAAATGTGCGACCTAAAAAACAAAACAAATGCACAAACAGAACAAAACAGGCGCAAGTTACAGGTACAGAGAATACACAGGTGGTGGCCTGACGGGCTTAGCAGTGGAGGCATCAAAAAATAGAAAAAGGTGAGGTAGATTAAAAGGTATAAACTAGCTATTGCAAAATGAATGAATCCATAATTATGTAATAGGCTTGTATGGTGACAAATTAGACTTCCTGTGGTGATAATTTTGAAAGGCATATAAAAGAATCACTAAGCTATATTAGAGGACTTGCCTGGTGGCTCAGTGGTGAAGAATCCGCCTGCCAATACAGGAGACGTGGGTTTGATCCTTGGGTCAAGAAGATCCCTGGAGAAGAAAACGGCAACCTACTCTCGTATTCTTGCCTGGAAAATCCCATGGACAGAGAAGACTAGCGGTCTACAGTCCAAGGGCTCGCAAAAGAGTCAGACACGACTGAGCAACTAAACAACGGCACTAATAATATGTGAATGGCTTAAATATATAAATGTTACTATAACTGTAAATACATAACACTACAGCATACCCCTTATGGTTATACAGTGGAAGTGACAAATAGATTTAAGGGACTAGATCTGATAGACACAGTGCCTGATGAACTATGGGCAGAGGTTCATGACACTGTACAGGAGACAGGGATCAAGACCATCCCCAAGAAAAACAAATGCAAAAGGGCAAAATGGCTGTCTGGGGAGGCCTTACAAATAGCTGTGAAAAGAAGAGAAGTGAAAAGCAAAGGAGAAAAGGAAAGATATACCCATTTGAATACAGAGTTTTGAAGAATAGCAAGGAGAGATAAGAAAGCCTTCCTCAGCAATCAGTGCAAAGAAATAGAGGAAAACAACAGAATGGGAAAGACTACAGATCTCTTCAAGAAAATCAGAGACACCAAGGCCTTTGCATTTCATGCAAAGATGGGCTCAATAAAGGACAGAAATGGTATGGACCTAACAGAAGCAGAAGATATTAAGAAGAGGTGGCAAGAATACACAGAAGAACTGTACAAAAAAGATCTTCACGACCCAGATAATCATGATGATATGATCACTCATCTAGAGCCAGACATCCTGGAATGTGAAGTCAAGTGG